>SMGT01015212.1:31462-64942 GCA_004794575.1 Lanistes nyassanus | reverse complement strand
AGGTACGTGTTTTTGTCATTGTGGTTAATGGTGAGGTGGGTGAATGTATGTTGGTAAGGGAGAGGAAGTGAGCTGTGGCACAGCCCTATCGTATTAGATGAAAACCAAAATTACTTTGTAAATAAACTACATTTTATTCTCTTTCTCAGAAATCATCTTTGTTATCTTTAGTTGTGTAATAGAGTGGAGTGGGGGCTCGGGCCAGGGAAGGTTAGTGAGATAGTGATTTCTGAGGTCTCCACTCATAAGTAAGAAATAATTGTTCGCAGACGAGGGGGGGAACGCCACCACGAGCCATTTGTGTGCGTGTGACAAGGTCACGCAGGCGGGGAGAGCAACACGGAGGTCGGTTGTCTCTTTCAAAACCCCCAGTTCGCAACATCGGGTAAACAAGGGAAAGGCATCTTGTTCCATAAGGTGTATCGCTGGTTTAGCTTCAGGTGGGGGATTAGTATAGGCGGGGTGTGGGAACGCCCAGCATCGTTTCCCTATCAATGCGCGCGCAGAGGGCATCCTGTCGCTGGCCTAAGTATTTCGCCCCCATTTTTACCTCGCAAATCATAAAACACGAATTTCACATCCCATTGCGCGAGGCGCGGGAGCCAGGGTGCTGACGGCGGTACCACAGCTGGCTGAGCGTGCGCTGTCCCTAGTGTTGTTTATCTTCCCCTGCCTGGCGTGCACAAATCTGCAGGTGTGTCGCGCCCGCGGCTGGAACAACAGGCGGCCCCGAAAGGGCAGCAGCCAATCGTTTCCTGTACAGGCCGCAATGCAAGCTTTAACGTTTCGATTCTCCGACCTGATGCTCTGAATTTTCTTCCACTTCCCCCTTCTCTCTCTCCCACTCCCTCCTCCCCTGCACCGCCTCGGTGGTCTAACGGTTAAGGCGTCCGCTCCCGAGGCGGGAGGTCGGTGGCTCTCGCCCGGCCCGGGTTCATCAAGACCCCAGTAAACATAGTAACGTGAAAATAGAAGAAAAAGACGGATACGCGAAACTAAGACTTCATCGGATTCAAAGTGACCATCACCTGGACCAGAGAATGGAGGAAAGCTGGCTGGTTGGTGGTTTATTGTATAGCTTCAAATGAGCACCAAATGCTGTATGAAATAGGAGGGGGGGGGGAGAGAGTCTGAGAGAAAATGAACGAAAAGGAGGGGATAGAAGGGTCACGCAGCCACATCCGATACTTAGACGCAGAAATAGGAATAACGTGACTGACAGAGAGAGAGAGTGAGACAGATCATGATTATTGCTTTATTTGCAATAAAAGATTCCAGCTGAAAGCGTAATGCAAACATGCCAATGCCACGTTCATGCTAATAGGATTTAGCGAAAGTATGGTTCGGGACTTTAAAAAAAAGAAAACAGAACAGCCTAGAGGCTGAAATAACGTATTGCCTCTCACGAGGCGACTACAAGCATAACACGTCCCATCTGTCACGGTTCTCAGCTCTCCTTACTGCGGTCTTTGGTTTCACTCAGAGCAAGTCCAGCATTAAACACACCTGCTACCTCCAGCCCCAAACAGGCGATGCGATGTCGGCCGATTGTCAAAAACTGCAGCCTTGATTGGTCGACATCGCTTTCCATGCTGGGCGTTTCCTGAGCTGCAGCGTCTATGGCAGTCCTATACTGAAAAGGATATTCCTCTTCCAGAAAAAATCCCAGATCCCAGAAAAAGAAAGAAGGCACATACACATTACTCAGAACATCTGATCTCACATCGGCCTTTTCTGGAAGCAAACACGACCACTGTGCATTTCTTAACTACGTCAGAACGCGTCGTCTACTGGGAAGTTTTGTTATGTCGTGACGGCTACTTTTGAATGAAAGTCGGTTCTACAGACGACTGACGAATTCTGACGGCCAGCGTTCCGTTCGTTCTTCCTCCTGTCTATAGGCCTCACCACTTGACTATTAATGTTCTTTCTCCCTCATTTCTTCTCCTCTGCCGAGAGCTTCTGGTCCTCCCTTCTCCAAAGAAATACACTGCTTCTGGTTTTCTTTTTTTACCAAGTTACTGCACTGCCAATTCCCACAGTATTGAATCTACAGCATTCACACCTTTACACTATTTCTGCCCCTCTCCTGTTTTCTTTCTCATTTTCTTTCTCTGATCGACTTCTTCTCAGGACACCCCCATTCGTCTTGTTTACCGTCCTCGTTCTGTTTCTCCTCTCATCTCATTTTGGCTTCTGCTCAGCTCTTCATCTCTGTCTCTGTCCGTCTCTCTCTCTCTCACACACACACACACGTCACATCAGGTCTCTGTGATTTGCTCACACGCATATATACCACGTACGCACCCTCCCTCTGAAATCAAAATAAATTTTAAAATAACTATTTTAAATGCATTCTTCGCTATCGTTCCAGAATAAATATTTATAAAGTCTTACCAATATGACTTTTTTAAAAACAAATAGACCTTAGTGTGTGTAGACAAATCGATCCTAGAAGCTTGCCGGAAGCGCTACAAGGGACATCAAGATTTTCCAGCGAATTTTTTGCTGCCAGACAGCATCCCTCAGATCCTCACTGCAGGCTGAGGGACTTCTTGGTCTGTGGCCTGGCAAGCTAAATGTGGAATGACCGCCAGGCGCTCGATGTTCGTGCGTGCACGGTATAACCAAACTGAATGCCTGTGACCATATATTTCCCTCTCCCCAAAGGAAGCTTTGATTTAATTTCCGGACATTTACACCGTGGCACTGGGTACGAGAGATGGTGCGACAGCATGGAAGGAGATGCGGGGGGAGGGGTGGCAGTGATGAAAGTAAAAATGACCAGAGTAAGGGAAGTGCCAAAGGAAAGATAAATCTCTTGTGAAATTTGCACACTTCGTCTGCTGCCTTTTTACTGGCCAAACAAACCACTCATGTAACAAAGTTCGACGTTAAACGATGATCCGTGGTTTTTTTCGAAAACCTTAACACCCCCCCCCCCCAAAAAAAAAAGCTTGCGTTGAAAGCTTTCTAAATCATTTCAAACGAAGTTTTCTTGTCTGGCAATAAACATTAAGAATTGGGGGGAAGAGATAGGAGACAGATGGGAGGCAGGGACGGGGCGACACAGCTAAACTACTGTTCTCGAAGGGGGTAGGGGCGGGTTTAGAGTAGTAACAAGGGAAAGGAAAATGTAAGAAGCGATGAGTAAGCGCCAGTGTGAACAGAGAAAAAAAACCACCTGTGGCTGACGCAATGGTTAGGTTTTAGCGCCCATTTCCACGCATTTAAGTAAACAAATAAGCAAACAGACAAACAAACAAAGCCCGATAGCTATCACCTCACAAAAAGCACCCCATTATCACGCGCCCGTCCGCAGCTTCCCGAAATGGAGCTGATTGGAAAGGCTTCCCACGCCATTCTACTGGCCAGCGGACGTTTGTCTTCCATCGGGGCCGACATCAGCCGGTCAAAGAAAGATTTACTCCCACCGCGGATCTTGGGCATTGCGAGAAAGGCCAGCAGTTCGCGGGAGCCGGCACGGGACTGGGATTCTGCGCATGCGCCGTGAGCTCTTGAAAGATTAACGCTGATCCAGTGCGTGAATAGACCGATAAACCCTCGGCCGGATGGGTGTGTGGGGGTAGGATTGGGGGTGGAAGGGTGCACCACAATAGGAGAGTCTTCCACAACCATCTCCCTCACTCACACAAAAACTTTTTTCTTTCGCAGTCTATCCGAGAGCTTTTTTCGACATTTCCACCAAATATCTATCAGTCGCTTATTCTTACTATTTTATTATTAAAAAACAATGAGTGTAATAAAGACGAAGACAATAACGACGAGAGTGATTCTTACTACGAGGAAGTCAGTGGCGAAATGGTTAATGTCTGGCACCTAGACAGTGAGCAGCATGCGTCACGGGGTCACGTTTCACCTCCGGCACACAGACTTCCTCAGTAAGTGGCGCCTGTTCACAGGGCAGACTGCTAGCCGTGACAACCATAGTTGTCGACTCAGCGTCACGCATCGGGTCAATGAAAATCGTCACTACAGAAGGTCTAGGGACAATACGCGGAAATGGAAATTAAACATGAATAAATGAATGAACATATGAAAACAGCACATAACATAAACCAGGTGCAAGGGTAGAGGAAGCGACCTGTCGGGGAAGCTTTCAAGCACTAGAAACATTGGAAACAACAACACAACAACAAACAACAAGCATCAGTCGTAACACAGCGAGCAGGGCAAGTGACCCACACCGGTAAACCCCACTCAAGCGGCCAAATTTTCACAATGACTGACGCCGGATGGGCGCAGAGTGGCGCGTTTGTTTTAAAGGATTCGGGACAAGAAAAAGTCCGAAAGAGGGAAACAGCCAGAAAGCGAGTGCCAGAGACAATGAAAGACATGGGGGTTGGAAGGAAGGAGGAGAGGAAGAGAGATGGTTTTGGAACAGGAAAAACGTTCGCGCTTCTCGTTTCTTTGAACTGGTTTAACCGTGTGTGCATGTTTTATTATTGTGTCGATGCAGTGGGTTCTGGCTCTAACGCCAGCGTCAGGAAGGAATCCGTAAATCTGCTGAAATGGGCGATCGGCTGGCCTGGCTGGCAGAACCAAGGGGCACTACTCTTGAGAAAGCGGTCATGCCCGCCTGCTGGCTAGTCCCCGATAGCGCACACTGCTTCCATGGGCCTAGCCGAAAATCCCAACAGCTGCTCTACTGCTGGCGTCTGCTGTAGCTTCAATACGTATTAAGAACAGATACACTAGCGGCAAATTTCTTGGCAATTTTATTCTATTCTAACGTTTTGCTGAATCCATTACCTTATTTTATTGCAGTGCACTGGCATAACGTTTTACATTATTTCTTTGTAAGACAGTGAAATGTCTAGCAAAGCTTTTCACAACATATTTTGTTCTGTTCCCATGTACGTCGTCCTTGCGATGCACTGGTAGATTCATTGACAGTTTCCCTGTCCTGGTCTAAGAGATTCATTTACAACCATGTTGTTATGATTGTATTCCACTGGTACAGTCATTATTTTCCATCGCCGTCACCCCCACCCCCAACCCCACCAACACGCTTAAACGTCTTCAAGCCCCCCCCCTCCCTCCAAATGTCTTTCCTTCCTTCTAGGACATCTTTCCAACACTCGCCACCCGGGGCTGGGAGGAAGTACCCGGGGCTGGTTGAATATTTAGCTCCCCTGTCACTCAAACTATGATCTGTTTCTCCTAATCGCGGGCCATGTGGTCTACGAGTTATCTGCCCCTCGCCTTGCTTCCAGACCTAGCTCAGGCGATATCCAGGGCAGAGCGCGTGCTGGAGGAAAGCGCGTGCTGTCGGTATCATCAGGCTTCCTGCCAGTCCCAGAAACACAGCGCGAGAAACGCACACTGTACGAGCTAAGGCAAAAAACAAAACCAAAAAAAAAATCAAATCAAACACAAAGTAGAATCTTTCTTAAATTTAAAACAAGGGAACTTAAATTTTAAGTTTTAAATTTAAGAAAGGTTTTTCCTCCAAGCGGCAGTCACCTGTTTTTTCTTATATACAAAGTAGAATGAAAAAAAAGAAAGAAGTACGGAAGACATCCAAATTTACAATGTCAAACATGGCGCCAGTCTTCGAGCTCTATGCATGCAGATGTTGGATGCAGTCCAAACGAAGAGAATTCTGACGATAAACGGCTGGTTCTTTCTGTTCCGTCTGGTTAGCGATATAAGCTCTTCATTATGTTTTCCTTCTACACTTTAGTCCAGCTACGCCGAGAGGCTCGATGTGCGGATAGGTTCGGGACAGCGACGGTGCAGGCCTCATGCTCGACCACACGAACTTTGACCTCCCGACCCAACTTCAGTCACTTTTGTCCTTCCTACGTAGCTCCCTTCCAATAAAAAAAAATGATATGCTGACGGCACGCATTCAAATCTTTATGGATAAGCAATCGTTTTCAGCAGAGCACGAGAATAGATGAACATGTAAATATTTGTATACTGCAAATTTCGCACCGACTCCAAGCTCATCACTATGCGCCCCCAAGTTTCTCACAGACCCTGAGTGTTTCTCAATCGAACAATGTTCGTCGAACAGTTCTTGATCCGATCTACAGCAACCAGTCGGACTTCTGCTATACGATGACAAACATTTGAGGAAGCATGCCCAGTTAAGGTATCCCTTCAGGTCCAAAGGCATGCATGTCATCCGCAAGTGAAAACCTGCTTTACACACCGCCTGATTAACTCCAGTCGCCGCACCGCCAAAATACCCGACGAGAAACCGACTTTAAGACAGCGCAAGCATGAAACGTTTCAATTCCTTCCTTCCTTCCACACACATCTGCAGATATGTCTCCCTTTCACATACGTGTTGATATGCAGCGCTTTCACCCAGCTTTGTCCTAGCGATACTTCGCTCACTTCATCCACCACCTTAACGACAGCAGCCACATCCCCTTTTCGTTTTACACACAGTCTGCAGATGCTGCCTGCAGGCCGGACTCGGAAAAATTTTATGTCTAAAATTAAAAGAAAATAACCGTGTTGCTGTAACCCCAACGTCCTCGAGTAAGCGAAATAAAACTCCCTATACGCTTCATGGCCGAAACATGGGCGGTGGAGGGAACGCATGCTAACTGGAGGCTGACTGCAGACTGTGGCACAGACCTCCTGGCAGGCCTCCATGGCTGGCACCTTACACACGTGTCTGGTAGTTAGACTTGACTGGTATGTGGCAGTAGAAGCAGCGAGGTGTTGAACAGTATGTGTCCGGAGTAACTCACTGTTTTTTTCCCTGCCCGTGCTAACAAAAGAATCCCGCACTCTTCTGACCTCTGACTTCCTTAGTCTCCATGAGAATCTACCACGTTCTTTCACTCTGTAGAGGCAAGGCAAGGCAAGGCAAGGCAATGCAAGGCAAGGCCAGGCAAGATTTATTATTTTTCCCCCAGGCAAGGCATGTAGAATGATGCAATACAGCCAGTATATCCATGCTAAAATTGTAATTTAGAAAAGAAAGAAGAATGGAGGTACAAAAAGAGAAAGGATGCTGAACAGTCAGAGACAGATGGCGTAAGACACATGGACATGTGAAGGGGTGGGCAGTGAGTGAGGACTAGACTGGGAGAATTAAAACACTTCATTGACAGAACAAAGCAGTTCCACAAATCTTGCAAGAGTACATTGTGTCTGCCTTTAGCGCCCTAGGTCGACTTGCATAAGCGTCCGTATCTTTACTTCATTTCCCCTGTGTAATTTACGTTCAAATTTACGAAGAACAGGAGATACGAACCCCTATGCAACCGGCCCAAAGCTGGATTGCATCTGCGTTCACATCTGCTTTTTCGCTCACAAGGGCGGTCCCAAGGCCTGCCCACTGTGTATTTTACGTAAACCTTTTCGTACAGAAAACTTGAAACGACCGTGCCATGGCTTCCTTGACACACTGCTTCCCTTGCGACTTCTTTTATTACGGACGTTCGTCCGTAATAAATTTCGTAAAGGGAGGGGCCAATAAACCAGTCCCTTGCAGATGGTGGTAGCAATGGAGAAAAACGTGGCGTCAGACAGACACAATATGAGACCACACGCAGTGAACGGACCAATGTTTCTCCACACTCGCACATCATACATCATCCAATGAACATACAGGCGAAACCAGAAAGACAACTAGACGTGTGCCTAGCTTCCTCCACCCCACCCCACCCCAACCCCCGTGAGCGGGACAGGGAAGAGGGTAAAGGTGAAGGGTTGTTTGGATTGCTGTTCGTTATTGGTATCAATCATTCACGCATTCCAAAACGGAAGACCGCTTCCAGACAACATGGGATGTAAGGATGTAAGGCCGACAGCGAAAAGGTAACGGCCGACAGAAAACCACAAAAGCCGAGCGCCAGGTGGGGTGCGGAGGCGACGGGAGGGAGGAGCAAGCACGCGCGAGGTGTGGCGATGGAACGAGAAATGATGGAGTCATCATAACAACCAAACACATCCACGAGGTCATCCCCAGGCCCTCCACCGCGCTCCAGCAGTCGACAGGGAGAAGACAGCGCATGCCAGAGCCACTGAGAAGTGCAGCGCCTTGGCACCGATCGCTCTCCAGAGACGGATTGCCACAATCGCGGATTCCTCGTAAATAAGCCCATTGGTTCTGTTGGCACTAGCACGTTTCCAGAGTTCCCAGAATTTCTGTGGTCCGTACCTCCTGGGTATAGGCAGAATACGTTACCCGAGACATACGTAACGTGATGACTACGCAACTCGAAACGTTTCTTTGTATGATTATTACGCAACACAAAGCAGGTGCAACGTCAGGTTTGTAAACGGACCCGTTGGCTCGTTTCCTCGGGTTGTGTTTACTGAGTATAATGTACCACGTAATTCGAGACAAACGTAATACAAGATTAACGTTACACGACGTGAACGTAACTAGAAGCATACCACAGGCGAATCTTAGGTAACTCGGCGCAATCGCAACGCGCAGCTTATGTAACTCCAGGCCCGTGGAGCACATGGGTTTATGAGGGGAGGGGGATGTTTAGCGAAAGAAATGTAAACAAAAATGATCGCTCACAGTCCCACTGCTTCTGACAGCACATGCTTAACCTCATGCTCTTGATAATCTGGGACAGCTTGCATCAACCTTCTTCACTGGTTTCTGCACGTAAACAGCGGGCACAACTTTTCGAGGTTTAGAGGGACCCAGATCCGGTGGGGAGGGGGGGGGGCAATGTTTATGCATAGAAAGGAACACACTAATGGACACGCAACTCAGGCCCCGGGAGATAACACTCTAATCTGCTGGCCTCCCCTTTTGAAAGACATAGGCAGACAGCCGCGTTGAATATAATGATGCCATTCGCAGTAAGTCTGGAAAACGCACGTTCACACTTCGCCATTACAAATATCCACAAGAGACTCCAGTGAATTAACATCAACGCTACACACATCAAGCCGCTGGCCGAAATGTACGGCGAAAAGAAAAACACTTTTACAAAGGGGTGCACTTCGGAAAATTAGGCGGATGGAGAACGCTGCAAACTAGAGACAAGTTATCGCGGTCTCTGGCTTTGGTCCCAATAAATGACGTCATTACTGTGCTCGTAAATGCCAAGAAATTTTGTCCATCCCATTCAATTTGTCGACCAAAGGGAGACAAGATAATTCTAAATATAAAATCAAGTACATACTGCACAGACAAGCTGTTCACTGTTTACTGCATAGGTATCAATATCTGAATCTGCTACCCACACTTTTCATGAGTGTTGTCAAACAGGTGTCTGACCTTTGGCTTTCCCATCGCTAAGAACAGCATGAGTTTACTACAAAACAGAATTCGGATTAAGGCTTATGCTGGCGTTTTATTCACATTAGCTTACTGCGCGTGCGTGAGAGAGGGAGTGAGAGAGACAGGACAGATACAAGTCGGTAATCCTCACAGGCAAAACGGCCCCGCACGAGCAGAAAGTCCAATAACTGACAAGACTCCATCCAGTCCTCTTCGAAGATTTTGTCAGTCGTCGATAAGAGGAATAACCAAATGCATTAATGAGAAGCTTACGCAGTAATCTCTAGCGTCACAATCGATAACATCCTACGCAAAGACACTGTAATATATCGTGTTCTCTGAAAGAAAGAAAGAAAGAAAGAAAGAAAGAAAGAAAGAAAGAAAGAAAGAAAGAAAGAAAAAAGAACACGGCATTTAGATGCCCATATATTTGTATACAGAAATAGAAGTGTTTCGTAAGTTACCCAGCAATATAAACCAGTTACAAAATATCTACAATTTCACAGGCACCGTCGCAACAACTGAACCTCTCTGCGAAGACTGCAAGACTAAAAATGTCTTTTAAAAAAGGCAACAACAAAAAAATCCCGAACCAGTGATCTTGCCTGTCGTAGGTGCTAAGCTTACAATATGCCAACTAACCTTACAGGTGAAGAGCAAGAACAGATTCAGAATCCGAACTGTTCTCCCACATCAACCGTCTCAAAATGCACAAGATCAAGAAACAAAGTGGCCCAGACGTTTGTTCATCAAACTTGTGATTCTGTTGAAGTAACTCGAAGTAACATTAGAATTTAATGCGTTTAGTCCCTTTGAAGGCTGTGTCCATTTAAAAAGACCAGGCATCTTGGAGAATATTCAAGCGCAGCAAAATGCACGGGGTTGGGGGTAAGGGCTACTGTTTGACGCATGGACCATTTCACGAGATCGCATTACAAGCACCAGAGTCTTTGAGGAAATTCCGCTACACGAGCGGAGCGCTTCAGCGAGCCAAAGTTACATGCACATACCGGAAGTGTCCCGAGGGTTTCCCCGGCAGCGGAAACTTTGCGACAGAGATGTGGGGCGTGGGGTCACAAGGAGAAAAGTGGGGTTGAGAGTAGAAATAAATGGAAGGCCGGAGTGAATTTCTCTCAGCACTAATGCACAGTTAAATTGCAACCGAAGAAACACTTGGACGTACAAGACGTCATTGTTGCACTTCGTCTTCAAGAAGTCCCAGCGCGCTCCCAAGCCGTCAGGAAGACAAGGCTGGAAATCTCATTACAGCGGTCACCCCTTTAAAAGCAAAGCCAGGCCATTTGCACTGGCCAAGCATGAAATTGAATTATTTGACTCGAAAGGGAGAGAAACTGCGCTGTCTGAAAACAGAGCTAGTGTCGTAATCTCGCCCCCAGGGGGAGCTCCGTCCATTGGCAGCTGATGAGGGTTGTCGGAGGAACTGGCACGGGGAGCCCGTCGCTGTTCTCCCTCCGAGGTCAGAGGTCAGAGGTCAGATAATGCGCGCTCACGATCTGCTTTCGCAAACCATTGTGCAAGCGTGCACGCTCACGCGCACTGAAGGAACGTGATGTTGGTGGTGGTGGACTGCGAAGAAGCTGACTAATCGATTCATTCATAACCAAATCTCCCGCATGAAGAAGTGCGCAAACAACCAGTAAGTGCCAGAACAGGGTAACTGACCTAATGGCATCTTATCACCCTCAGGAAGCGGACTAGCGCTATGTATATAGTATGTTTCTATGTTCGTATCCAAGTCTCCCACAAGCGCCCAGATCGCTAAAGCACAAATGCACGCACAGCAAACAGTGGCAATCAGTATGTCTTGCTTTCCACTTGCTTCGAATTACAAAAATCTGAATTAACAGGTTTAGTTCATAGGGCTACAGACTCCCCCTCCCGCCCCAGCGTGGTTTATACGAAAATGTGGAAAACGCGAAATTCAACCCCAATTGCATGGCAAACAGCAAGAAGAAAAGAATTTTCGAAAATAAGGAGGGGGGGGGGAGGCCAAGGCAGTTCAAACAAAGTGGCACTCATGTCGGCTTTCCAACAGTTCCGTCGACACAGCTAATCCGTGACTGCATTTTTATCTCGAGAGGAAAGAGGGAATCGGAGATTTAAAAAAACAAAACAGATAAAAACAGGGAGAGGCGACAAAGGGTGAGAGAAAACACACAGAGGGAAGTAGAGGAGGGAACTCAAAAGAGGGAGTGAAAAGCAACCAGGAAAAACGGGATACAGAGATGACTGTACGGGGTGGGGGAGGGGAGGTGGAGGGGAGGTGGAGGGGGGCGCCCCTAACGCGCGCGCGATCGATGCCGAACACATCCATCGGGTCTCAAGATTAAAGACTTGATAGTCGGACAGCTTCCTCCACCATGTCTACCATCAGCCCTCGATTGGGCTAACGTCGACTAGCCGTTTGTCTACCCTACCGACCGTCTTCCTCCATCATTCCACCCCCCCCACACACACACACACACCACCACCACCACCACCACCATTTTCCAGCGGTGACATCCCCATCTTGTTCAGCTAAAAACAGGGGTGGTAACTACCTGAGCACCCTTGTCTGATTTCCATACCCAAGAGTAGTCCTAAGACAGGTTCGTCCCCTGTAGTTCGCTGTTTTGTCACTGCTCCCGATCTGGCACACGTATACGCAAATTTAGGAAAGAACTTTGTGTTTATGTCACACGTAATGAAAGAACTTTTAGTTTCCTCTAAATCCCTTGCTTGAATGTGACAGCCTTATAATCACCATCTTCAGACGACTGAACTGTCGGCAGAACTTGTGAAACCGGCCCTGACTTGGGCTACACGTACTGCTGGCATCTGTTCTCTCGTTTATCAACGCGGCTGTTGAACTCCTTCATATTGTGTATATTACGCGTATTATGAATGCCAATGCAACTCAGCCCTAAATGTATCCTCTACGCTAGAGGAGGGTGCAGAGCAAAAATTCCCCAGTTAACATCACCTCAACCCCTACTTTCCTCTAAACCTACATCTCCCCTGCTGTTTCCCTCCCCAACAATCACCTCTGTAACCACCAACAGAAAAAACAAAAATAAAATAAAGCCTAGACAACACGTTCTCTCGAGCCGTCACAATCGATATTTGCCACAAAGCCCCTGTTTAGAATTTCGATGACCACCGATCTCGTATCTGCATGCGGCGTCCTTTTTTTAACAAAAAAAAAAAAGGAAGAAAATTCAGTTTGCGTTTTGTGTTGGATACATTTTTAGTGCGCGAAAGCGCCTAGGGTCGCGGGGATGGGGTTAAATGCCAAGGCGCTGTGCTCCCTGATCATGTCCCTTGCCGCCAGGAAGACTCAAGGCGGATGCCTTAAGAGGGTAGAAAACTATAACTTGATTTTTAAGTTTTCCTAAAGATACCAGTTTGAAGATTTAACTCCTTTAAGCAAAGCTCCCTTTCCTCGACGCGGAGCACCGTGGCCCCCTGACCATAAAAGTCTTTTTATGAGTAGTTTTGCGTTCCATCACCGTCACGTTGTCTTTGCAAAATATCCGATAACTTGCAGAGCAACGCTGCGCGTACTCGCGATGACTTTCGAAAGCCGCCTTCAGTCTGCAACCGTCTAACATCTGACAAAATATTTTTTCTAAATGAGAAGGAACTTTGCATCAAACCTTAACCTGTGTCAGTCTCAAACCCGTATCAAATCCGAAGTTCTCCTTAAGATATTTACACCATTTCATCTGGTTAATGCTAAATCATGGCACATTTTCCTGCAGTAAGCAAAAACCGACATCGACATGTAAATGCTATTTAATAGCAAAGCAAACTGCAGGAAAGGATTATCTAACTCAGTATTCCACACGTCCTGCCCCGCCTCCGGGAGGAGGAGGGGAGAAAGGAGGAAAACAGGGAAATAAATTTGAAGGGTGATACATCCTTCAAATCTGTCAATAATTGTCGATGTCGGACATGTGTTAGCGATTATCCACAGACTGGAGGTAAGACAAAAACCTTTTCTCATAACAATGAACCTTTTCCAAGAAATCCATCTGTCACCGTGCAAAGCGGTTCCGAGGGGAATCCCAAGGTTTCAGCCAGTACCGAATTCCGTTTAGTAAACCCATATGTCTATGTGTACACAGTCAGTCTAGACGGGAAACCAAAACATTCCACGGACACCAGATTTCCCACCTCATCGCCTCTACCAGTCCTGCTACACAGCCGAAAGACACTACCAAAATTACAAACATTGGTCGTACGGCACAAGAAAACGCTGATGCTGATAGATAATTTTCCATATGAAATACTGCTGAGGTCGCACATTGCATGCGAAACGCCTGAAAGCGGACAGGTGGAACCTTACCGAGTAACGTGTGTTCGTAACAGAAGAAACACGCAGGAATTTTTTCTTAAATGACAAAAAGATCCCGACTCTTTTGAAACGCTCCAAGCTTTTGCTGGACAGGCAACGCAGGCTATCATAGGATTTCCAACCGGTCATGAAAAAAGCATCCCTAGAATACACCCCCCACCACCACCACCACCACCGCCACCGCCGCCACCAAATCCGGAGACGAACAGTACTCGTAAGTGAACTGGGGTTTTCTGTCCTCCTTTCCTGACCGTAGGGCAAGACAGGGTTATCGTACTTGAGTCACAACATGATGATGCACTCTAGGGAGTGAGCGGAGACTGTGTGCATCTGACAACATCCCTGCATCAGCTGCCGACAACTCCGTTTCCGCCATTAGCACTACCTCAGCATGTTAAATCTTTGCTCTCGTAATGCCAGTTGTGGTGTGTCCTACACGACTTTTCCATAGTTAATTTGAAACTAAAAGAGTTCTGCGTGTGCACTGCACACATGATAAGAAAAAAAGAAGTCTGCACCCAGCTCACTTCTGGGAGAAATTGATGGCTCCGAGTACTGCTTCTTATTCCGGGCTATTCTGATTACGATTAAAAACTAAAGAAAGACAACAATGCATAAAGTTACATTAAAAACGGGGCAAAAAGGAAAAAGAAATGTACATTGAATAGTCTGTGCAAGATGGCTGACCAGAAAGATCAGATTATTTTTTTTCGCTATCTTGCACGTAAAGAACCCGTATGCTGAATGTGAGAAACAAGTAGATACGTCAGCACTTGACTAATATGTCTAAGCCAGTGTCAACACAAATATTACAGTTACCCACGATACGAGTGGGCTGAAGTGAAAAAGGCATAAAACACGAAGAACTGTCCCGCCATGCAGCGCAGTGACAGTAAGAATGTCTCATCACGCAAGGCAGCCACGGGAGGAACTCCAGCCCCTCATGCAAAGTGCCAGTAAGGCTCTTGTTCCCGTCTGAGGAATGACGTGGCTGTCGGGGGACGAACGAGGGGTGTCGCCCCTGGTCAGACCCTTCCCTCCATTTCGCATCCCCACCGCTCCTTCAAAGATACCCCCACCCCCACCTTCAACAATCCCGTTAGCATCACCACAGATGGACCCCACCCTACCCCGTCCTTCAAACTCCGACCCTTCCTTTAATACCTCCCTCCCTCCGGCTGGCTATCTGCTATTCAAATACTTGGGAATTATTTTGCTTTTTTATAACCAGGACTCGACGTCGATATCTTCCCCCCAGCGGAAAGTAAACGACAATCGTTATAATCGAGCAATCCTTCCCACGTGTTCGCTAATAATAGGATGACGGCGCTCGGCGCCGCTGTCCTCTTTATCTTCGTCAGTCTCGTCATCAATAATAGCCAGGAACGCCGTGCCGTCACCAAAAGTCGTAGCATTCCGACAGTACGCTTGTCTTTCACAGCGAAAACTTCCCCCCGGGTGTAGCTTTTAAGGGTCCACATCAAGTCAAGAGGTGTAGAAGTCACATACTCCATTTCACACGCCTGGAAGCTTTTAAATGCAAGTCGGAATTACCAAACTATTTTAAAATACCCCATAAAAACAAATAGCTTCATTTGACCGTGGCGATCGGTGACGCTGTATCGGAAAGGCGAGAGTGGGGAGAAACAAACAAATAACAAATATTATCTTGATTTCGTGGTTCATTGCGATTACCGACGCAATAAAAACGGCCAGTCTGAAACGGCACACTTCGCAGTCTCTCTCGTCAATAAAACCAAGCGGAGGCGTCCCGGGCTTTAAAACCCCTTTCCACAAGCATGGCGGGCATCGACAAGACTCCTGAGGCGTGCCGTGTGCAAACAATCCCCCATAATGCCACATTGTGGCTACTTGGCAGGCCCGCATGTCGGCGTTATAGTTGCTGCGTGCTCCCAATGGTCTTTTCCCTACTTTTTTCATTTTTTTTCCTCGGAGGGAGAGGGGGTGCCTAATAAGCGCTCAATACTGAAGGAAATGTGAGATAACACGCATCTAGTGGACTAACTAGTTCGGGCTGGCTCGGCGGTAAATTACTCATCTGTCACAATTTGTCAGGGCAAAAGTTGAGGCGCCGCTGTTTGTTCCTGTTCCTCCCAGAAACACGTGCGGGATCGAAGTGCCGGTCGGGAGTTAGAGATTTGTATGCAAAAAGATTTCTTGGCCTTGTTTTGATGGACGCGTTGCATGAATACGCGAGTGACTCACGTGCGCAACGATGACGATGATTCCCTGGCTTAGGTCTATTACAAGGGGTGGGGTTCTGCTGTTGGTGTCGCGCAAATTGGGGGGGGGGGATAGGAGGGACATCTGTGACTGCGCATCCGTGAATGGATCGTTGCAGTTCATACTGGTTCGCATGGACTTCTACGTGTTGACCATGTAAGGTACAGTATTTGTAGGACTGTGGCTGCGTAGGTCAGTCTGTCCCGCGAATGCGGGTGCGTATGCCTGACGTATATTTACTTCCGGAGGTCTGTCTGCTTGCGTGCGCGAGGTCAGAGCGCGCGCCCACGTCTAGACTGTCCTCAGCATGTGCATGAATGCTTGTAGGTCTGAACGCGTGCGAAGGCGAAAATTTCTGTACGTGCTGGCGTCTTTGTGTCTGCGCTTCTGTGGATGTGAGTGGGTCAAAGCGCTGTTCACAGGTCTGTTGTGTGCAGAATGCGCGTGCGAGCGGTGCAGGTCTGTGAGTGTGTATGTAGGGTCACGTACGTGCGAACTGTGTAAACGTCTCCGTACGTACAAAGATGTCTCCACGAGGTCTTCAGGCAGACTGAAAGCATGGCAAAGAAATTGAAGCTTTTTAAAAACCAAGTAGCCAGATGCACACCATCTGGGATCAAGAGTCCAAACAAGTGTTCTGCCATACACACAGGAAATTATACCCATCGGCTGCTAAGCCAGGGAAGCTAACTCCACCTTGACCTTCGCCCCTCCTAGTCATGAAAATTCTAGCGCGTCTTTATTTTGTGTCATTTACGACACACCACATGTGAACCATTTCATTTCTCGATAAGGCTGGAATTTAATTAGCTGTTTCTTAATTCATTGTTTACTACATACCGTACAGATGCTGTCATAACAGGCCTTACAAAATTCCACGGGTTTTAAACAACTTCATCCCCAGTTACTAGATGCGGAGTTTACTGGGCTCGACTAAGTCGAACGAATGCAGATATAAGAAATTAGTCCATGTGTTTTGAACAAAACATAACCTAATTTTTTTTAATGGATAGAATATTCATTAAAAGAACTATGTCTGACTCGGGGAGGACATTCTTCATCGAAATGAGACTAATCGTGTAATAATCTACGCAGTTCGATCAGTTCTTAAAGACTGGTTTCATCCGACTTAGAGGATAACAAAAACATATGGACATTAGAGTGCACCCAAGCTATATCTGTTTCCGGCGTCTTTACCGTTGTTTGCACTGCCTGCCAAATATGAACTGTCTCCCCACATACAGGCGTCTTCCTACCCATATGTGGACATCTACCTGCCCATATATGGATACCTCTGCCCATATATGGTCGTCAGCCAATCAAAAAGAGCGCAGAGCATGGCTGAGTTGTATGAGCGTTCGTATCAGCTCTTCCGTCCATAACAGTGACCACCTCAGTGGTCTAGTGGTCTAGGCGTCCGCTTCCGAGAAGGAAGGTCGGTGGTTCACAGCCAAGATTTAAAAATTGGCAGTCTAGTAACTGCCCTGCCAGACGTCTGGCGCTACAGGGAACAGTACTAGGACTGGTTGGCCTGGTGTCAGTATAATGTGACTGGGTGGGACTGAGGCCCGTGTTGTGACATCAGTCCCACGTGTGGCAGCACGTAAACTTTGTCTAAGCGACACCGTCCTGATGCGCACCTAGTTTGCGGCGAAACGTTTAACACCCGCATACCCCTCCATAACGGTGATCGTAAAACTGGCTCATTGCGCGTATATTACGTACACCTTTACGTGGGGACAGAAAATGAGAATGTACATGCAGCCCGGGTGTGGTTTACATGAGCGAAGAGGAAACCAACGCTGTACGGCATCCCTCTGCTGTTCTTTCTGTAACAAGGCGAAATATTATCCGACAAGATTGTTTTTTTTCTGGTTTTCTTGGGAATCGCAACAAAAAGAGACATCAGGTAACCAGCATGAGCGCGCACGTAACGGAACGAAGTGTACGCTCCTGCCTATTACCAGGAGAATGAGACGCTAATTGAAAGAGATCTCCATTCTTCGCAGAAGAATGATCTCTCGGTGCTCTACGCGAAAGCGGCCAACTCATCGAAAGGCAAAGATAGCCAAGACCAAAGACAGGACAGACTCCAAAACTCGAAAATTAATTCCTTCCTTTCTTCCAGCCCCCCTCCCCTTCCACACCACTCGCACGGCGGACGCGTTCCCGTTGTCATGTATAAAAATGGCACCAGCATCGCGGATACCAGTGGCTGATTGGTTCGAACAGGTGATCTCCCTTGCATGCACCACAACAGAGTTATGTTCCTTGTGTTTCACCGGCCCAGACGGAGCATAAGAGCAATCCAGGCGCGTTTTAGCCCGTGAAAGATTAACTAGAGTACGTGCTAATATTCAAGTCAAATAAAAAGAATCGTCAGCAGCATCAGCGACCCCATCCCACCCATGCCTCTTACGGCAAATGAAACAAGACCCGAAAATCTGCGGTATGTGAATTCGCCGCGCCGTATGGGTGGTAGGAGAAGGCTACTGGTGTGGATTGATTAGCCTACTCAATTCGCCCTCGAGACTGGGGTAGGTGGAAGCGCGCGGGAGAGGGGTGTGGGGTGTTCTATCTGGGCCTAGCTGTCTTCGTCCAATAATCGGTACACTTTTAAACAAACATACGCGAACTATAGCACCAAGAAAACAAACTGCGTCCCTCCTTCCATTTTCAAGTCATTAGTTTTAATAAGTGACTAGCATGGACTTGCACGTGCGTGTACGTAACGGCGATACCGCTGGCAGCTCCTCCGATCCTCGCAGTTCTTTGCCTCCTTCTCTCTCTCCCATCTCCTGGTCCCCCGGTTCCTCTCTCGGTGCTTGACCGCCGTAATAAGCTGCAGGCTGGGCGTTAAACCCCAACAACCAATCAACTCTCCTGCTGCTTGGAAGCGCCAGAACGTTAAGATCGGTCCGTCGGTTTCTAACTGCTAAATCGCTCGTAGCCACTCCTTTTATTCTTCCTCCTCCTCTCCATCTTTTTCCACCACCGTCATCAGAACCAGCAGCAGCAGCAGGAATCTACTTAGTGTTGGCCCATTTCATGACTTAAAAAGCCAATTCGTTTTGCCCGGTTCTCCAGTTGCACGTCTTGAGCTAACAGGTCCTCCCCCGGCCGTCTGGAATTATGATAAAGTGCGACACTTTATTAACCCTTTCGTAAACAGCCACTGACGGCTGCAGTAAACCAACCAGCCTCATTAAAAGCCACTTGCCGGGGCCTCCTGCCACCTGGCCATTTTCAGGTGAGCGGCAGCGACTTGCCAGGCCTGACGCATGCGCAAACTTGGGTGTCAGATCGAGTTGCGAAAGAAAGCAAAGCCGGCCCTCCTGTCTCGAAGACAACGAAAACGTGTGCCCCGCTAAGAGACTTTTCCATCATGCAGCAAATGGTGCGTTCACAGGGCTGCTCGCGTTCAACTTCAGCTCACGTTTGGCCTGACTGGCTTCGGGCGATTGCTTTTCTCCTCCTTACCCGTGCGCAAACAAACCTTCCAAGATCGATCTCGGCCTGCTCTCGTTTTGCCGCACGAGAATAATGAAGCATGAACCCGTGCAGAAGGGAATACTCTTCCTTCACAAGCACGAAGCCCCACCCCTACACACCCAATACACTCACTCTGAAATTCCCATCGACTTCGGGCACGCATGTATAGACCACCTTTCATCCCGCTTACCTAATGCTTGCGGACTTGTAACTTATACATAAAAATATAAGCCCTATAATAGCAAACCTTAACCCTACCCCAACTCTCATACCCTCCCCCCCCCCCACCAAAAAATAGTAAGCTAATAAGGATATCGAACCTGCGACATAACCGTGAAGCTCAATGTCTTTACCACTCAGCTATTAACCATTACGGATTGGCCGTTTCATTGTAACTATAAGAAGTGATGCTGTGCACAGGGTATGGCTTGGCCTATAATTATCTGTTGTTGTGGTTAGCAACCGCCATGCGCATGAGTAGAACACTTGATGCACTGCGCATGCGTGCCCCAAGTCGGTGGAAACAGCAGACTCGCGCCCCAGCACTTTTCGACAAGCATGACGTACTTGCAAGGGGTGTTAACTCGCCCCAGCGATATGCAATCTGTCGAGCACAAGCACCACTTGCCAGCCCCATCTTCAACGAGGGTGAGGAGACGGTCTCGCCGAGCAGAAGGGCTCGACACGTGACCCAGCTCCAGCCAATGGGAAGCCTGTCTCACGTCCCGAGGTGATCGAGGAGATTTGTTCTTGTGGGAGCTTGTCGTTGCGCAAGGCATCTTAATTCAAGCCGGGTCGTGCACGCCGCAGCCTCCAACACGTTAATCAAGGGCAGGGCGTCACAAGAAGCTTAAGCAGAAGCGCGGTCCACAAGCAGATGCATAAGCCAGGGACTGTTCGTCATGTGCACAGCGATTCGTTGCGACAGAACAGGGGAGGGGTGACAGAATACAAAGAAGCTTCTGGACCATATAAAAAGCCAATTTATGGAAATTACGCTATTAAAGTTTTTCGCTTAAATTATACAAGAGGCGAAATGATAAAAGAAGAAGGAAAGAAACCAAGGAAGGAACATGCGAGAAGGAGTAAAGGAACGAAAGAATGGAAGAAAGAAAGGAACTGTACTTCCTGCCTGCTTTAGGTGCACAACCAGTACACAAGCCCATAGCGTGGTAATCGTGGTTCCTCCTCCCTCCCCTTTCTCTATCTTCTTTCTCTTTCCTCCTCTCCTTCAAAACTCTCCCCTAAACATCATATCACTACCCGCCATTTGTTTTGTTTGTTTTGTTTATTTTGATTGACATGGAGACCACTCATGAGCTTTCAGCTCCTTGTGTCGCCACTGATACAAAATATTTGATTTAATGGCACTTCTTCATAAAATAAAAAATAAAAAATAAAAGAAAGGAACAAAAGGATGGAAGAAAGAAAGGAACAAAGGACTTATAAAGAATAGATATCTGGATAGATATGCAGACAGGCAAAGAGCCTGGATTGTAAAGAGGGAGGGTGGATGGGATGTGTTATGTGGGGACGGCCAGCAGAAGGGCAAGAGAAGTTACAGGCAGATATGAGAGGGGGCAGAAACGTTTCAGGTTTGCTGGATCGAAAATAAAAGGCACTTGGTCCGATAGCAATTCAGGCCCTGAATGACAGCAGCTTTTCGACTATTTCCTCCGTGTGGTGACACGACACACGCCAGCCGCCACAAGTTTGGAAATCGTGCAGTCAAGCAACTGTCGGCAGCACAGCATGAAGCCTGTAAGGCTTGATAATCTGAGCTGGGGATTCCCCTATATCCTCATCCACCACCACTCCCCCCGCACCCCACCGCCACCGCCGGCCACCCTGAGCAAACACTTCGTCACGATGGACAGATTTCTTTCTGCATAACCTCGCGATAATGTCAGAAACAGACTACTCGCTCGTGCTGAGGGACCTATGCCCCGTCCCTCAACTGATCTATCCCACTCCCTCCCTCCCCCCTCACCAGCGGCTGTAAAACTGAACTAGCAGCGACATATTTTAAGAGTTCGCGAAGTTGGGATTTCCTTCTAACAGATTCACGGCAATTCCACTTTTCATTTTATTTTTGTGGCGCTATTGCAAACGGGCATAAATTTGAGCATTTCACATCATCACAGTGACACTATATCGTCTTCAACGCATTTTCTTCGCATGGTGAGCAGTCAGGCGACTCCATGTCAGAATCACGTGGCCTTCAGTTCTGTCCCTTGGATCTTGTACACGCTTCATTTCTTTTCTGGTTTCTTTCACGATGCAGTGGCGCAGGGCTTTGAATTATGTCCGCCTGTCGCCATATGTATGACATTCGTCATGAAAAGTGTGTGGAAAGAAACTTCATCTTCTTTCCAAATTCTTTTTATCAAAACAAAGGTTTAAGAACATCTCTCTGTGGAAAAAAACAAACAAACAAACCAGGCGTTATTCCACTGCAGATCCTCAAAGGCATTTTTTCCGGAACGCTTCCCACTCTCCAAACATGGCATTGTTTTCTTTTCTTTCTTTTTAAGGTGGAGTGTGGTAAATCAAGACAGAGGAAAGCAGAAGAATTTTTCTTTTGCTTTGTATTGTATTTTTTTTTTGGGGGGGGGGACTTTTTGGTGGTGCTAATGGGGGAGGGGTAGGAGCGAACGCGTGTTGAGATAAAGCGGTAAGGCCCGCGCGAAAAGTGACCACCATTACACTGTGTGTCGTCTTGTCTAAAACGTTTCAAATGTTTCTGTCAAACGGTCGCTGTTAACGGCCAATTTGCAGCCTAGTCGCGAACCCTCCCTCATCCCTCGATGATCTTTGGACATTGTTGTCTCCCCTTCTTGTCCACGGAACCGTGCTGACGACAACTGGCGGCACGCTCGGGAAGTGAGGGTGGGGGTGGAGGTTGAGTGTGTGTGTGTGTGTGGGGGGGGGAGTTCTGGCAGCCGAGAGACAGCTTGCTTCTGATCTAACCTATCGGTGCCTATGGTGTTGCATTCTGCTAGATAAGGGCTCAAGTGCTGTAAAAGCCTGAAGATATTGAAAAATGCGAGTCTAGCTATCAGTACCGTTTTTCTGGTTCCTTCAGCTTCGTCAATGGAGAAAGTATGCGCATGTGCGTGCGTTCTTCCGCGATAATGATAAAGTTTACAATAATTTCGGTCTTTCGCTGGGCTGTTCCATAATCATGAACAATAGGATACGCCTGATAATAACATCATTTGTCCAATAATCACGAGCTATACGACATGATGATTAACATCCTCCCCGCTTGTCGTCTTGCTGTATGCAATGACCGTGAACGATGAAATGGTCAATAAAAACAGCGTCGTTTTTTCTTCTCCGCGTGCGGCGGTCGTAAAACGACAAGGTGCAATTAACTGTAACAGCCGCTTCTGCCTGTTTCAACAGTGATCGAAACTGTGTGATACACCTTTAACGATGGCGGTCCCCAGCGCAACGAGACCGCGTTATGACTCTTTAAGTTTATTGGCTAATTTACGACGCGAACCACTGTTCCACGGCCGTGTGCAAACGCTCAGCCACTGAGGTAGAGTTTTTCTACTTTGGCTGCGTATGAGACCAATGAGATGCGAGATTGCCTTCGTGCAGACGGCGTTGTGAAGGGGCATTTTTATGATGCGGCAACCTGCTCACACTAGTCTTTTTCTCTCTCTTTCTTTCTCTCTCGGTAGCCCCTCACTTTCTGGGAGGATGGGTGATGTGCCTACGCATCTCCCCCTCCTCCCTTTGCCAAGATTACTATAAGTTATGCATTTTACAGTAAATTATTCATTTCATAGTTAAGCGAACGTCAACAAAAGGTCAGTTTTGCTGAGGCTTTGATTCGAACGTGAAGATAAGCAGGGAGGAGGAAATTGGAAGAAAAAAGCTACTGCAAGAAGAAACCTGGGACGAAAGAGGTTCAAAGCGGTCCAAACGGTTCACAAAGCCACACGCCCAACAAGGCTGGGAAACCGTCACTATAATTGAAACAGCGGCCAAAGACACAACTTTTCTTTCGACGCGTTCAGTGAACCTATCAGCCGGGGCGAGTTTTCAAGCAGCAAATAGCGAAAGTCAAAGTACTCTGCACCCTGCGTAAGGCCTTTGACATTAACACCACCACTTAGTTAACTGCAGATCTTCGGATCACTTCAGCGCCACTGGTTTTCTCTGCGACAGGAGGAAAGAATCCATATGTGGCTTTTGTTTGCGCGTCGTACTTTCACAGTTAACCTGCTACGAAGGCCGTATCAAGATCATTCTGCAGATGCTGGCAAAACAACCAGAAAACAAGGCACCTTTGGTAGCCGTCTCACAAGTCTGTGAAGACCGCACGCGACCGTGTCGATATGATCCTCTGTTGCCTAGTCACAAGGACCGTCTACCTGAAAAACCAAGCATGAATGACGTCGTCAGTCGATGATCCAAAAATCTGGGTCATCGCCCGACATCGCCTTGCATGCCGGGAAAGGACTCTTCTCTTAGTACAGGTCTATACAGTAGAGTTCTCTACATACGACCTTATGCAAGCCGCCTCTTTGCATACGAGTGAACGCCGCTTACGAGACTAAGGGGAATAACTTTCTGTTGGTGTACCTGTGGAGTCGGCCGTATCTCGGCCATCACCCAGGTGTCCGCTCACTCAGCACGTGCTAAATAAGCGTGACACTTGCTTGCTGAGCTTGCGGAAGATTCTGAGGTGCTGAAACCGCCGCCATCGACTCAAGGTGCAAATGAACAAGACGGTTAGCAGTGAGCCAGGTAATGGCCTTCTGCTCTCGTCTTCTTCCCCACCCCTTTGTCTCTCTTCTCTCTCCCTCCCTCACTCATATACAAACTCTCATACACTATACACTCATACACACACAAACTCATACACACGCAAACTCATACACAATGCACAAACTCTCTCTCTCTCTCTCTCTCTCACACACACACACAGACAACCGCACGCACGCACTCGATGCACCTCTATGTCTTGCACTCCCCTTCTGCCCCCTTCCCCTCCTCTTTCCCCGTTTGTTTCGCAGACGATCAACTGAATTCCACTGTATGGCATGCCAGTGCCAGTGACACAACAGTTCGTGTTATTCTTTGCACAAATCTCTTCTCTTCTTCTGGAATCTGGGCTGACGAGGAAACTAGCTTGACAGACTAGATCCTTCACTACCCTACTCATTTCTACCCCCCCCCCCCCCCCCTCCAAAAAAACCCCGGCTAAGCGCTCCGGCTGATATGCAGCAGTTAACGTATTGGGAAAAGTGTGCGTGCATGAAGGAATGACAATGAAAGTTCGCAAGCACGCGCATCGTCCGTTCACGTACTTGGAAGGAGCATTCTTATGGTGTGAAGCTGCAGTGCAGTAATAAAAAAATAAATAGCAGTCCAGAATTCCATGCGTTGTCGTGGTGTTTGATAGAGACATGAACGTCCATAGTGCTGCGACAAATGTTGGTTCGTCTGACTTACTTTGAATGCAGCTTTTTAAAAATTACTTCTACCAGAATTTTAAGCAGAGACAAAGGCTTCCGAAAAGTTTCAGCTTGAAAAAGAAGACAAAACCGGGCGAGTTTGCTGGCACATGTTCATGTATTGTTCATGTCGCCCTTCATGTGCCTCGGTGCATTTGCTGCAGTTCTAATGCCAGGCTCTCACGGTTCCACTAACTCGAATGAACTATAATGAACTAGTCCACATGATTTCTACTACCTGCAACACTTCTTCCAATCTTTACTGAAAAATTTACCTCCGCAGGTTCTTCTCAACGACTATAGGCAGTGGCAAAAAGATCTACTCCTATCTGAAATCCATTAACTAACATTTTATTTAACAAAACGTTGAACAAACCCCTTCTCTTTCTATTCGACTTTGTCAAGCAGTGTGTGACTGGGCTTAAGATACACTTCCGCCTCACGCTGGTGTCTGTCCTTCCTGCAGTTAGAGTATCTATTACAATACAGGTGTCAGAGTATCTTTGATAACACGGGTGTCAAAGTATCTTTCACAACACAAGCGTCCGAGTATCTTTCACAATACACAATACAAGTACCTGTTTACAATACAGGTGCTGGGGTATCTTTAACAATACAGAGTATCTTTTATAATACAGGTGTCAGAGTATCTTTCACAATACAGGTGTCGTTTCAAGGATTATCACTCTGTGCCTCTCGAATCTTGCCTGCAGTCCTTGCAAATTCCTCAAGCATCTTGCAGACACGTCCTACAATCACGTCACTGTAACAGCGTTCCAGCAACCCTCTCGGTGCTCCCTTCCACCTGTGCACCTGTCGCTGTAACATTCTCGCGCACCTTTCCTAGGTATCAATGGTTGCCCTACCTGCTCTGTGGTTTTAACCCTTTCGGTTCTCCGCGCCTGGTGCCGAGTGAGGAGACTGGCAGGTCTGTTATTGTAGCAGTAATTCTGGCTCGCGTGCAAAACCGGTAATGCAACTCTTTGAGGCGGGCAGATCTCCAGCCCTTATCTACCCAGCCTTGTTCACCTGTTCCCCAACCCGGCCACTTAAGGTCACAGAAGTACCTCAGCTAAGAGGTGCCTCTGTTCTGTAAACCCTTATATTGAACCGAACCAGAAAACACACACACACACATATGCAGGTAACCCCCAGCTCGCTCTTAAACAATGTGCAGTGTTATGTGAAATTATACACCCTTCATCACATAACATGACCGTATTTTCTGTGGTCGGGCAAAATGTTACGAAATAACGAAAGAAACTTGAGAGGGAAGAAAGGATCAAAGTGACTCACCTGCTCAGGCTTCAGCCCAGGTGGGACCCAAGCGTATTCCTCCAGCGGACATCCGCTGTCGTCATCAGACGTGGAGTTGCGCTGTGCGTCCTGCATCAGACGCTGAAGTGTACGGTCTGTCTCCGCCACACCCGTCATCTCGTGCGCTTCCGGGGCGCACTTGCAGTAGCGACACACCTTCCTGCAGCAGACAGAACGCCACGTGCCAGTCCCGGCGGTACAAAGGTCATCGCTGTGACCGGTCTCTTCCCCGACATCTAACTTCGGTCATGCTCAAGCCTTTTATTAACTAGAACTTTTACGCTTAAAAGTTTTCCGAGCTCAGCCAGACGGATGTTTTGATTATCCGTGCGACGGGGTGTGTTTTTAATCATCTTTCTAAACTCAATCAGATGGCAGAATAAAAAAAATCAGTTCAAGTCTATTTTCTGATGTAGAAAATTCAACTTGGAGGACAACTTATTGGTTTTCGATAAGGAACGCTAAACCAACTTAAAACTGATGCCACCTACGCACGACAATTCGATTTGACTGAATCCAGATAGATGGGGGGTAGGGTAAGAGGGTGAGTCGTTTTGGACATAAGAGAAAAGCTGGAGTTTTCCTTCTGAAGTAACTTCTCTCTTTCACAATGCTGTCACCTGGTTAGTACCATACAGTACTTGGTCCCGCCATGCACTCAGCTTTCACTGCAAAATTCTCTGTCTTCGGTGCCGAACGATTAGCTCATGTTCTTTCTACTGCCAGACTTTCAGGACATAATCCTTGACCCGACGTCTGTTAACACATTCCCAAGTTATACGACCACCTACAGTTCATGCTGATACACCTGCTTTATATTGTTGACTCGGGGAGCATTTTAAAGCACATTCCTATCATCGTAATGTTCATTGGGATAGCGCATCGTATTCATGCGCTGCGCGCACTTCACACTCAGTATCTTATTTAACACATACTTCATGCTTTCACCTGACACACCTCAGACACGCTGAGCACTCACAATGGCGGGTTGCACGAGCAGTTTTGTCTCCTCTAAATAAAACATCATGGGAGTCCGTTCATCGTCTTATATATTTACGAGCGTCTGTTTGCACGGCAAGGGGATACGATCTCATGCAACCCGCTCCAGTTCCTGGGGGTTGGGGGGGGGCGCCTCGGCCAGTGTCATCATCGCTTCCTCACAAGACTAGCGTTCGCCAGTGGCCCACAGACGCAAAACCCAGAAAAACTGAACAATTTCTCGCGCATGTCTCCTCCTCTCCATCAAAACCGCCAATTGTCGGGATATAAACAGGTATTTATAGACATCGCAGCTCGCTAAAGCCCCTAACGATGAGGCTCCACAATCGATATTATGGTTCGTGCACGCTCTCCAATTTCCATAAATGTCTCTCTTCCCCTCCTTCTGTGTGACTGGAATTTGCTTTTCTTAGTTAGTGTATGTTTTAAACGGATACGAGCAATAAGGGTAGATATAATGGTTTAAAAGTGTGAAAACAAGACCTGAGTGTAAACACTTACAGTCCGGAACTGCCTCAACCGACCCTCCTTCCCCTTCATCCCCCGCTCCCCCTTCCCCGAGATTTGTTTTAATTTACGATCCCCCCTTCTCCCCCCTCCACTGTCTTGTACGGCGGTCGTGGCCTCTTTCTGGGCATGACACCTTACTAAAATTTGTTCATCTTCCCATTTTAGAGTAGTTTGTTCCCGGCCCCCCCCCGCCCACCACCACCACCACCACCACCACCACCACCACCACCACCACCACCACCACCACCACCACGACGACGACGACGACGACGACGACGCATGCTCGCCCCCAAGCACCCACACCGCAAAGCAGAAATGGTCAGATTCTCGGAACTCATGCTATCGTGAAACATCGTAATCATGCCATATTCTTTCAGAGGCAGGATAAAACTGTCACGAAAGGAAAGTTATGCTGCGGAAAATCTCTCCAAGTTCTTCAAGTTTCCACGGCTCTAATATGCTTAAGCATTTTTACAGCAGAAAACGATAACCGGTATAATGGTATTAAGCTCAGACGATATCCGGAACGTCTAGATTTCTGTGAAACTCAATTCGTTCCAGAGACATCTGTCTGGCTTGCTGGCTGGCAGCGTTCGGATGCTTGATGCAGAAGCGTCCGTGAACCAAAATAACAGGTTTTTGTCTTGCTCAGAGCACCTGCACACCTCTACAGGTGACAAAGGAGGAAACATGACGCTCAACCCTGTCGCCTATTTCCATTTCGCCCCCCCCCTTCTTCCCCATAACAGTCTCCCCCCACCTGTCTTTCGTTCCACATTCACTAACAATGGCGCGACGTCTTCGGTCAGTCCTGATCTCAGCAAGGACAGGTGCAAAGACCCTCAGCCGAGGCACTGACCCTTCGGCACGCCCCTGCTATCCAGAAACTGGCGAACGGTCACCACAGGGGACGGAGCCTCGACTTAACCCCTACCCATCTTCCCTTTCATCGCTGATTTAGTCAACAAGTACATGCGCCACCCTCCCACGCTCCCTTTCACGTTTCAATCCTGTACCGCCACGCAACCTCGTTCTCACCACTTGCCCACTTGCACATGGCCAGAGCGTCACGTGACGCAGACAGCGGACACAATAACGACTGCAGCAGCACGAACCGCGTGAAAGCGTGCAGGGTTCTAGACATTCCGCGGATGGGACTGGAGGCGGGAGGGTAAAGGTGGGTGGGTGGTGGGAAGTGGTGTGGGGACTGGAGAAAAGGCAGCAGACAGGCGGGGGAGGGGGTGGAAGAGTTCGTGCACAGCAGCTACCCCATCATCTTTGCTCGGCACCCCCTTCCCGTTCCTCCATGAAACAGCTTTTGCTGCTGACTTGTACAGATGAAAAGACTTCGTTGATACTATTCGCAACTGAGATAATTAAAATGGAAGACACTAGATCCAAGAGATAATTAAAAGAGAAGATATTAGATATTTCAGCATTTTGCATGCCATCGTTCAGCAACAGAGACCAAAGATAAGGACTAAGCGGATACGAATTTAGAAAGAATGAGACTAAGACGACAAAAGAGAATAGGGGCGAAGAGAGACAAAATCCATTCAGCAGCGGACAGAGATTATTCTATGGGCAAGTTCCCTATACTGTCTGCTAAAAAGGTTACGGAAAGTAAGTAGCCATAGTGCCACAGCTGTCTGAGCTCCTCATGCACACGTAAAAAAGACATTAAGAATGCAGCAGCAGAACCACCACCGGCATCACACAGCTGCCAGTAGGGGCAGATAAACTGCTCCTAAAGGGGGCTTAGTTCTTAAAGCCTGCTGAAAGCTTTAGGAAACGAGGCCAGTCGAAATCAATTATGCACATACACTATCATCATCTACTCTCTCTCTCTCTCCCTCTCTTAGTTACTGAGTGCATGTTTTGTAGTTCTTCCGAAAAGCAGTGAACAGAGAAGAAATTTTTTCCACATCCCATACTGCAGTTGGAAGGGACTAAACATTGGTAGTTCTGTTAATACATCACGATAACCTGATAATGTGGACTTCTCGAAGGTTCTAAGACACTGCTGGTTCGCGTAAAGGTCGGTCTTTATAAGAACTATGTAAATTCATTATTAAAAATTCTGCCTGCAGTTCTGTTAACGACAAGTATATGGCAATCAAACAAGGAAAGGGGTTCATGCTTTAGAAACTGCCCGCTCGTTGCAAAAGTAAGGTGCATGGTACAAAACCAAAATTCTCTCTCTCTCTCTCTCTGTGACACACATGCACGCACGCGCAACGACACAAGCGCGAAAACAAAACCAAAAATAAAACCAGAGAGAGAAGAGAGCGAGCGCCCTTGGCCGTGGTTTGCAATAAAACTGTCGATGCTCATCCCCGCACATAACGCGAGGCAAGATTAAACCAGCGATAATTTGCAAGCATTGTAGACATTTGCTTCCACTACAGTACTTTTCAATAAACTCCATCGCTCGATGGCACAGCCGTCTGCAGCCGCGTTACACAAATTTAGGCCGCTGCCCAAAATTCTGTTACTGCGATGCGAAATAAAAGACAAGTTTCGTAATGTATTCTTACCTGCAGTAGGCGCTGAACATAGCGGGGACGAATACACGCCGTCAAGACATCAGAACCGAAAACTCGACGCCCCCCTGACCACAGAACTCTCGCAGTCAGCGAGAACTCAACAGGCTTGTCCAGGGACAGGCAGGAGGGGTCTAGCTTGCAGCGTCTGGCTAGGAGCCGAGGAGGAAAGTATTTCAAGAACAAACGACACAGGCTTGGAACAGTCTCCTCCATGACTGCCTCCTCAGCGGAGCAGAAATATCCTCCCGATCGATCGACAGCCGCTGAAAGCCCGAAAGTTTGTCCTTTGGCATTGCGCTGACGTAGACCTCTTGTCGCCCGTTGTACGCCTTAAGTGATACAAGGGGAAAATTCACAGAGACAGACAGGCTGTGAGAAAGCAAGAGAGAAAGGCAGGCAGAAACGAGACGAGTTTGATTTCTTTCGCTATTTTACGCGAGTCATTAAACACTGCGCGTGTGTATATATACAGTCTTCATTTTGCTCGCTATTTTTCGCTGTCAGTAAGAGTATATATATATAGTTTGACACTCGTATCATCGCGGCAAGCAGCTAGCCTTGTGTCATGTTTAGAAGAAAAAAAACCCTTGTGCCGCAGACAAGACTTGAACCAAGGAACCGCAATTCACGATGTCTTGCCAAAAAAAAAAAACCTGCTTGACCCATCCAGTTTCTGGAGAATAGGCTAGACAAGGAAAAATATGCATGTGTATTACACTCATTTTTCTATGAACAAGAAGGTGGAGAGAGAGGGGAGATTGAGATGAGAGACGAGAGAGCGAGACAGAAGAGAGAAAACGGGGAGAAAGGTGGGGGAAGGAGAGGGGAGAGAGAGAGGAGGGGAGAGAAGGGGGAAGAGAGGGAATTGGGAGGGGGGAACAGAAGTGGCCAGGAAAACACAGAGAGAAGGCAGTGGGTCGAAGGGAGATCTACTCGGCCCGCCGAAGAGCCACATAAAAAATGCGGAATGCAAATCTTGGGAAATTCCGCAGTAAGGAGCCACTGCAATGTGTGCATGGCGTGCGAGAGGCGAGGGGCAGGCATCCTGAAGGACCGGTTCATGCTGTGGGACTGTCTCTCCTGTGCACTGAACTGTGCTCTCACCTCAGCTGTAACCGCTTCAAGGTCACACGCAACTAGGAGTAACCTCTTGGCCGCTCACCTTTCGTAACCATGTCAAAAGCCGTCAGGACACCTTACGCAATTTACTCTTTCTTTTTTCCCCCTACCACCACCGATTTCCTTCCTTGAAACTGAGAGAGAGAGGGCGAGGAAGAGAGGCAGCGTTCAAACTGGCTGGCTGGTCGTTTAACGCCAAGTGGAGGCTCTCATAATGGACGGATGGGGACAGGCAAAAGAGCGAATGAAGGACGGTGGCCTGGAGGAAGAGGAAGGAGGATGAAAACGCAGCTCTTAATACACCGAGATCCAGCCCCACGACTATGACAGCGACAAATGAAGCGCGCGCCATCGCTATGCTACTGGGCCATCACTCGAGCAACTTCGTCAAACGAACAGCAGCGCAGTCTGGCAGCGAGCGAATGCATCTTGTTCGAAACACGAGAGAGGGACCACGACTTGTTGGAGTCAGCGATGACGTTGATGTGGAAATGACAGACGACTCTCTCTCTCAGCTGTCGGGGATCGGGCGACTCCTGGCACGTGACAGCGCTCGTTAATGACGAGAGGGTATTATCCAGTAATACTGATCTGCCCCCGCGCTAAAGCCGCTGACAGGCCAGCAAACATTGCGATGCGGGGTGCCGGACGATCGTATGACAAAGACGAGGTGCATCGATGTCCCCTCTCGCGGCAGTCTTACGGTACGCTTGAGACACGATGTTCAAGGTCTTCAGTTTTACATTAAAAAAAAAAAGAAATTCTTCCAACAAGTAGTGTGATGTTCTCTCCTTGTTCGAATTTTTTTCAGCTGTGTTCTCTCCTAGTTTCATTTTGTTTTTAACTAAGTGTTCTACCACTTATATTTGTGGACTTGCATCTCTCCTAATCACATACATAAATGTCTGACCCCTTATAATTGTTTTTTTTCTTCTCCAGAAAAGTTCTGGTCTATTGACTAACACGCTGGAAAAGGAAGCAAATAATATAGCACTCCAATATATGGAGTCCAAATTATCAGATTTAAATATCGTTCTAACATAAATTTAGTTCTAATGTGATAATATGAAACTTTTTTCCTTTGAAAATAAGAGCTGTGTGTGGGGGGGGGGGGAAGGGGGCAGCTGATTTCCTAATGTTTCCAAACGTGCGCTAAATGCACGATTCTTCGATTAGTGTCCCAGGCAAACAAAATCCTCACCTCTTGAGTGGGGTGGACAGGCTCATTTAAAATACAGACTTCTTCATTTTTAAAAGTAAAAGTTATTTTTGAGTGAACAGAAACAAGCCAACAATATGTGTCGTCGATGGCCCTTTCGCAATCTCTTAAATTATCCTGGTTGCCACTAACAGGCTGGCAAAGATCCTCCACTACCGCACTACAAACAAACCATAAGGAATACTTCTACCCAGGTTTCAACGTCTAGCAAATAACGACAACGTGAACACGAGCTAGAGACGTGATGCCAAAAGACGAGGCTTTTCCAGTGACAGGCGTTCGACGTGTCAAATGCTTTTAGCTGTAACGGATCACAATCCAGTCAGTATAAGCCGCTAGGGATTAATGTCACGGATAAGATTAAATCTCAAAACGATGATATCGGCTTCCTTCCATTCCTCACCAAAATAATTAAATTGTCTCGCTAGCGTGTGCAGCTACATCCCAGTGCGACGTATCTTTGCACCCACAGCAGCGGAGTCCTCCCTCGACAGAAGTTTGAGAAGTGGCAGGAGAACCCTGCGAACACGGTGATGCAGGCGCAAAGATTCAATTTAGCGATCTGATGCTGGGTTCGATCTTCTCCAGCACGCGCCGTCCACGCATCCAGCTTAACAACCTCGCTTCACCTCTCCACACCCTCCTCGCCCCGACGATGCAAGCTCTTTAACCACGTGCGCCACAACACAACTGTCCTCCTCTTCATACAACACTCCTCTTCCTTCTCATTCCAGCCCCATATTCACCACCTTCATTCCAGCCCCATATTCACCGGCGTCATTCAAGCCCCATATTCGCTGCCGTCGTTCCAGCCCCATATTCACCACCGTTTTAAGAAAGAACGAATTTCCACCTCGGCTTCCGGAGCCAACACCACTCACTCCCCAGAAAAATACTAATAAAAAGGTGGTGCTAGAGTTCAGAGAACTCGAGACCCAATGCTGGGACTTCTTTTTTTGGGGGGGGGG
>SMGT01015212.1:4814-26231 GCA_004794575.1 Lanistes nyassanus | reverse complement strand
CCCCCCCCCCCCACACACACACACCCACCCACCCACAGCATGGAGTCTGATGCCGTGCTTCACGGCGGACAGAGGGCCAGCTAATGTCTGAGCGCTATGTTCAGACTTTGCGGCCTTCAGGCCAGAACTGGGTCTGTTTCCGTCAGGGGTCGCTGGACGTTGTGCCAGAGAGGGGGTGCAGGGTGGGCTCCGATGCGGTTCATGGAAGCGTGCCTAAAGGCCGAGGCTGGGGAGACGGAGAGGGGTGCCTTTGATTCCGTGTTTTTTGGGTTTTTTTTTTTTGAAGGCAGATTACTGGTAGTTAGGGAGGTGGGGGTGGGGAAGCCAAACCGGTATCACGCCTGAGCGATCTTTCAGCAAGCATCAATCCAGCCGTGCGCACGCACATCCGCATGCACATGCAGGCATGCACACACGGAAGCGCAGACATACGTGGTTTTACACAAGTAGTTGGACACACACACACACACACAATTATTCAATTCACAGGACTCGTCTGCCACCCACAAACAGAACCCCGCGGGTTGCAGGCTTTCTTCGCTTTCGTCCAGCCACCACTGGACAATTAAGAAAGTTGCGCCACAAACGCTGTAATCTGGGCTATGAATCATCTCCCTTTTAGTCACTGGTAACAGCGACAGTGCTGTGGCGCTGGGCATCACCATCCGAACCTATGCAGGCCAGCCGTATAATTAGGGCGCATCGGAGTATTGGCTCCCACGCTCCAGCTCAAAGAAAGAGCTTTCACTGAGCTGCAGCCAATCGGTTGAATCTATGATCCCGACCTCCCCCATCTTTCCCCTCGTTCACCCCAGTGACCACCTACTGAACAGTTAGAAAACTGGAAGAACTAATTCAGTTATCAACATTTATTATAATTTATAATTTTTGGGATTCAGTCACGCACTAATTACAAAAGTTCTATTGTTCTTTGCAGTGTAATGTCTGCAATTTTATGGGTCGAATGTGTGCACATCATACAGTGACGCCGGATCGAATCTGCGCGCACAAACTTCTGGAACACGCTGCCTGTGGGCAAAAAACACTGCTTGCTAGGAAGGCGTGGGTGGGGCAAGCTATTTAAAACACGTTACCCGACCTACTTTATTCTAAACAGTACGCCTGAGACATAAACCTGACTGCCGCCCCAACATGCCAAGATTGGAATTAATCCCGACTTTATAGGATGGTATAGAAAATCCAATCACAAAGACGGTGTGATTACCCTAGTGTGTGCCCGGAATTCTCAGTACGATGACGATGTTGGTGAACCGTAAAGCGATTCTATTCTGTCAGCTAAAGTCTGATGCAGACGATGTAATTTACCTCTCTACCCCTGTGTTCGACTTTGTCAAACCGTGTAATACGAAGGCAACAGACTTTCGGAAAAGACGGACATAACATACTTCATGCAAAAATGAACACAAGAGACTTTCGGCAAAAACGGACACAAATGCCTTTTGGCAAAGCTGCAGGATACCAGCTGGTATGCACGTTCGTGAAGAAATTTGCGGACGGTATGGTATCATCGACACCCACATCGTCGTGCTCACTGCCGCTATCACTGAGATTTAAAAACACACTATTGCCGCCCCCGTTGTCAAATGCTACCCCTCTCTTTCATGCTTGTGTAGTGCCGGTAGTATGTATGGCCAGCAGTCCTGGGTCCGTGGGCCGCAGTGTGATGGAAGGTGGTGGCTGCAACAGGGTGTGGGGGTTGGAGTGAGTTATAATTTCCACGAGCAAAAAAGGCATTAACTTTCTCCGTCACCTTCCCGCCTCCATCAGCAACAGATGCAAAAACCCGCGCACCCGCCCGCTAATTAGCTTCGCGTCCTGCTGCGCATCGGAATTGAAAACGCTCATTTGCATGCACGTGAGACCCCGCCGCTCTGCAGGACGCATGCGCGAAGACCCCACGGAGGTTGCTGGACGCCAGGCAGGCGGGCCGACGCCAAATGGTTCGGCGAACGGGGTCAGATCCCAGCCAAGGTTTGCCGACGCTAGGTCATGGCGTCGGGAACCCTGTAAACGATTGCAAGGTCTCTGACATCACGACCTAATTTCACTCTCTCGTCGCGTCCCCAAAACTCATTTTAAAACTTCAGACTAATCAACCCGATTTCTTGTTTACATCATTAGGTTTTTTTTATCAAAAACTGTATCTTTCTTAACGGAAACACTGCTGGAATGAAAGAAACACTGGAAGTAAACATGAAAGAAATAAAAACTAATCTTTTGCGATGTGAAGAATAGCTCTAAGATGACTAAGAATTCAAAACAAAAAGAGACGGAAGGAGGGATGTCTGGATCAATGGTTGGATTCTGTATGGTTTTGTCCTCTCTGCGGTTACAACGCTGTGCATCAGGAAAGACCATGCGTGTTCATAATGACAACAATCATCTCGCAACAATGATAGACCTCACCTCACAGCAATGATACACATAACCTCACCGCAATGATACGCCACCTCATCTGGGCCTGCGCCAATGGTGCATGTTTCGCGAGCCGAGGTCTGCTGTAATGACACGAAGAAATAATGGTTCACTTAAGCCTAAAATAGTGTGAGGGATCGGCGCGTGTGACGTTACTAAACCCATGGCCAGGACTAGGTAACCTGCCCAGGAGTGGCGGGTCGGAGTTACGTAACGTCATTTCCAGGCTGGAAAGTGTCAAGGGACATCCACTAGGTTTACGGCTGAGCAATTAGATGCGACGCAAGCTCTCTGCTCGAGGGACGTCACACAGTGTAACATTACGCTCAGCAGGTCAAAGTCTGGCAGTGTTAATGGAGTAGTGACGTCACAAATGAGCCTAAGACGTCTGGTTGCAGGCGTCTGTCTTCGAGGAAGTTTGATCACATACTGCGGTAATCCGACTGCCGCAAAAGACCTTGCATTAAAGAGTTTTCTCCTTTTTATGGCATTTCTAACAAGACGCCGCCAAACTACAAGGACATCGGCGCTAACAATTAAATACTACAGCGACATACCGACCTTGACTGCTGACGAACACCACCGTTTTATTGCAAATGTTTCAAACAAGTTCGAGAGCTAGCTCAACCAGACCAGAGCATGATCTGACACCTGAATTCAGGTCTAAGGTGTCGCAAAAAGCGGTCTGTATGAGAAATGGCTCGTGCGACATACGCTTAACTGCGCCCACGACACGAAGCTGATTTACAAGCACCTTAGCTAACAAACCAACACCTCACTGTACAGACAACACTAGATTTAAGTTCGGCAGACCAATGACAAAACAGTTACCACCAACACCATCAGTTGACATAAAATCAACGCCGGCAAGCAAACGCACAGGCTCAGTTATGTCAAGATGTAAGAGATGTATTATTGAGCAGCACAAAAGGTAAAATCCGCAGTGACAAACACAAACCATCCTCCTTTTTGGCAAAAGAGCTACAAATATATATATAGGTCTACCAGTCGATGTAACGTGAGCGGCCACTGGCAACATTAATAGCACCTGTTCAGGTGTACGGCTGAGCCAGGTGCGCGATCAGTGTCGTGAATGATTCCGTGCGACACAGTTTGTCGTCAGTTTATGATCGGTCTGTGTCTGCACACGCCCGCGCCCACAACCGCGTCACCCACGACACCTGCCGCGTCAGCGTCGACTACCAAGCAGGCGGTGGGAGGTGGGCAGCTTGAGGACGAAGCTGAGGAATTTTCGACGCCTCAGGACTTCTTCAACCTGCTGCAGAACGTGACGTGTAGAAGGGAATCAATCGCTTGCCCTGCTGATGCCATAGAACAAGCAAGAGACCAAAAGTGGTGGAAGCCGTTTTTGCGCCTTGAATCGCACTGAGGCTTCAGGGGACAGAGATACTACCCGATTCCCTCTACCCACGTCTCCCAAACCTAAGGTTTGAGGGCAGAATGCCGTAACACGGGGTCGTCGTGACGTCAGCACAAAAGCGAATCTCATGAAATTTACAAGGATTGACTTCGAAGTGCATTCGGAAGCGATTACACTGAGTGGTGCCATATACTGCTGATCTTAGTTGTAACCCATCACTCCTTTAAGGCTAACTTTGCAATGACGTAAATATTTAGGTTCTGCAGTGTAAGGCTAACCCTGCAATGACGTAAATATTTAGGTTCTGCAGTGTAACGCTAACCCTGCAATGACGTAAATATTTAGGTCCTGCAGTGCAAGGCTAACCCTGCAATGACATCAAAATCGAGGTTAAGCAATGTGGAGAGATTTTACTGATATGAAGACCATTAAGTGACATCATAAACAATGTCAGAAACAATACAAATGCAGCTTATGTCCCAATCATTGCGATTCTCGCGACTATAAAACTTCTGTAAGACAATCTCTCTCTCTCTCTCCCCCCCTGCCCCCTGCACGCAGCTAGAAAGACATCGCAGAATTGAGGAAATCAAAGTCTGGTTGCCACGAGCCAAGGTTCATGACAAATGTGTTTTAACTCTATTTTGATTTTTAAAAAATAATATTACCCCAACGCCCATTCATCCGGCAAAACGCCAACTATCAGCCCAGAAGGTTCTTCTCCCCTCCCCCCAGGGGAGAGATCGGGCGATTAAGGGGTATTAGGGCGGGAGGTGGCAGTTGCGGACGTCCCTGACAGAGATAAATGTTCTTACCAGATGTTTGCCCCACTGCCCACCCCGCCTCTCGGATTCACAGCCCACGGCCATGCCGAGAGCGGGGTTCAGGCCGCGGACATCCACTCGCCAAACTGCGATCCGCAGCGACCCGTTTATCACCTCAAGACACCGCGACGGAGGTTCGTGGCAGAGAGGGACGTGACAGCCCGGCAGGACAATGACATCTCTTCCTGCATCTTAAACTCCTCCCTCCTGCACACCAGTAACTGTCCGGTCACCCACTGAACTGGTAAAACGACTCAAAGCGGGGTCTCACAAAAGCCTTCATCATGGGTGCAGCTCTCTGTCCAGGTACCAATTTGCCCCTGCTTGGGGGGAGGGGTTGGATTAGAGGTGGGGAGGGGAATTTGTTGAATAGGTATCTGTGACCTTTCTACCTTTGAAGGGTGGGGTGGAGAGTAGGCTGCTTGTGAATGGTTCTCCCGCCCCCCCCACCCCCGACTCCTTTATTTTATTTATTTATTTTTTTTTTTTTGCTTGAGTGGAACATCCATGCTTTTCGGTAGGAGTAGGCTTTGTTAGGCTTTTACAGGTCACACAGCCGTGTCTGCTCCCAGAAAGGGCTAATACCACAGACCTTACCTATATGTAAGGTCTGTGCTAATACTAAATATGCCGAATGTTTACAGGTCTTTTTTCTTTTAATTATATCAGCACACGGGATATCTCCTGCCTCGCAGAGCAGTTACGTGCAGTTCAGTTAACGACTGTCCCGACCGTCCCACACACCGACCGTCCCACACACCGACCGTCCCACACACAAACCCCGACCGTCCCACACACAAACCCTCACACCAAGCGCCTGGGTAGTGTGTGGTTATGTTCATGTGTGTGTGTGTGTGGTTAGGTTCATGTGTGCGTGTATGGTTATGTTCATCTTCAGAAGACAGACGGAGACTGGAGGCCGGGATCGAGTGACAACGCGCTTTGACGGCAACCGACACAGGATCGTAGCCATCAGCGGTTAATGTCTGGTGCTTCGATGAAGCGGCTTCCCTCAGCTCGATGACCAAATAAACAATATGTCGCGCACACCACGCGCATGGGGGCCCACGCCTTCCGCCGCGGTGGTGTCAGGACATCAAAGAACTCAAGACCTTGCTTCAGACAATCGTAAATACGCCTTTCGCGAGATGACTGCATAATACCTTACTGGGGATCGTGCAAACTGGGGTGTCGTGAAAAAAAGTGGTGACCTCTCGCCCCCCCCCCAACAAAAAAGGGGGGCTCCACATTGCCGCAACCCCCCCCCCCTGCTTTTCTCGTCTGCTACGAGTGACCTTGGCTCCCAGCTTGCTGCAAGTGTCAGCCAGGCTTTAAGTAGAATTCAAGTCGCCAGTGAAAATCGATTTTCCAAAAGCCCTGACGAAGCACATTTCCCAGCACGTTGCAAGGCACGTGAGGTGCTTAATGCCGAGACAATGACAGCCAGACCTTTTAACTACCAGAAAATGTTCTGCTGTGTGCATACACGTGTGTCTGTGCACAAACACGCTAAAAAATGAAATTCCCACGACCTGAGCAGAATTCTGTAGACTTTGTAGTGCAAACGGCCTGGTGTTTACACATGTACTTCCAATGTCACAGCGTAGCTCAGACCACAGAGCGACCGAGATGTCACATAGTGTCCACACTGGGATCAATACATTTAATTCTAGCATCAGTACACTTACCACGGCCATACACAATCATGTTTTGCTTTCTCCTATCAAGCATTGTTTATATGTAATATCCCCGGCTAATCTGTGTGATTTTCACGGGGCTTTATCTTTATCTTAACCACAATTCCACATGTTTGTAGATGAAAGTATCCATAACGTAGACATGCAGGCACACGCACGCACATGCAGGCACACGCACGCACATGCAGGCACACGCACGCACATGCAGGCACACGCACGCACATGCAGGCAAAGAAAGAGCGAGAGAGAGAGGGCGAGAGGAGGCATACACGGCGCTTCTGTCCTACCGCTCTTCAAACAGCAGCGCGTGGTTCCAGTTGTCGACAGTACACAAGACCTCCCCGATCACTTACAGACACCCGTCCGCTACATCCAATCGCAGGAGGGGGACTGCTGCGCGGCACGCGGCGGTCGTAGTCGCTGGTGTACGTCGTGCGCGTGCCACTACCGTAGCCAGACCAGCAGAGTCTAATCCTCAAGCACCCGTGTCGTTGTAACAGCCGTGACGTGACGATGTAACGTCCTCCTGTCAAAGTCGCGCTGTCAGTGCCCGGCAAAGCAGACGACAGCCATAAACACGCGGCCAAGAGTGTTGGGGGTGTGGGAGGATACTGCTGCGTGCAGCCTGCCCCAGGCAAAGGGCGGAAATGTTGACGAGTGAAGTTCCCACTCAACCTGGCATGGCCACCTACTAGCCGGCGCCTCGATCCGCGGATGCGTGGGGGTGGGGGGTGGGGGGTTGCGCGGCAGTGGTTGGTCGGCGGGTGACGGATTACCGGCGTCTTGGGACGCAGATCGTCCCCACTGCGCAAGCGCGTTCTGGCGGCTGGGGGGGGGGGGATAGGTAATCGCGAGGTTGGTTGGCGGATGTGGAGCGTGGCCTGCACGGGGCTGAGGGCGGGAAGGTGAGAGGCGAGGGAGGGGGTGACGCTGCTTCGGCAGCCGGAGACGGCCCTGTCGTCACGTAAAAGCAATCATCGATAGGAACCACTGAACTACCCCCTTCCATAACAAAGTGACTTTGCGCATGCCCCTCCGCGGAAAGTGAAATATGTAGCGAGAATTTGCAGTTTTCATACGCTTGTACGTTATTATCATTGTTTGGTAAGATTTGTTTTACGGTTTACGAATGGACAGGAGACGAGAACGCCCCTGCAATCCGACCCTGGGTTGGCTTGCACGAGCGTTCTTTTCTCCTGTTGGTTCCTAAAGGTGTACGTAAAATGCACAGAGCGAATGGGCCTTACGACCACTCTTATGACCGGAAATGGAGATAAATCCTCCCCACTCCTTGGTTCCTGCTTTACTGGCTCTGAATTGCTCACTGAGAAAGGAAGAGAGTTAATGGATAGAAGTGACGGGGAAGACACCATGCCTAAATGCACTGTAACCATATTTGTGCGAAAGTCACGACAATGGCCAGTCCGTATCGGCATCCTTCTGCTTGCTAATACGTTTCTACACTTCCAACAGTCACACACTATAGAATTTACATGCTTCCAGTATTGTACACTAATGGAAATTCTATACTTTTACTGTCACACACTATGGAAATTCTATACTTCCACTGTTCCACACTATAGATTATGCGCGTCGGGAGAATGAACGGAGATCCAGGGGTGGGACGCAGAATAGACTCAAGTTCAGTTCTACTCAGCGCCCGGAAATTCGATGTCATGGCGACAGGATTACTTCAGGTTAGTCGTTCGACCTTGAGAAGCAGGCCTCAAAGCGTGGTGCACTTTGGATGCAATGCCGGTTTAGAAGTGCCTCTGATCTTCACGGGAAACTGTAGCGAAATACAGGCGCACCAAATGGAATGCAGGCTGGCGATGTGAAAAGCAGCAAAGCTTGCAGTGAAAAGCCGCCAGTCCGTGTGAAAAAACATCAGGACATTAAACACCAACTGCGATCAAACGGCGTATCGATTCTAATTCCATGGCTGTGGAACTTTGTGACTTTGTCAGAAACCCACTGAGGCTATAGTAGTGCCACGCCTTCTTTTCTCTGGTCAGAAATACCCGGTCGTTTGCTCCATATTTGCACGTTTCAGGTGCGAAAAAATGTATGCACACCCTCATGGTGCATTGTGCAAGGTTCTGAGCACAGATGCTAAGGTTAACCTTTCACTGGTGCGACTGTCGTGGTACAGATACGTTCCGTCACACCTCGTCTTCTCTCTTTCTCTCTCATTCACATACGCGCGCGCGCACACACACACACGCACTAAATTAAGCCTCGTTCTCATAATACACACATACAATGTGCATTGGATAGACAGAATTCAGTGTACACCTATATGGTGAATTGCGCGCAGCCTGTATCCCAATATCCGGGTCCCTCAGACCTTCCCAGCTGCCCACCGTACGGCTGGGGTCCATAACTAGATCATCCTTCACCGATGGGGACGTGAGATTCGCTCCCTGCTACACACCAGTTCCTGGCTGCCCGCCACCGCAGGCGCGGCAGTCCCTGCTGGGGCGTTCGGTCTAGAACCGAGCCTCGCGCCACCGACGACTATCAGAGGAAAGGTCATCGGATGCATCTAACACTTCGGGGCCGGCCGACAAGTAATGTACGGCTGTCCGCTGCAACCGGTGGGGGCGAGTAGCCACTGTAATGCATGAATTTATGGCGGGGGTGGGAGGAAGAGGAATACGACTTCCGGCCAATTAATATTTCCTGCTGCTTCTGCCCCTCCCTCACTGCTCATTACTGCTGCTCTCTTGCTCTAAAATCTCAAACGTCTAAGAATGAAGGAATAGTTTCCATCATTGATCACTTCCCCCCTCTCCCAACCAGAAGTCCGCCACATCTGTCGTGTTGCTCGGACGCTGACCGTGTCTGCGAGGCCCCGTCTTTGGTTTTGTTGCTACACTGCAGGAAATAAGATAGGGAGGGTTCATAAGACCATCGGAAAGGTCCTGCCTACCAAACATTTCTTGGCAGAGTTGCAATACCTTACAACTGTATGTACACCAAACGTACTGACACAGACTTGCAATACGGCAATACCTCACAGTATGCACACCAAACGTACTGACACACAGACTTACCTCACAGCATGTACGCCAAACGTACTGACAAAGACTTACCTCGCAGCATGAACAGCAAATGTACGGACACACACTTACTTCACAGCATGAACAGCAAACGTACTGACACAAACTGACCTCAAAGCATGTACAGCAAACGTACGAACTTGCTTATGATGGCAGGAAAGAGCACGTGAAAAAAACACGATGCAGACGACCAGTAACCACTCTCCAGACCTGGCAATTTTTTTTATAAAATGCTGCTCTAATAGGCCGTCATGGCCTAAATAAATAAGCACGACACACAGCGCCCTCTATCGGATCTGAAGCCGGAAGATGCCTGTTTGTTCTAGATCGGGGATGCGTCAAGCAGACCATCTGGGGGAGAACCACGACTTACGCCCCGCTAGCGGTTTTTTTCTCCCGGTCCCTCCAACCCTCCTCCTCCCCAACACCTTTGCGATGTTCTGATGTCCAGGTGCAAACAGCACGACGACGATGTATGACTCCCCGCCCCACACCACCCTTCCCCTAAAGAAAGAAAAGTCGGGCACGCGCCTGCCTTCCAGAGCAGTCGAGTAGGAGATTTCGAGTGGAGGTGGGGGTTGGGCGAAGAGGGGTTGTGGCGCTGGAGGAAATGAAGCTGTTGTGCAAGAAAACAAAAGCGCTGGCTACTTGGAAATGCTCGTAATGATCTGATCAGCCTCCTGTCCTTTTTCTAGCCCCCAGCAAGAACAGCGGAGGAGGAACCAGACAAAGTGCTCGCCATCACCTTCTCCAAGCTTACCTTCCCACCCCCTTCCAACCTTCAGTTATACAGAGCCGATTCCCAGACCCCCCCCCTCTTCTCGATAAACGCGTAGACACCATCTCTACCATTACCCTCCCCACTCTTTCAACTTTCAGTCGTGCAGAGACCCCTCCCCTAACACCAACTCCTCTAATTACACTATTGCCCTGCTTACTCACTATTTCTTTTTTTAATTGTTGGCGTCAACAACGGCGCGAGACGCCACTACCACCACCAGTTCAGCTGCCGCCCTTCCCCCATCGCCACTTCCCGTTTTCCCCGATATTGCACAATCACCGACAGGTGGAAGCACCCCCCCCCCCCAACACACAGAGACGGAAGGTAACGTAACACGTACATCTACACCAGTCTACACCGGAGTTTGCGTTCACCCCTGTCCCATAACACACCGCGAATCCGCCTTAATATTCCGTTTCTCCGCATCGATGCTATACCGTTTAGTCTTCAGCACGAAGAACCTTCCGTTCATCCAGGAAATAAAATAGCAGGAGATACAATACAGCACACCGTAGACATAATCCTCCCCGAGAGATACAGGGGCAGGATCACCGAGCAAGTCAAGACGTGAGGTCAGCTCGCTCGTCTTCCAGCTCCTGCCTGGCGGGACACGGCGACAGCCTGGCAAGGCCCTCGCTACCCGAGCCCTCGCGAAAACACTGGGCGCGATCAGGACCTCCACACAGCAAACCTCAGGGGTGGCTCGCTGTCTCTGTTGGCTATCTTCTAGACGGAGTGAGCGGATAGTATCGGCAATTGTTTGGCGAGACCTGACCGAGTGCTTCTCTAACCCGAAGACTGAGCCCTTTGACCTTCCAGACGTGTGTGCGTCTCACTCCGGCCTTTCCTCGTTCTGCTGGTGCCAAAGATTGTTCTACCTAGCTGTCCCCTTCCCCTCCCCCACGCCCCAATCACCACTTCCTCCTCCTCTTCCCAACTATTTGCACGCTGTCTCCTCGTAGCAAAGGCCAAATGAGAACAGACCAACGACACTGAAGACAGACAACTGGCTGTTACTTCCTTTCTTTTTTCGTTTGTCTGTTACACGGAAGAGTTATACTTTGTTTTTTTCATGCCAAAAAGTCTCATGGTTCAGTGAGCAAAGACTCAACGAAAAAAATTCATTCTTTTTCGCCATAACGATTGGTGCGACAGTCTTTGAAGCAAATCTAGCATGGACACAAAAAGATGGCAAGCAGTTTAACTGGGATTTTCTTTTTTCAATTCAAAAGCAAGAGTAGTTTGGTAACTTCAACGTCATCCTGTTCACAGGAGTCCCGGATTACTCCTCAGGTAACCCCAAAAGTACAGTCCGAAGTTAAATGAGGGTCAGCAGGGGTTAATACGTGCACCGTTTGAGGTTAACTATAGGTCAGTAAGAGTGAACACGACCTGGATCACGACTTGAAAATTTGCTTCTTCATGCATTACGACCTTCACGGCGTCCAGACTGCTGCACTCCCAGCAGAGGTGAGTAAATTAGGGTTGAAATTGGGCAAAGCTATCCCAGCTATCAAAAAAATCTGTGCCCCTCCGAACATTCGCCAGCAGGGGAGTGGACAAAATTTCTCCCTGTTCCGTCGTACCTGTGTCCTCGCCCACCCACCCCTCCCTATTCATGCACACACTTTGGCAACTGCCTGTGTTCTCCATACCTTGTTCTTTTTCGCTATCACGAGACACGGCGAGAACCAGACAATACAAAGACTTCAAAACGCAGCTGTGACTCAGCTAACGAGAAACCAAACAGTCGTTCGCCGGGAAATTTTAAACAGAGAAGAAAAGGGGATAGAAGAAGGGAGAAGAAAAGAAAAAAAAAGAACACAGCAGCGACTGTGCTGTGTGGACAATGCACGGATGATGTGTGAGCGCTTACGTGTCATTACCCGAATAACTCGGCGGTAGTCTTTGGACTGTTTAACTACTGGGCTCGTGCTGTTGTTCGCATGCGAGTTAATGTAGTGTGATCGCCACTAGTCCCATTCGTGTTAGCTTAGCGACCGATGCACGTGCGTGCGTTTGTGTGCGTCTGCGTGTGGGCGAGAGACGGGGGTGGGAGTGGAGAATGTGATTTAATGAAGAAAGGGAGAGGAAGGAAAAAAGCTGGTGGCGGGAGGGGTGCGTGGTGTGACTGAAAAGGACTTCTGGGCATTAGCGATGACTCAGTCGATCGGAGAGGAAAAACGACATTCTAATGGTTGTCGTCTTTTCAAGCCCATTTACGCCACGCTACATATTACCCAAGTTTGCTTTGGAAGTATTCTGACAGAAAAGCCGGGGATACCAGCCGTGTGGCGGACAACACATCATCGGGACTAAATCGGAACAAAGATCGCGACTAAATCGGGATAATTTACATGCCGTTCGCTTGCCTATCCGCTGGTTACGGTGCCAGGGATCCCGAAAACACGTTTATCAACAACAGGGCCGGTCAGACAGCGGCAGACGATTAGTCAGAGAGGAAGAACAGAGCCCCGCTATCACTCCTCTCACACCCCTACCCCTCCCGCTTTCCAACCAGCATCGCACGTTCACCAGTCTGGGCCGGGCCGGGCCGGGAGTCATACCAAGCTGAGAGCGGAAGAAGAGAGAATATTTTTCCATCTTGTCCAGCTTGTGAGCGCAGCTATAGGCTGGGTTGCATGATGGTTGATGTGTCGTCTACCCAAGAAAACTACACTCAAAATAGGCAGCTTGAATGGGCCTTAACACCGCTTTCATGACGCGAAGATTAAACAAGGATATTCATGCAAACCGAAGCAGAAATGTCCTCTTTTAATACATAAAACTGCCTGCGAAATTCACAAGATGAACAGAACGTACAGGGATGCACGCGTGCATTAAATGCAAATGCATGGCTTGGTCAGCTGCCTGTGTTTTCGAACCTCCTGTTTACATAAAAACGTTTCTTCGAAATTCACAGTTGCTGAAGGGCCCCTGTGGGGACGTTTGCGCGTGTGCGCGTGGATAGGATAGATGAACGCATGACAGATCGCGCGCTGAAAGACGCTCCAGTGCTTTCAAAGTAACAGACAAACTTCGTTTTCCACGAGGAAATAACTATCAGAGTGAAAGAGAATGTTCTGTTTGCTTCTCCTTCTCTCTTGATCTCAAGCGTAAACTGTTTGCGGGAACCAAGACTAGGCAGTGAAGTTTAACACAACTTCCTGGCCACTAATTTTTCCACTCTACAGGGGGTTGCTTACGTTATCTTAAACCAATTGCGCGGAAAGGTTTTGTGGCATAGTGGTCAAGGCGTAGCCTTTAGTTCTTAAAATAACTGGTTCGAATCCAGCTAAAGCTTGTTTTTGTTTGGATCCGGGGAATTTAATGGATAGATTTCGGGTTTATGCTTGCATTTGATTTGGTTTGCGGTTCGAGAGAAGAAGAGAAGGTATGGCAGGTTTAAGGGTTAGGTGTTAAATACTGGGGTGACGTTAGAGGCAGGGGAGGGGTTCGCCATAAGATTAGGTGTGATTTGTCAAATTCTAAACTTTGCTCAACTAAGTAACTGGAAACGGAGTAGAAATCTGTACAGGACAGACCGTCGAAATTCCTTTGCCCTTAACTCGGCTGTGAAAAATGATTCCGCATTGTCAATGCCTTCGGTTTGGACACGGATCTGGGTTCGGCAGTAAAAGGTTTTCCCCATTAAGAACAACTTTTAGACGAAAAGTCAGTAGAATCTGCAAGTCCGTGGATCTACACGACATGACGAAACAAACTGATACGCACGCGAGTGCACACGGTCATGGATGCATGTCCATATATGCATGCACAAGCAGCCATGCGCCAGCGCGCTCACACACGCAAGCATAATACACAGGCACGCACACACAGTTGCATGCAGACACAAACGCACAAATCAAGTACTCTGTGTTATTCGTATGAAACTTCAGCAACAGTTCCCCACAAGAACAGTCCGATCCCTTCATCAAGTGACGCAATCAGGTGCTAACGGGCATCCCAGCCACCAGAATCGCGCGCAAGGCGTCCAAAACGCTGAGTCATCAGATGCAGGCCCTATGGCTCCCCACCCTACCCCACTAGAACTTTCCATCCCCAAGCCCCAAGGCTCACCCCTATTCTTATTGTTTTCCCGTCGAGTTAGGGGAAACAAAGACTTTTATCCCTGGCACGTGCAGTCCCACGGCCGATAATGACCGAGCACGTGAGGCATGCGGCCACCATATCGCGACAAATTTCGTGCTTCAGACCCTAGGGCGACGAGTCCCCTGCAAGCCAAAGGCGAGTTTTGCAGACCATGGAGCACGCGGGAAGAGGCAGTGACGTGAGAAACTCTGCGTTCGACTGCACGAGTTGTGGACCCTATTCATATCGCTTTTTTAACCTCGTGACATACCCTTCTAGCCATTACGTCAGTTAGCAGGCAAGTCCTTACGACTTGTTATAGTCGATCGCTTGTCCTGCCGGTCTGCTTTACCAGCTTTCATGAGCCTACCCCTAAATCTCATGAGATTTGATAAATATGGTGAAATTTAGAAATAGTTTAGTCTTTTGTAACCTCGGGTTCAAAGGCGAAATAATTTACAGGATCAGCGTGAATGTGGGGCCAATTTTCTGCAGTCCAAGTCCAGTCCAGTCGACTGTAGTTTGGGGGTCTTATAAAGCATGTGCAGTGGTAATAAGAATGTTCACGCTGCCACGAAGAATGCCTCACAACCGCAATTGCTGGAACTGCTCACGGTTACTATAAATCGCTCCCTTAAGTCACGGCCGAAGTTCATACGCGCCGACGCGCCTCCTTCCCAGATTCCTGGCAGAATCTGCTGGCACATCGATAATCCCGGATAAGCGAAAATTGGTTAACACGCACATCTACGCTGAGTAGCACGTGAGTTTTGCGTAGCTGAGAGACAGAACCCGGAGATCGTGACATGTTCTTTTTTCCAACAAAATAAAGCATGCCAGGAAAGTTTCCTGCGATATTAAAAAGCAGAAGAACAGAACCAACGACAGAGTCTCCACATATGTAATCTAAAGAGACAGAAATACAATATTAATGTAATAATAATGTTATCATGTAATATACCTCTCAACAAAAAATGTACACTCCAGCAAGACAGCTCCGCTCCTCGTCTGATAATCGCATTCTTTCAGTGCCTCGCGTTAGAACAAAAACCTGCGGACAGCGCATGTTCACCATCTCGGCATCCACCCAATGGAATTCACTTCCCTACATTCGGCACTCCCCATCACCGCAAGTTTTTCAAACGAGCCTTAAAAACACATCTCTTCTGCAAGCAATTCGACTGATGTTGCGATTGCCTGTCTGCATCATCTCTAAATTTACTTTGATGATCCTGATACTGGCTTTACATCTCTTCCATCTCGGGACGGACGATTGATGTGTGTCCTATGTCTCATGAACTGTTTGGTTAGCGTTGTGCCCATCCGTTCGTTTGTGATGTCCGACTAGATCTTTTGTGCCCCCTTTTTTATGCCAGTTGTATGCGCTTTGTATTTATATATATATGTTTTTGTTAGTGTCGTCCGCGCGAAGTGCGTATCTTTATGCGATATGCTTTAGATTTTATGTGGTGACCAGCTCATAAGCTTTTAGCTTTTATGTTTGTACAAATGTAGTCGAAATGTGAAGTTTAAAAAAATGCGTATCTTAATGTGTTCCCATGCTTTACAAATCTATCTTATATCTATTAAGTTGTTTACGTGCAGTACGCTAACAATAAAACAGCATAAACGACAAAACATAAAGAGAAAACTATTAGACGGCTAAACAGCACAAAAACAGCTGAACGTTTTCTACAAAAACAGAACAAGGACATAAAAGATTCTAAAGAAGGGGAAAAAACATGCCAGCTTGAAACGAAACATACAGAGAAGCGTAGCAGTTTCTAACAAAACAGAACAAAAACGTCAGTTAAAAGCCTCCTCAACACTCAAGTTAAAAAAAACGCGAACCCATTTTACTGATGTTCATCACGGTACTTACTGACACGAATTCTGACAGGTGGGTCTCTGCTGTCTGACTAAAAAAGAACGTAAGGCGGAAAGAATAACTCGTCAGACTTGGCAATGAAGCCATTTCGTCATAACGAGGACAAGGGCTTGTCGTTGTTCTTGTCCCTGTCCCACATCTTCAACAGGAGACTGGGGCAAGCTAGATACTTAAAGTCAACGATTCGAGGCAATGGCCTTTCATCGGGACACAACAAACAAAACAAAGTAAAATATAATATAAACGTAGAAAATAGGGAGGAAATGAGATGGGACATTTATCTGTGGATCAAAATGGCTGCCTCTTGGAAGGTATTACAGGAAAAGGAAGAGGGACTGCATGGAAGGAAACAGAAAGGGGAGTTTTAGTACCCAGCCTGGTTAAGTCCCTTTGTTGTCACCGCGTGGTTAACTCCAAGATTCAGTCTTATTTTATTCCGAAAGAAAGGATTTAAACACAAACCAACGCTAAGCAGCTTGGCACAATAAATTCCGTCGATGTCTTCAACAAAAAACCGACCTTCAGTTAGCTTGTTTCCAACAAGTGTCACGTGGTACAATCCGCACTTTCGGCGTCACGTGCTGTGTCATTCTCAATCATAGCGTTCCTCTAGCAGACAACTCTGATCGCATGAAGAAGGTCTCGGCACTCCACTAATCTTATTTCTGCAGCCTAAGATGGCATGCTTGAAGAGTTTCTTCTGAATACGTTTACTCACTGCTGACAAGACAGAAGCAGTTTGTTGACTCACCGCCTTGTTTTTCGAACCCAAATCAATTAAGTGTCAAACCAGACGCGTAACAGGAACGAGGTTTTGTCAAGGAAGCTCTGTCGCCCCTTTCAGAGCAAGGTTGGGAGACTCCAGCTAAGCTGCGCTCACAAACAACTTTACAGACACACGCAAACATTCTGACTTTTTATTTTAAAAATAAATATTTGGGTAGTAAATGCTGATGTTTTCAGCTGTAAGAATTTTAAACAGTACTTCTCAAAATAATCCCTATTCACTTTAATTTTGAAATTTGTCGTCTGCAGTTTTCACAAAGCTTCTTCAAATCGACTTCTTCTTCAGGCGTTGTTCATTGCATATACTTATGCAGCCGAAGTTTCACTATTTCTAGAACGGAAATTCGCAAGCTTTTAAACAAAGCTAAAGATAATACCTAATAATACGTGTATAACGAATTAACCCGTTCTATCCTAACTGCATGATGCCCTGCCCTGCAAACCATCGTGGCCCCTGCAGCAGTGCGGCCTCTGTAACAAGTCCAGATGCCAAGGACCGTTCCTCCGTTTGAAGCCTTTTGGTGGCCATGCGCGAGCTCTACAGGTGTAAATGCCATCCCTACCGAGGAAAGCAGGCGACTTGTTTTAGCTAGACACGTGCAAAACACTAGCCATCATTGCCTGGCTGCTGGGTCTTAACACCTGTCCAACCCAACGTGAAAATGGCGGAATAACGGACTCTTCTGGCTTTTGTACCCAGAGTGACATGTGGTGCTGAACGTGTGTTCTACATTTCGCGCTCGCACCCTCATACTAACTTCTGTACTGAATGTGCACGTCTGATGCAAACTGCTGAACATTTTTATCTAAAAAAAACCTGCAAGTGAAACAGCTTTGTCGTTGACGTAAATGTTGCATGTCCGCACTCAGAATAATATCGAATGAAAACCCATTTCGTCCCACCAGCCCACAAAACCAGTTTTCCGACGAAATGACAACCCTCATAGAGGGGAAGGGGGAGGGAAGTCAGCCCACGCAGTTACCGGCCTTGTCTACGAGATCTCGTAAACCGGTCAAAAGGTCTCCCACTCTCGCACGTGACTCGTTTCCTGACGAGAGTTACCGACCCCTGTCTGTCGGGACGTTGGGGTCACGCTGAATGGGTCATCTCCTGAACGTCGAGCTGTGAAAGCGTCTTGCCGTGAGGTCTGCAACCCCTCTGCCGACCTGACCCTCCCGTCTGACCTACTTGGCTTGCTAGGTGCGAAGACAGCCACTCGTTCTTAAATGGTGGCTGTAACTACAGCGTAAAGTGCAGACACTGCACCAGTTACTGGCTAGAGCTTCAGCCATATACCATGATGTGAACGAGGCCGACTTCAGCTGGAAATGGTACGTTTAATCAAGGCATGGAAGGCTAAATCTGCCCGTGGTCTAAAAGTCTCGACCAGCGATCAGCCAGCATCGGCTTGTAAGATTTCACGCAAGAAAGGAAACCTTTGATAGTTCTGTATTAAAATATTCTCCTCTGATGTCTGTCTCGTGTCTATTTAAGTTCCACTATCACTACGGCAGGCATGGGAATTCGCGGTTTGGCGAAATTCAGACTTTTTTTGGGTGGGGCGGGGGGGGGGCTGGTTTCCACCTAAAAAAAAATTTACATGCCGCTTTTCTTTTGAAGGCGACTTTATGTATGTATAAAGAAAATGCTTTGTTTTCTTCCGCCATCGACTAAGTTTTGCACGATGAACTTTGAATTCTCACTTCCTGTTTTGCTTGCCGTTTGCAGTTCCGTTACTGCTTGTAACTTTCCCGTGCGCAGTTGTCGCTGATTCAGACTTTCCCCATCATTTCCGCCAGATTAGGTGATCCCATTCCCGTCCCTGTATCGTGTCTCCTGACGCGCTTACCTCACCCTGACCACCACTAATCGGGACCGAGAAAAGTAGCCCGTCTTGGCTCTAACAGCAACTGACGGAAGTGTTGGTTAGAACTGACGAGACAGATTTATTCAATATACGCGATAAGACTGTGAGAGAGAGAACAAGAACAGCACCGTTAGTAATGACAGTGAGTCACGTACATGAAGTTAGCATGCACAACAGTACATAATATCAGTACGAGTGGGAAGAACAGTAACAGAAACAAGCATTTCTATAAACCAACGCAGTAAATGAACGAACGAATAACAGTAATTAGTTCTTTGAAAAGGTAAAAAAAAAAAAAGAGAGAGAGAGAAGAAAGTAGCACATAGTCCTCAAAGTTCAGCAAGGTTCTTTTATTTCCTTTCTTCCCCCTGTTCTCCTCACATCTTTATTTCCTTAATTTACGACAGATAGAGCTTTCAAGCAGCCGGAGCGATTCGGAACGTTAGTATTCGTTCGTACGATTATCCCTCGTCATTAACACAATTCCCTTATAAAGGGATGTATCTGTTGTAGGGATGTCGCCTGTCCTGCGTTATCAAAGTCGTTTATGAAGTATTTCTTGAAAGGCTCATTTCTCCATGCTGGTTTCTGCGTTCCAGATGTTGTCTCCATCGGCTGGAGAACGACAACGGAGAAAGAGAAGAACAACAGTAAGAGGCACAGGACAAAGACTTGATTTTCTAAAGCCTGGAAAACAACGGAGACGGGTCTCGCTACAACTGAAATGTAACTGAACTTCTTTCCTTCTTGTCCCCTTAAAAAACTGTTGGCTGCAAATAATTACCTTAATTTCACACACACACACCCGCACACACACACACACACACCCGCCCACTCAATTTGTTCGGGGCTGGAAGAACTGTGAGCGGACTGACTATTAAAACTAGACAGGTTTCGAAAACCGCAATCCTTTTAACTTCAGATGGCTCGGGAAATGGTGTGTGCGTGTGTGGTGGGTGGGAGTGGGTATGGAAGTGCGCGCGCGAGTATATGTATATGTGGCGGGGTGGGGGGATGGACCACTGGATGGCTACTCTGCAACAAGTGTAAACAGGTATTTGTATGTCGAAGTGACGTGCAACCAACTGGCAAGTTGCAAATACGTCACAAGTCTCATCGGAGCCAATAACGTCACGAACACAGAACGATGCGCTAACACAGAACGCATACAAACAAATGAATGAATAAATGAATGAATGAACGTAGGAAAGAAATTCGTTAAAGAAGACGGAACTTAAAGAACATGTGTATTAGTTCAAAGATAAAAGAAGAGAACGAGAAATAGTGTCAGTAGCTAAAGTCTGAATTTCGACTTTTCGTAACAGTGTCAGTAGCTAAAGTCTGTATTCCGACTTTTCGTAACGAATTTTGTTAGCAGCAAATGTTTGGTCGCGTAGGTCAGTCAGTACTCACAGTTTCCAGAGGTTCAAACTCCTAAACCGTTCTTGCACAGGTGACCTGCAAAGTGACGAAGAAACTCTCCGTGGTTACAAACTGAAAAACGAAAGAACAAACAGCGTCTCTGTCTCTTGAACGAGGAAATACCTCTTGTCATGTTCAAAGACGATGAGCTGTCATTTAGCTACAGAGAAAGTTTCTCTCCCAAAGCATGCGAACAGAAATATGGCTGTCGAGAATTGGGCTCAAAGTTATGGGAATCCCCTGTCACACACATAACCCGTCGCTAAAACCGTCCAAGTGTTGTTCTATCTTGCGGCCTAACAAAGTTCAAACTTTGAACAGAAAGACACACTGTACAACGGACATTTATTTAGGAAAAAAAGTCGCTATTGTCGTGTAAGATTTTAACCGTTTAAAAATAGGTCCTTCGCCAATACGTTTAGTCGGAAAAAGAGTCTGATGGACAAATGGAAACACGGATGCATGTATGCAGATGTACGCACAAACACACGCATGCATGCATGCGTGTGACTCTCGTGTGTCCTTCATCGACTCCACGTCGTTATGAATGTCAGACCCTCCTTCATCAATCATGCGTGACAACAAAGACCGACCGCGTGTTGTTCCCAGCACCCGCTAAAGGTTGTCATCAAAGCGAAATGCCACTACATCCCGACTGACGCTGCTAGGGGGCGCAGCGCTCTCCGGCTCGCCGGCTCGCGCCTCACATGCGCCCCCTATGCTCCGTCGTACTCCCAGCATGCGTTACCTCCGTGATAGTCCCGATAGTCCGACCATAAAAACGTCAACCTAAAGCCTTGTCCCTTTTCACCTGAGACTTGGTTGAGTTGATTTGCTGGAAACCATGACGACTATGCCTTCCTGCATCAAGTTGGAGTGTGATTCCACGCACGTGCGCATGCCTCTGGGAGTGCTGGCAGTCGCAATGCACGCGCTGCTTTTGGCGATCGCTCGGCGTCGACATGATTTACCGGCTTCGTCATCGCTTCGCACGGTGGGGGGATTTTGTATGTGGGGGGGGGAGGGGGAGGGGGAGGGGGAGGTTGCGATTGTTAATTCCAAACGAAAGCGACCCATGTAATATATATATATAATAAATATGGGATAGCTCAGAAAAGAAAAACTGCCTTTTAAAACGAATCCTTTCTCATCGTCATTTTTTAAAAAGGCGATACACTTA
>SMGT01015211.1:113787-124225 GCA_004794575.1 Lanistes nyassanus | reverse complement strand
AAGTTCAAATTATCACGATTTTTATGGCACGATTATAAGAAGCACCGACGGTTCAAAGATCAAGCACTTTGCCCAGGGGAAATAATCAATGTCTTTTTGATGAAAACAAACTAACCTATCGGCTGCAGCAGGCAGGTGCGGTGATGGGGCTTACAGATCCGATGAGTGTGTCATGATTGGCTCTTTAGATCTGGTGAATATGCTGATGATTGCAGGGACAGTAACGAGAAAATAACCAGCCATAGTGTTGTACTGCATGTGGCATAAATACAGCAAACACTTAAAACCTGCATGTGCAATGTATATGACATAGTTAATACTTTATTAATAGTACAATGCTGTGCAATCTGGCCAGTGCACAGAGTACACCACTTAACTAAATGACTGCATATCTTAATCACGTTAAATGGTGTGGTGCAGGACAAATTGTCAGATTATGGGGGGGGGGGGGCTAGGGGTGTGTGTGTGTGTGGGGTGTGACAAAAAGTGGTCTGAGCTGCAGCTCTTAGTCAGAAAAATGTGCTGTGAAATACTCTTCTTTGTAAACCAGACAATTGCTGACTGTAGTGCTAATAGTGCACTAACATTCGATGTACTTGACTGCTGATGTATGCAGGTTTCAGTCTTGTCAGCAGATCTCCACACCACTTTGTGGCCCAAGATGGCTTTAGTAGAGCGTTGCTGGACGTATCTTACATTTTTCTGACTGTTGTGCAGGGGGTGGCAGCGGTATTGGCCGTGCTGTGTGTCAGGCTTTGGCCAAGGAAGGAGCTGCAGTGGCCGTGGCAGATATCAACAGACAGCAGGCAGATGAAACTGTGTCACTTCTTGATTCAGGTGGAAAGCTTGGATGTGTTTATTTTTGATAATCTAATGCTTTGGTTTACACTGTGTAAGTATATATGTCTGTGTAATTCAATTCTTATAAACAAAACTTTTTTCTCACTGTGCTACCAATGTGGCAAGTGTGGTAGAAATTCTCATGTCAGGGCCTTTTCCTTGAGATGCAAAGGGATGTAACTCTTTAAGACCAGGATTCAGCTATTTGATAAGTGTTTAGATCCAATTCTTCAATGAAAGGTTTATGTTTTAAACTATTAAAAATGACCAGCTTTGTATGCGCTCAGGAAAAACAAAGAGTACTGAATAAGCCACTTCAGCATGACATTGTGTTGATTCATTGTGACAGCACTTTGATGAAACATCTACATAGGAACAAAATGATTGTTTTATATGTTTCTCATTTCTAGGGGTCAAAAGTCAAGCATACACTGTTGATGTGTCTTCAAGTGACAGTGTGAATGCCATGGTGTCTGGAGTGTGCAAGGACTTTGCAACCACACCGTGCATTGCAGTCAATGCTGCAGGCATTGCACGAGACAGCTTCCTGCTGAAGACGGATGAGCAGACCTTTGACAAAGTCATCGACGTAAATTTAAAAGTAAAGATACGTTGGTGTTATTATGAGCATTTAGTTTTATGTCATAGTAAACAGTTTGATGTAAACAGTTGCACTTTGTTCTTAAACAACTCCTTTCCAGTCAGTGGAACAGCAAAAGATAACTTTGACCTAGGTAAGTGACTCAAACTGTGACGTTTTCTTGTAATGACTTTTTTACATTAGGTGAACTGAGGATCAATGTGGGACTTTTTAAAGGTATCTCTTTGAAGGTGTCAATTTGCAAGAATGCATGTTAGCTTAGTGGTGATCTTGGACAGGATAAAGGGAGACAGCTGTTTGGATGGTGTGTTTCATAGGTACACTAACACATTCTGGGATGCTGTTTCATTTTGTGTTTTTCCTTTCTAACTGCACAGGGTACATTTCTAGTAAACCAAGCAGTAGCCCAAGCTGTCGTGGATGCCAAACTTAAAAGGGCCTCAATCATCAATATGTCTAGTATTGTTGGAAAGGTGAGGGACTACCTTAATCTTGTTATAAATATTTTGTGTTTGTGTGATTAAATGTAAACATACACCTATGGGAGTGAGTGATTGTGTCCAAGTTACCTCTCATACCCATGAAAACGTCCCCATTTCTAAACAAATTTGCAGTAAAACTACAAGCAGGCATTTGTTCATTAGTGGTCAATGAGATCTCTGATATATTTTGCCAGGAATGAACACATGCAGGATATTTAAAACACATAGGCACATACATGCAGACATGCAAGCACATGCACATGTGTGCACACACACACATACAGAGAAACTGTTTCCACGTTAAGACAAAATTTTGTTGAATGATAGACAGGTAACCTGGGCCAGGCTAGCTATACAGCAGCAAAGTCAGGTGTGATAGGTCTGACCAAAACAGCAGCCAAAGAACTTGCCAGGTAGTGTGCTTTCCTTGTAGTTTTCCTTGCTGTCTCCACATTTCCTGTTTTCCCTTCTACTATTGCCTTTCTCATTCACCTTTCTTTGCTTGTGATTAACTTTGTTTAAAGCTTGTTTGATGTGGCAAGAATTGTAACTTTATTCTTCATCGAACATCTGGGTGATCTTCAATATGTTTTAAACTACTTTCTTTGATTTTGTTTTAAATTTTTACCAAAACTTACTGAAGCATTTTGAATAGATGACACAAGAGAAGAGGAATAGGAAAAACCTTTAAAATCTTAACGAAGAAGATTTAGATGGTGTGCTTTGAGTTATTGCACTAGTGATTCGATTTTTAAAGTTTAAGCAACACAGTAGTTAAAGATATTGATAAGGGACTTTGTGTGGAACGAGGTGTCCTGTTCAGAAAAAGAGTACATGTATATACAAATTCTGTAGTTGTTAGAGAGAGTGGGTGATGAAGTAATACTCAGTTCTGGGAAATGCATTTCATGGAAAGGATTTATTTTGTCGTTGCCTTTCTTTCCCAGTCAAAACCATTTATATCCAACAGTCTACATGTGGATCTGGCGCTTGTGCATAGCTATTTCTTCAGCCATTTTTTGTGTGCTCCTCAGATACAACATCAGGGTCAATGCCATCCTTCCAGGCTTTATCGAGACACCGATGACACAGGTGGTGCCAGAGAAAGTCATGAATATGATCGTGTACATCACACCACTCCGTCGCATGGGAAAACCCGAAGGTGAAGTGATGTGTGGCTGCTGTCCTTCTTGGGGCGTGTGTCACATTTGAAGATGCTGAAAAAGTGTTACTGTATTATTTCCTGTCATGTTCCGGGCGACTAATGGGCGAAATATATATATATATATTGTCTTTGCAGAGATTGCAGATGCTTGTGTATTTCTGGCGTCAGACAAAAGTAGCTTCGTTACAGGTGCAATGTTGGAAGTGACAGGTGAGGAGACTTAAAATATCAGAGAATTTAAATTACGATGACAAGTGCTGAAGTAAAGAATGAGCCAATATATGGATGTGATGCCATTAAAAATGCTTCCTTGGAGCCCCAATACCTGAACCTGTCCTTAAGCTAAATGGCAGAGGATCAACTATTTTTCGATGTCATTTTTGTTATCTTTGGGGCTACATCACATCATCAAAACCAGCACCACAGCCACCGTACTACCACCACCACCACCATGTACAACATCAATTAAATATGAATCCTGTGTGTGTGCAGGTGTGTGTGTGTGTGTTCAGAGTTCTTAGTTACACTCTTGCAAGTCAGCTCTGGACCACAGATGATGATGATTGGATTATTGAATGATGATGATGGATGATGGTTGATGATGATGATGTAGGTTTTCAGTGCTATCAGCATGTGGGTGGCTGATTTGTTGGGGGTGGGGCATTGAATGGGAGGTTCAAGTCTTAGACTTTCTTGGGAATATTCTGTTCTGATGATCATTGCAGGAGGGCTGAATATGTAATCAGTCTGATGTCAGCTCAGCAGAGAACCTAAAATGGCGGCTGTAATGACTGGAGTGAAATGGCATGGGAGATGATGATGATGATGATTGATGATGATGATGATGATGATGATGATGATTGATGGCAGCAATGGTGGTGATGACAACCGCACTGATAGTGATAGTGATTGTGACGTCAGTGTCAGTGATAACAGTATGGTAGAGTGATTGTCTACAGATAATGTTGCTTAGATTATTTTGTTACAGTTTTTACCAGGCATATTTCTCAAGCTCGCATTTATACAGATAGTTTTTGAATCTTTTTAGTCAGAAAATGACTATTGCCTTTATGTGGGGAAGGAAGGGACATGGAAGTTGACATTACGTTCACAGATGTTTACAGGGAGGAACAGTAATGACTAGTCTATTTAGTGTGGAGTTTTTACAATATTTTGAAGGGGTGCGTGCATGTGTGTGCGCATTTGTGTGTATATGAGAAGAGAGCTCTGATTTCACATGGTTCTTTCTGTTTATTAATGCGGTAAAGAAAATGACAGTAACTGTGATAAATACTTGTTATGGCATGCACATAACTGTTGACTTCAGCTTAAAGAACGAATGATGAATAAAAAGGATGGGAAACGCAAATCCGTGTATCTCTGTGTGGTTGTACTGAGGTAAGACGTCTGTTAACGAGGGGAGTAGTGATGATTGTGAAGATGGTAGTGTGTCTGAAATGCGTGACTGACGACATGATGACATTTGTGACAGCATAGTGGCAATAATGGCAGAGGTATGACTGATGACATTGAGTTGTGGCATATATAAGGGTGACAGCAGATTCGCATTCTCTTCGTTGTTGAGGACAGGCGCCAAGACACAGCATCACGCGCACTGCCTGCCCCAGCGAGAAGCATAAGATGCGCAAGTGTTCATGTCGTATGTAATTCTCCTGCAGAGTTTGCGATATCACTTTAGGAAGCGACAAACGCTTTTTCAGGCAGGGGCATACAAAACTAGGCATTTGGTATAGGAAGTGTTGTGCGAAAGCGATGCAGAACTCAAATATCTGCCACCTAAGTGCGAATAAACTCGCCTCTTCTTTTGTCCTTTATGTGCCCGTGGAATGGGTCACCAAAAACATTCACCAAACATCTTCGTATGCTTTGATAAGAACCTCTCTATGATCGCTTCTGTTCATATCTATTACACTCCACGTCCTTTTTTTATTAAAAAAATCAGGTCTGGTTAGGTAAGAAGTGATATTTCGTTGGACAGACATGAGATAAGACACGTTGACATTTCTGGGAAATGACAAACTCGAGTCGTGACTAAACTTGCTCAACAAATATCGGACCTGGAGTAGGGTAGCTTCATGACACTTCTTCACCTTTTGTCGAAGTTAAATATGGAGACAGCATGAATGTGCAATCCGGTTAATTCCTCATGAGTCAAAGACTTTTGCTGAATATTATAGGATCTGTGTCTGGTTGAACACTGTTGTACGTGTGTACGTCTGTGGTGTTACATTCTTCTCCAAAAACAAAATTTATCCTTACGGGCCGGGCTGTTTATACGCGCTTGTATATCTTGCCGATTTAGTGTTCTGAATTCACGGGCGCGTTTATGTACGGGAAGGAGATATGAGGACCAACCATTCAAAAAAGATCTGCCGCCCCTTTGTTTTAAAGTCTTCACACAGCTAAACCCCGGTGTACCACGTGTGCATACAACGAATCCCTATTTTAATGCTGACAACTGGGATCCAAGACAAACACAACATGGGACAAATACATGGAGTCCTCAAGGTGCACAATATAATTAATAAAGAACAATTGAGGACAGAGCGCTATAAATCATCAAACGATAATCCCAACAAGGTACTGCAGCTAGACACACCCGTACCCAAACACGTAGCCAAGAGAGAGTCGAAAGTAAGGAACATGGCAGATCTTCAAAAAAGATCTGCTGCCCCTTCACAATAAATGTTGCTGCGATATTATATATTACATTTAATAAAGTTTTTGTAGGCTAATTTAATTTTATTTTATTGGGTTTGTCAGTAATACCTTCCAAAACTTCCAAAACACCTTTAAAAATACGACAGTAACCCATCGCTTTCTGGACTTTTTCCATTACACGTAAAAACCTACAGTACTATGGTCATTTTGCCTTCTGAGATAATCATTTCAGGTATGTCTTTTCTTTCAAATTAGTTTCTACCAATGGTACAAACTCCACTTCATCTCTATTCTCTCTCTTTTGGCCGTGTTGTAATTTTACCATTCTCCTTTTGTTGTTATTTTAATCTGTTCTTCCATTGTTCGTTGTGGCTGTGCACGATCGACAGGTTTCGCAAATTCTGCCTTGTTCTATTTTTCTAAATTTTTATGATAGCCTTTGTTACTCAGTATACAACTAAATGAGTCGTGAAGTCTTTCTTTCTCACCTTGAATCCTACCTTTTTGTTCCTCCACCCCTTCCACCCCGAAAAGATTATACTCTGTTCACCTTCTGTACACTGATCTGTTTCAGTCCTTCCCTTCACCTCTCACCTCACATTATTCTCTTCTTCCAATTAAAGGCTGCAATTGCGGTGTTTCTCCATTAAAAACCAAGGGTCAAAATGACCTGTAGCCTGAAATCTGAGGGTCACTTATGTTATTAAAAACCAAGTGTCAACCTGCAAATCTTTTCGTCATTCTTGAATGTTTGTGCGTAAATTACCCCTGATTGTGCGTTATCAGAAGCTCTGGCACTGCAATTCAGTCTAGTTGGTCGTCTGCTATGGCGGCCGGTCGGTAGTATTTTAAGTCAAGTCCACGCCAGTTCGTGTCTTGACCACGTCGGCTATTTTTCTGGAGGGTGAGTTGGTGGGGGGGGGGGAGAAAACTGCGGGAAGTTCCCGAGTAGGAGTCATAATCGTGTATCTTTATCTGAATATAGATACAGGGATGATCACAGAGTGACCTTTGCTAATCATAATCGTGTGACCATATTTATCGTTACTCTCATAATCGTGTGAGACTATAGACATATTTAATATCCGTGGTGATACTGGCGGATGAGGTCTATCTCGGAGAGTTATCCGGTTCACCTAGAATCTAGCTGCGCGCACGATAAGGGGAGATAAAGCGATAACTTGTTTTTCTTAATAACAAAAGAGTATTTTCAGAAAATCGTCTATTAATTTTAAAATGTGACTAGATAACTGCGAAATAGTTTTTCGAGAAATTGGAAGCTGGGTGTTGTATTAGATTTGGTAATACCAGTCAGGTCTGCAGGGATCCCTCGCCAAAAATCAGGGAGGTTGTCGGGGGGTGGGGGGGTGGCGGGTGAGTACGGCGGTAGGGTGAGCCTCGACGTGTTTGTTGTTGTGGGTGGGCTGGAGTGTGAGTGTGCGTGGTGTAGAGACGGCTTTTTGTTTAACAGAGGACAGAAGATCTAGAGGGTAGTTACGGGCCAAGAAGAAGTCCAACATTCTGTCAGAATGGTCGTCAAAGTCGGTGTCGTCGGCGAACGGTCTGTGGAGTCTGAGGAATTGTGAGTAGGGTATGATGTGTAGTGGAGTGGAAATCCAGGTATGGGTGTGAGTTTATAGGTTTATAGTGGATGGTGGTTGCTAGGAGGCCGTCCTGTAAGGTTGTGTTAATGTCGAGGAAGGTGACAGATGTGCTTGAAATGTTGTACTGTATGGCAGGATGGAAGTTTTGTATGTACTGAATGTATTGTAGTAGCTGTCACTCAGATGGAGGTGGCGCCTAAACCGTCGTCAATGTACTGTCTGTACACTTCTGGTGTCGGACCTGTGTTTCTGCTGTGGATGTTGTGTTCAAGCCAACCCATGAATAAGCATGCGTAGCTGGGTCCCATTTTGGTTCCCATGGCGACACCGCTGATCAGGTGGAAAGTTTGCCCGTCGAACTCAAAATTATTGGGCACGAGGACTAACTCCGCCAACCTGATCAAAGTGTGGGTGGGGGTGGGGTGAGGGTCACTGCGTTGATTTCTGCCTTGCCAACTCCCCCTCCCCTTTCACCAACCCCGATGGGACATTCCTCTCCATTGGCTGTAGTAGTCCTTGCTACTGATTGGTTCCGCACGCTTTTTCCCTATGGTCTGCATCTCTTCCCCACACTCTCTTCGTGTCCATGGACCGTGCATGATTGGAGTCTTTGTCAGCTAGGTAATTTTTATCTTTTGTCTGTTGGGTCTGTTTGTGGCGTCCTCAAGAAGAGGCCATGCCCCAAAACGTCGACTTGTTGTCTGGTTGATTCCCGTTTGGCTCAGTTCCTTCTGTTGTACCTTTATTACCCCAAGCCGCAGGCACCTGTCTTCTTTTCTCTAGAAATGATATGCCAGAAAAGGAAGTATCAGGAACACAAACAGAATATTCCTTAAGGGCGAAATTCCAGTCCATAGAAAAGCACGTTAACTGGGCTTTCAACGTTGTAAATGCATGTTTCTTTGACATAAAACACATCTGAGCTTATTTTACAGTCCATTAATTACGTCTGCTGTCCTTCGAATGAAAAAGAAAAGAAAGTCGGTATTTTTAACAACGGCAAAAATCATCCAGTCACTACGTACACGTAGGCTACTACCTCTTGTATCAGGTTAGTCCCGAAATTCGACAATGGCCCTCCTCAGTACCACTCATCCCCCAGGCTCCAACAAGCAGCTGCTGCAGCATTACATGACCCTACCCCAGGAAGGTCCCCCGGAGCCCGAGCGGAAGTCAGGCTACCCCGTTCAACTCGAGTACATCTGGATCGACTCTACGGGCGAAACGCTTCGCAGCAAGTGCAAGACAGTGTACGAGATGCCATCAGGACCTGAAGGTATATATGCGTAAATCTGTGTGCGGAATGTGTCTATATATGGACGAATTTATGCACATTTTTATGCTCGAGCGCATGCATCTGCGATCGATTCTTGTTTTTGTCTGGTTGTATCAAAGATAGTATACAGAGTTATATTTCTGCCTTGACAATGTTCTGCCAAAGGAATGTATGCTCACTCACTCACCCACCAACTCTATCGCTCACATGTAATGCACCTTATTACGTATCTTACGGCCATGTCAAGGTTCAGACGGACGTGTGTGTCTTAAACTGCAGACATCGAGCGCGCGATTCACATTTGATTTGCTGTGACAGACTGTCCGCTGTGGAACTATGATGGGTCCAGCACCGGTCAGGCTAACCCCAAGACCTCGGACACGTTCATCCAGCCGGTGGCCATTTTCCCAGACCCATTCCGCCGAGGACCCAACAAGCTGGTGCTGTGCGAGGTGCTAGACTGCGAGCACAAGAAGCCTGTGGGTAAGCAGGACGTCGCCGTCAATAGGCTGTCTCATCATGTCGGCCATGACCTGTTTAGAGTCTTGGTTTGGGGAAACAGTTGTGTAATGTTATGTTGGGTTACAGTTTTGTTGTTGCTGAGCGCTGCCTTTGGGATTTTAAATATTCCGATTAATTTAAAAATACTGATATGACGCGTCTTTCTACTGTAAGATATTCCGAAATCAAAACTGTTTGCAACTTCTAGTTGGTGACTGCCGTTCTTTTTCTGCTCAGAATCAAACAAACGGGCCTCTTGTCGCCTCGTCATGAATGACTCCAGCGTGAAGGACTCGAAACCATGGTTCGGAATTGAGCAGCAATACACCCTGTTGGACATGGATAAGTATCCACTGGGCTGGCCCCGGAACGGGTTTCCAGAGCCACAAGGTAAACTCCGTTTGTTTGTCCTAAATTTGTGTTCAACTAACATATTGTACTGTGCCCTAACAGTAGTTTCTCACGAGCAAAGCGTGCATTTCTTCCCTTTCTACACAGCTTAAACGTGGAAAAAATTACTGCCTGGTAAACACGCTCCTCCTCTCTTAGAACGGCCCGGCCGCTAAATCATTATGACTTTTCCGCGTCTTTGGAGGTCGGGCGCACCAGCAGCTACACGTGCTGGTGATTTAATGGCAAGTCAAGGCGAAAGGTCCTCTGATTTAGCAGATGATCTTAGCTGAAGATGCACTTCAAAACGTCTCTCAGCTGATTTAGCAGAAGATGACTTGGCATTCTAAACCAGTTGGTTGGTTATTTAAAGAGACAGTGCTTCCACCCGGCGGTGATTTCGCACTATGGGGGGGGGGGGAATGGGGTCCTATTACTAATTTATGCACTGAAAGAACCACCAGACTGATGGCAGCTGTTAGATGGCCAGTGCGAACAGGCAGTTTAATGTGCGGCGGAGATGGCCGAAAGGAGTTTGCACAATGTATAATTTCAGGAAATAATCCTTGGCTACACCAGGTCTCTAACCAGCAGCCTTCCACCTGCTAGTCCGCAGCTCTACCAACTGAGCTGTCCAGGCCCCCAATTTCTAAACCAGTTCTTTTATTCTAACTTTTTATACATACATTGCTGCATTCACACACGCGTGGTCATCGAGATAGTTACGTACATCAACCAACCAGGACAAAGACAGCAGAAGTCAAACCCCCATCATTCAGAAATACACCACGCTCCGCCCTAGGTGAGCACCTCGAGTAGACATAGCTAATCTCCGCCCAAACACCATGGCTAGAGGCGTGAACAGGGACCCCCCCCCCCCCCCCCCCCCCCCCCCCC
>SMGT01015211.1:58598-92174 GCA_004794575.1 Lanistes nyassanus | reverse complement strand
GGGGGGGGGGGGAAACTGGTCAACATGAAACTGGCCGATACTGGCCCTGAGGACCGAAATAAGCTGCTGGCCTCGTTTTCATTTTGCACAGGGTACATACGATTCGTATTCAAAGAAATCTTTCTATAGCTAACAATGAGCATGGTATACATACGATTCGCCTGGTATACAAAGAAACCTTTCTATAGCTAACAATGCGCATGCTATAGAAAGAATTAATATTATAACTTCACCCTTCAATTGTACGTATAGCATGAATTGTAAAACAATTTCTGCTCACACTATAGATAGAATGAACTTTCTCAGCAGAATAACAGTATATATATATATAGAATTAATTCTGTAAGTAAGCAATGCGTCTGAGATACATGGAATTCATTGTATAGTTCCAGTCTTCCATTATATATATATATAATGAGTTGTTTTAAATATACAATCGCTGCTCCTACCGATTAGCAATGATAACAGCTACAGAATGGATGTAATTCTTTTACTATAGTATGCTGTTCTATATATATATATATCACTAGCCAGGGGCCCCGCTGTCCAGATTTTTCTTACCATGTTCACCCCTACCCCTTCTGTAATCCCTACCCCTTTACTAAGCCCTCGCCCCTAACCCGTACCCCTACTCTTGACTGCCGTGACGTGTTGTCAACAGGGACAAGGGAAGGTACTCTTGGTGCGAAAGGAAAAAAGTTTGTGTGGTGATCTTCCTTGCACGCTGATCGCTGTGTACATGACTTCTTAAAACAATTTAGAAATAATAATTAATCTAGCTTGTAACATATATTGTGAACACATCAAATTTATTTATTCATTAAGAAACCCTTTCTCTCTCTGCGCGTGCATGTGTGGGTGTAGATATGAGTGTGCACGATTATTATGCCTTTGGATGTTCACAGATACCTCTCTCTCTCTCTATATATATATAGAGAGAGATATATATAAGTTCAATATGAGTACAGTAATTGTACAAGTCAGTTCAACAGGATTATCACCAAGGGGGTCGAGCATAAACTTGGAGGTCGTGTTCTATATAGGAGCATGTTCATGGGCCCCAAGAGGGGATCTGGTAAAAGACCCGGTCTTCTAATATTTGAAGCCGAATGTGTTATTGCAGGTTTGTTATACAAAGTCGCACCCCTGAACTGATCCACACATGACGACGCCCTTAAACCGACATAATCCCAACGGTGAACTTATCAATGATTGGACGATAATGGAATGTATGGCTGCCGTGCAGATTTACTTCTTTGAAAATCACGCATGTAACGCGCCAGCTAGTACAAAGCAAATATCGTACTAGTAAGTTTTTCGGCCATTTTCAGCAATCTGCACTCCATCGTGCCAGAACGGTGGGACATGCGTCGCTCCAAACACCTGCCGGTGTCAAGTACAGAACTATGGCCAGTTCTGCGACGGAAGTAAGTGTGTCACGGGCGCTTTTAAACTGTCTGATCTCAAGGATGGGGTGCGTGAGCACTGATATCTTGTTTCCAGTCATAAAATCGGCAGCAAGATCTGTTCGTATGTTTTTGTTCACCGCAGTAAATCGAAGTTCAGATGCAAACTCTCCTGCAACCCATTCTACGGGCGACGTACCTCGTGTGTTTTATAATCATAGTGCATCAAATGACAACCCCAACAAAGTACTGGCAGCGCTAGACACAAGCTGACATATGTGACCAAGGGAGCCTACCGTACCCAAACAAGTAGCAAAGAGAGAGTCGAAAGTAAGGAGCGTGGCAGATCTGGTCTAGCGCTGCCAGTACTTTGTTGGGATTATCATTTGATGATTTATAGCGCTCTGTCATCATTTGTTCTTTATTAATCATAGTGCATGTTTACGTGTGCAAAGGAGATACAACGAGGTTTATTGGCATATATATTTTACTGAAGTACACTGAAACTTATTTTCATATACATTCACGGAGAGACATGGAGATTCATCGGTATTTATGCGGTATTTATCGGTATTTACGCTTTTGCGTACATGTTCGAGCAGTAGCACTATTATTCCCATGGTGAGCAATGGGCCACATGTCTTGAGAACTTTTTTTTACATAAATAAAAATGTTTCCATTTCTCGGTTCACACTCTACATGACACGGACTGAGTATGCTCATTCCAATCTCTACTGGCCAGGCATACGGACTGAATTCTTACCTGAAACATTCTTACCCTTTTTTCGGAATCTTCCTCTGTCTAGTTGAGGTCCCATCTTCTGGTTGTTGGTGTCAGTCTTAATTGGCTCAGTCAAGTCTTTTAAAAGCAGGCACAAAAAACTAGTCCAACTATTTGCATCAAAACATCAGTTTAATATTAGATCGATTTTTTTCTTGTTGACCTGTTTCTCTAAAATCTCGGGAAAGAAAGGATTAAGGACAAAACTCCTCACCGAAAGGTGTTTATTAATTATAATTTGCACCTTGAGGATTCCATGTAATTGTTTTATGTTGTGTTTGTCCTAGATCATAGTTGTCAGAACTAGCTTAGTGAGCGGGCTGACTACATTTAATAGGGATTCTCTGTATGCACACGCTGTGCACCGAGGGCTAGCTGTGTGAAGACTAGCGTCGTTATAAAGAGAGGGATGGCAGATGTTTTTGAGGATCTGCCAGGTCCCTTTCTTTCGACCCTCTCTTTGCTACGTGTTTGGGTACGGTAAGCTCCCTTGGCCGCATGCCTCTGCATACGGTTATGTTGAGCGTTTCGAGTACTTCCTGTTGGATTGATAATTTTAGGGCTCGGTCCTCGTTTGTTTCTTATTAGTTATTTTTTTATGCGGCTTGATCGAGCCGTGTAAGCCTTGCCTTAACCTTTTCACGTGACTTTTTTTCTGTTTTTTTTTATACAACTGGTATGCCCGGTGTTACTATCCATTACTAACTCGTCCATCTTCACAGAAACTTAAAAACAGGAATGACTGATTGAGATTGGCTTACAGCTTCTTGCTCTCACCTGATCCCTTGCTACCCTGGGAGGTGTACCAACCAGAACAGCTGCGACTGCACCAGTGGTTTTGCGACTACGACCTCAACTGCTGAGAACTGCCTGACAAGTAAGAGCAAAGAGTTTACATGTCTGCAACTATACTGTGTGCTGAAATATTCCACGATAGTCTGAGCCCATTGTTTTGATTCAGTGTTCGGTGAAAGTCCGTCCATTTCCACCAAAAAAACCCCATCTGCTTGTTTTGTGTATTAGTTTCTTTCTGTCATAGTAGGATCGTAATGTTATTCGGTAAAACCGAAAGAAAAACATGGTCAGTGTTGATATTTAAGGAACTGCTTTATTGATGTTTCGACATAAACACGTATGTCTTCCCAACCAAAGGATGGGGGTGGGGGAGAGAAACGAGGGCTAAGTGCGGACAACGGAACTCAAGAGAATCGATATTGTTTTGTAAATGGCAACTGCCTTCATTGACGATGTACTAAAAATTCGTTCTTTTATGCAATGGGGTTATCCCTCTACAAAATATATGCAAGACGAAGGAAGATGAGAGGCTGTGGAAAGTTGCGTTCACTATCCCATCATCTGTCGTTCCTTCCGTAGTTGAGGACAACAGGAACACCGACATCAAAATTTACCAGATGCAAGTGCGCATGTCCTACTGGCCGCGAGGCACGACGTCACCAAATGCGTCATACGCGATTATGGCGGACTCCACCAACAACGTGGACCTTTTCTGGTCCAATCAGAAGTAGGACAACCTCCCGACTTAACAGTCCGTCCACTTGCAGCCGCCTCTACTCTTTTCTTCATCCGCCTCTACTCTTTTCCTCATCCGCCTCTATTCTGTTCCTCATCCACCTCTACTCTTTTCCTCATCCACCTCTACTCTTTTCCTCATCCGCCTCTACTCTTTTCCTCATCCGTCTCTACTCTTTTCCTCAGCTCCCCACATTTTCCTCTCTCCCTTGTGCTTGTTAAAGGCTGAGAGTACTTAAAACAACTTATTTTTCTTTTGTCTGTTTAATTTCCGAAATTTAAACATGCGAGCGTAATTCCAACAAAGAAGACACAACAATACCCCTTCCCACAAAAATCTGCACTTTCGTAAGAGCACGCCACATATTAGTCAACACTGCTTTTCGGTGTACACACGATTATCTAAATCCATTTTTGGACTTTTGAAGTAACGTTTTTTGAGTAAACACCTGTTCTTTGAAAGATGCACAGTCTGTCTCCCTCCTCTCCCACGACTTTTCAGAGACTTCAACCGTCTGGAGACGAGCTGCAGCAGTCAGTTCATCATGCCCGACCTGCCCCTCAAGCCGAACTACATCGGGAACTCAGGATTTGGCGTGGTCAGCGGTCGTGTGGAGGTCTGGCTGTCCAAACGTCCAGTTAATCGTGAGATTTAATTTTTTTTTCGAGTAGTGTCATGTCTTGATTGACATAACACACTTTTAGCTCGGTTAGCATGGATCTGGTAATCCCCTGAAAATCTACCAAATTGCCCTCAGAAGCTGACATGGAGGATGAGAAAGCGACCAGGAGGGGCAAGGAAAAATATCTGGTTTTGTCGCGTGTGTTTGTGCGTTTTCTCTCTGCATGAATTAATTCTGTCGTGCATTGTACGTATACTTGTCTTCAGGAAATGTAAGGTATGATCACTGTCCGATTTGCTTCCCGGCAGGAACTTGCAGAAAAAGGGATTAGGGATTTTCTCTTTTTGTACATGTAGTGTACTAATTCATTCTGCCTAGTCCCAGAACATAAAATATTGTCCCCTGCTCCTATCTCCCAAGAGCCATACTTATGGTCTTTGCACATAACCTTTTTTCATAGTCCTTGAATGTCAGTTTTCCCTTCCATGTATATGTTTTGATACCAATGTATGTGTATGTGTATACAAGTGTATGTATATGGACGTGCATGTATATGCGATTAGGTTATGTGGCTCTGTGTGTGTGTGTGTGTGTGCATGAGTGTGCATGTGACTATGTATACGTGCATATATATGCGTATATGTGTGCATGTGAATATGTATATGAATATAGAAATGCGACGACTTTATTGGTGTTTGTTTTACGGTGTGTATGTCTGGGATTAACGTTAGAGGTAATGCCACTGTTCGTTTGTTTTATCGTGTACGTGTGCTTTTGAGCCTCACTAATACACCGTGTTCCAGTGTGTGTGGTTCAGCGTGTATTTTCTGTTCGATATCTTTCAGCGTGGCAGCAAAGGTTTTCATCTTTAAACAACACATTCCCCTGCATACAACCGGCCTCTAAAACACAGCCTGTCAGCGGTATCTATTACTGTAACCTTTACATGACAGACTTTGACCGCTTGCTGGAACATGGAGACTTGTAAGTTGTCTTAAAGTGACAGTAAGACAGCGCTATTGAAAACTGTATGACAATAGGTCGTAAAGAGATAGGAAGACGGACGGACGGACGGACGGACGGACGGACGGACGGACGGACGGAAGGATAGATATAAGCGAAAAGTAGTTAGGTATAGAAAGAAAGGAACGAAAGATTGATGGATACATGGACCGAAGTTGGTCTCTATGCCAAGGTTAGATTAAAATTTGTTTATTGTGCAAGACTGAACACAATACAGGGGTCATCTGTTTTCAGTCTGAAGATCACATTCCGAACAGAAGGAGGAGGATTCCGAGAACTTCTGGACCGGAACTACAACCCCCCACAAGTCTACATAACTCAGACCTACCAGACCATCAACAACAGTCTGTCTGTGGAATTCCGCTTTGACTTCAAGCCCCCCACCCACTGCGGCGAGACATTCAGCTGTAGCTCAGGGGAGACAATGCTTGATGTTCCAGACATTACAAAGGTACATTTAATACCGTAATTTCTTCTGTTTTTCTTCTGTTATTGTCTTTTCCTTTCTTTGTTTCTTTTTTATTCTTTCTTTGCAAAATTAATTATTTCGAACATATTCATGCAGTATTTGTTCTGTAAAACCAACTTTTTTCCCCTAGCATTCGGTGTTTTCAGATCAACTAAAGATACAATATTTCACACTGTTTTGAATTATCTAAGATCCCGTTAAGACACTCCACTCACATTTTCCAGCAGAAATGTCTGTTGAATCAGTCAAGATCGTCAGTTTTTTTACCTCCGAGGGCCACTGAGCTCTAATGTAACTTGAGGGCTTCAGGCTATTATGTGCTTAGCTAAACTGTGAAAAGAAAAAGTCGGCCCTATTGCATTGTGTTTAGCAATCAAGATTGCATATTGCTATGCAGCTGGTTGCAAAAATAAATTTTCTACTGATTCCTCTAAAGAAAATGGAAAAACATTGCATGAAGTTTTTTTTGTTACCTTTGTAATAATTAGGGCTAGTTAGATAATGGGAGGTCACTTTCGAGAGAATCAGCTATTTGAAATTGTGGGTTTCTTCCTTAGACCACAGACCCTAGCTGCGTTCTCGATAAACTCAGTTGGATTTGAAGCATTGCTCAAAGGCTGTTGGCATTGCCATTCTCTTCGTTGGATGGTCTTCACAGATATAGTTGTCATACTGTAGGTGGCGCCACTGCGAATTTCCTGGACTGGGTGGGAGGACGCGGACTCCAAGATGCACAGGTACTCCATGGAGGTGTTCAAGATGACGCGTACAACAGACGGTAAAGTGGAGATCCGGGTGGACAGAGCTCTGCAGCCTCTCATCAACAGGGAGGTAACTCATGTCTGGCTACAGACAGTTACTTTGCACCTGCTGACAGATGACTCACGGAAGGAAGCATGCATGCGTATTTGATTGCGGTAAACGATAAAAACCCCGACCATAAGCCTATTCGAAATGGCCTTGACTGCAACACAATGCCAATGGCAATGACTGACAATGACAATGACGATGTTTCATTCTTCATTCAATGCAGGGGGTATGGAGAATATTTAAAAAAGTAAAAACAAAGCTTTAGACGAATTTCTAGCATCACTCGCTCTCAGACACCCGTGCGGAAGAACACACGAGATGATTGCAAGTCACACTTAAGTTTTTGTCAGCTTCCGAAAAATAATGCTTGAGCACTGGCACGCCTAACTCATAAATTATGAATCTAGTGATTGTCTAGTTTTCAGTTTGTTTACGTGCTAGCTTAGTTCTGGCATGGTTACGTTCCTCGGTTCAAGTCTAATTACAGCTTTCAATTGTCATTGGCTATACCATCAGATATTCCGGGCACATTAGGTTGGTTGGCATTGTAACGTTTTATGGGGTGTGCTGGATTTTAGGGAAGAGATAGGAAATGTAGACACCTAAAGCTAACCCCACCTTTTCAAGCAAAAGGTACACGACCAGATAATTCAGCACATTTATTGAACTATAAACATTAAAAAGGATAGCAGAGGAAGAAAAGGAGTAGATGAACAAATTTGCAACAATGCGTGTGTGTGTGTGTGGTGGCAACAGTGTGTGGTATGTTACAACTTTCAGAACAGTAAGTAGTACAACGGGAGTACAGTCGAACTAATACGAATCGTAAATACTACTTGCGGTCGATATATAATCCAATCAGGAACAGAATTATAATCCAATGTTCGTTCACACTAAATAGTGGTCCACGGTAGCAGTTCGTATAGGAGACGACGGTAGAAAACAGTAGACACAGCTCACAGGAACGCAAATGTTCGGTCTTTAGAGCGTAGACCCGGGAAAGTCTGTAAGCAGGGTCAAAGGTGGACTGTAAATCCAGTTATGCCAAGCCAGTAGATCCCAGCAGGTCGATCTGGTCCTCAGGTATCAGGAACACCGGATAACAAGCAACGTACCATACAGTTCGGTTGGCTGTCCTTGGACGTCCTTGCCTAACCGTTACAGGTTAACTCCTTGCTTCGCATAGATTTCAGATCTATGAGAAATGTCCACTCTCTCTAGTGGAAAAAGTTCGCTGGTCTGCACACTCACGACCTACTATTAAGCCGTCTAAGACGAGTAGCAGTTGCACGGAGATATACTACTATGAGCTCAGCCGTTAGTTCTTCTGTCCTTCGAAGGCCTAACAATGTATTTTGTCTCTTTCAATAACCCGAGAAAGTTGACCAACAATCTCGAACCGTGGAAGCGCAAAATCCTTCTCACGTCGAGAACTAAGCTAAAACAGTAATCTCACCATTGTTTTCTGAGTAACTATACGGGATCAGCCGTCAACGGAGAGCGTACAGTGTCAGTTGACCGTTAACGTTCCCTCAACTCAGGAATGCGTCCTTTGCCTCCGCTGGTTTCCGCTTGAATCCTCGATGAAGCGTTAATCCCCACCGAAATTTCTTCCGTCCCCCCTCGCAACCAACTTCCTATCTTCTCATTGGCTGGAGGAGACCGAGTATTACGCGTATTTGACAATAGAAATGACGTCTTTTGCTCCTAATCCTACGTATGCTTATTGCGTCACTACCGTGTCAGCTCCCTCTTGAATGAACAATTACAATGCTACATGAAGATACATTAAAAAGAACACAGTTCTTAACAATAGCGCTGGAGAAAACCTTCCAAAACGTGACAGGCATCAGTCAGGCCTGTACCATTCTTTATGACCGTCAACGTATTGGCAGGAACAGGAGGAAGCTGTCAGCAAGCTCTCTAACTTTTCTTCTCTTTCGTCCTCCTCAGCCGCCCTTCTACCTTCTAGTAAACTGTCCTATCTGCCGGCTGTCATCAAGAGGCATCCCTAACCTTTGACCCTTGTATTTATTCCCGTGATCTGGCCTCAACTTCTGGTCTGCGTGCTGACCATCATGGCTGGCACTCACTGAGCATAATTACTAATCCTGGGGTTGTGGCCAGGAATTTAACCACAGCCACAGCATTATTACTGATCATGGTGAATTAATTTATCCTGGTCCAGTGTTGAGTTCGGAAGTACGACTACAAGGGGGAAGATTCATACACCACCAGATCCCTCTAGCGGGGTGGGACAAGGGAGGTTAGTCGCATTATGTGAGAGAATAGGTCATCCGTAATGTGAGATCATGTCTGTGTAAACTGTGTACAAAACAAATACGTGAAAACGCAACACCGGTTCATTGGGAGAGCGAAGCTACTATTTAAGCAAACAGTGTAAACATCCATCCAAAAACATTAGTACATACTTATATATAAACATACATATATATTAATAAATTTAAAACAAGGGAACGGGACCAACCTAAGACATGACAAAGACGAAGACAATCTACATGTTTCGGGGCACTACCCCTTCATCAGGACGACACAAAAACGACGAAAAATCGACAACAACGAAAACAAGTAGAAAACAGAACAGAGACAATGGACAAGCGATGGAGACGAATGGACAAAACAAGTAGTACAGTCAAGTTGTATCCAAAATATACAAGAAAAACAGAAAAACCTTTATTAAATATATATATATATTAATTCTTATGTCCAGGTCCTCAAGGCTGTATACACAACCCAAGAGTACACTCCCCCTGAGCCAGGTATGTACTCCATCATCCTGGAAGTAGGTGACCTGGCCAACAACACCAAGTACGTCCGCCGACTTTGCTTGTATGACCCCAGCTCGGAAATAACCCTTGACCCAAAGTACGACCTCTATGTGGCCTCTGCCAGTGATGCTGCTAACTACTCGTACCAGAGTAATCTCACCTTGCCTGTCAGTGTCAACTGGACCGATTACTTCAGGAACGCTTTGCATGAAGACAATTCCTTGCTAGGTAAAACAAAAAAAACTCTCTCTCTCTCTCTCTATATATATATAAAACCTGATCCTATAGAACCATCACCGTCAGCTTTTAGGACATAGCACTGGGAACATCGGGCATGTTAAGTGCACCCAAAATGTACTCAAATTGCACTCAAACTGCACGGTGTCTGCACCAACAGCTGTGTTGTGAAAAGCCACAGGATGCCTTCTGGCGACAAACACTCTCCACTGCCCCGTCTACCTGTCTATGTCTAGATTGGTCACGTGCACTTGATTTTCGGGCGGAAAATGTTTCCACTATGACAGAAAAACGGACTGCGATGTCCGCGAGTGGGCTTGGGTGTTTGTTGCTTAAAATCCCGCCGCAAACTAGGTGTATATCAGAGCGGGGTTGTTTTGAAACATGTTTCCGTGCTGCCACACGTGGGACTGTTGTCCCAACACAGGCTTCAGTCCCACCCAGTCACATTGTACTGCCACCGGGCCAAGCAGTCCTAGTACTGTTCCCTATACTTATAAGCGTCTGGAAAGGCAGCTACTAGATTGTCAAGTTTTAAATCTTAGGTATGACTCGAGGGGTGTGGGGCGAACCACCGACCTCCCGCCTCTCGAAGCGGACGTCACCACCCAGGCGGTCTGCGATGCCCGCTAGACAAAATAGCTCGGTGTATCTTGTCCAACGTATCAGTGATAAGGACTTTTTCATCACAGTGAAAGCGAAAGTGTGTGCTTTCTCTGTAGTGATGTCACGTGCGCGAAGTTATGTTCACACGCGGTATGTCAGATGGATAGTTCTGTCACAAATATCTATGAAAAAAGTAATTGTTTCAGGTTTTGAATGTTGCCGCCTCGATAGCCAGCGAAACTAAACAATTAGTGCGTTTACATGTTATTTATCATTCTCCTTCTTTGAACAGTTTGGAGTAAAATTAGGAATAAGGCCGAACTAAACTGAAGATTTAAGGACTTAGGTTTAGCCTGTTGTTTTTGGTTTGCGAAGTTTGTGGACAAGATAAACCATAATCTGAAGAAAGTGTGCTTAGAATAATCAAGGGGTGTTTTCACAGGCGAGGTGCTGGTGTACCCGACACAACTGGAAAATGGAAAGAAAAATATTCCTCGATCTGGGCCTCTCGACGATCACGACGGGAGGAGAACAGTGGATGCCATTCCGAACGAAAGAGGAATCGGTGAGTGGAAAACTGGTTGTGAGTGGAAAAGTGGTTGTGAGCGGAAAACTGGTTGTGCGAAGCTGATCTTTGGAAAGCATTTCTTTTCACGCTTGATTAATACGTTGACTTTGTAAGGCAAAGAATAATCACATTAGCCACAAACAGAAGGCATCTCAAGAGTGTTAATAAATAGACAAGGGCTATGATGTAATGCTTAGTGCTATAACAGTTACTGCAACAAATATCGAACGGGTACTAAACATGTCTAATTCAGCTGCCAATAATGATTTATAAAGTTGATTGCTTTGCGTTCTCGGCTGCAAATTGCCGATACAGCAATGGAAACACTTTGATATAAAATCTCCTACTAGGGATTGGACAGACTCACTATATTAGAGATTCTCGTCCTATTTCAGTCAATTTTAAGCTGTGGTACGCTAAAGATCACGATGGAGGAAAGACACAGCCATTGTCCCCATCCTTTACTCCTCCCTCTAACTGGATTGACCTTGGCCTCAATACGACCTTCACGCTGCCCTCCGACCTAAGGCCGAGCGAGGCTGACACTGTGACTGTGTGGGTCAAGGCCACAGATGCCATGGGCAACGAGAGGATTGAACGCACTCGTGTGACCTTTGACACCACACCACCCACTGCACAAAATTTGAAATTTTACATGAACGTGCCCGTGCCGGGAGTGGATTTCAGCTCTGTGTGAGTAGAGATAGAAATCTGTTTAGAGCCAGTGAAGAAAATTATTATCAGAGTTGTCTGGACTCCTAATGGGTGTGTAATTTCTGCAGGCGAACTACAACTTATTTCTGAAGTTTTCATGTTCTTGTTAACGACAATTTTAAACAGAGGAAAAAGAAATAATGTATGTATGTACATACTTGTCCATCAGAATATCTATGATACAAGAAAAGGATATTATGGTAAATCTAAACGAATGGTTAACGATTAATGATTTTTTCTTTTATGTTAAAAAAAGACTGTCCTGACCTTTTTGTCTCACTATTAGTAATTTGGCAATATGGTGAAACTGTGATTGGTCGATCTTAGACATCATCCCTTCTTGTCCCCCCCCCCCAAACCATCACCACCTTTGCTGTAATTATCACCAGCAGTATCAAACAATAGAAAAAATCCCATGGAATGGGCAAATAAGCCCATCTTCCATGACGCATTTTATTCTGTCCTTTCCGGTAAGTTGCTTGTACCAGTGTCTGCTTGTAAGCCCCTTGTGCGCGTGAATGCATGCAGATGAGTGGGTGCGCCTTGAGTTACTGCGTACCATTTGGTGCCTTGCAGATATCGTGATTATTATTTTATATCAATTTGGTCTTTGTGATCAAGTGTTCATGTTTCTTACTACACAATAAAATAACATATGATGATTGCAGCTTTGATAAATTGTTATGGTTCCAGCTACTAGACGATGAGAAATTACTGTATCGATTAACATAATGAAAATATGAAAACAATTTCATTACAAAATGCAACGGAAACAAATCAGCGACTAATTGTAAAGAGGATATTTTTGACAGATTCGACCTGACGGTGCGAGATCAAGAGTCTGGTGTTGCCTACGTGGTATGGACTTTCAGACGAAGCAACGGAAGTGTGATCTATCAGGAGAAAGTTTCTGGCAAAACTGCCGACAAAGAGGTACTAAATATAATTTGTCGCGGTGTGGAGGGGTGAAAGATCTCCTTGATGCGATTGCACTTTTCCCCTCTCAGAAGTTTAGCGAGACCACAGTATTGATAATGGAGGGATAATAAGGGTTAAACTGCCTAAAAAATAACTCATAGTTTTAGGAAGTATGTGAATAAAATAAACAACCATCTTTATTTCTGTCATTGTCAGAACTGTTCTCTGGACATCACCAAGTGTTTCTGTACACCGGCTGAAGACTGCTTCTATTTCAACCAGTCGTACACTGTCAGCAACTGTCACATGATGGTGGAGAAAGAAAGTCTGAAAACGGAAAATATAACAGTCACAGTTGACGTAATCAACATGGCTGGTCTGGTCACGAGACTGAATTGGACGGTATGTACAGAGACGTTCCTGTTTGAAGAGCTCAATAAACCAATAATGGAAAATGAGGTAGCGCTTTCTTTAAAAAAGTTAAAGCTTTACAAAGCATGTGGTAGCGATGAAATAACAAATGAATTTTTGAAGTTCGCAGGTAATAAAATGATCAATCTATTTACATTATTGTTTAACTTAATTTTTTCGATGGGTCACGTACCCACACAGTGGACATTGGGAACTATAATCCCTATCTATAAAAACAAAGGTAAACGAGATGACCCTGATAACTACCGTGGGATAACTATACTGAGCTGTTTTGGAAAACTATTTACTAGTGTATTAAATGAACGACTAAATACTTATCTTACTGAGAGAAATTTGCTGGGTGAAGAACAGACTGGGTTCCGTGCTGGCTATTCAACGCTAGATAATTTATTCTCTCTCCATTGTATTATTGACTTTTATCTAAGCAAAAGGAAAAGAATTTACTGCGCCTTTATTGATTATGAAAAGGCCTTCGATAAGATTGATAGAATATTCCTGTGGGAGAAGTTACTAAACCATGGAATCGGAGGTAAAATATTATCAGTAATACAGGATATATACAGCAAAGCCAAATCTTGTGTTAAAATAAACGGCATAGAGTCAGAATACTTTATTAACAACTGGGGAGTTAGACAAGGAGAGAATTTATCTCCCTTACTGTTTGCAGTTTATTTAAATGACCTGAAATTACATTTAGATAAAGATAATGTAATGGGCCTCACGAAAATCGCAGAAGAGGCAGCCATTCCTGAACCCCCCCCTGATGAACTCGACGCTTTATTTTAAATGTTTTTATTGCTATATGCTGATGACACGGTAATTTGTACCGAATCACCTGGGGATCTTCAGGTAGCCTTAAATAGTATGAAACTATACTGTGATAAGTGGAATTTAACGATTAACGCAAAGAAAACAAAAATTATCATTTTTTCAAGAGGGAAAATTAAAAAAACACAAGTGTTCTACTATAATAGCAACAAACTTGATGTAGTTTATGATTTTTGTTACCTAGGACTAAGGTTAAATTATAACAACAAATTTAATGTAGCACAAAAAGACTTGTATGATAGAGCCTCAGAGCTATGTTTTCTCTCCTTAAGAAATGTAGGCTGCTTCAACTACCAGTAGATATCCAAGTTGAACTATTTGACAGAACTATAGTGCCAATACTAACATATGGCTGTGAAATCTGGGCACCGGCAATTAACGACCTAGCCCTAAAACTACAGTTGAAATTCTACAAGCAAATTCTAAAACTAAGGAAAGCTACACCCACCAACATGGTCCTTGGAGAACTAGGTCGTTCCCCCATTAACGTTCAAATTAAAAGTAGGATGCTTTGTTTTTGGTATAAATTAGTCAATGTTATGAATCACAAAAAACTATCTAGTATTTTATATAGAGCAATACTACGGCTACATGAGAATGGGGCCCTCCATTCAACCTATATACAAGCAGTAAAATCAACATTACAAGCCATTGGACTAAATGGTTTTTGGACCAATCAAAATAATCTCCCCTACTCATATGAATGTTTCAAGCAGAAAGTTGAAAGAAGTTTACAAGATCAGTTTATTCAAAGTTGGTTAGAAGATGTAGATACAAAAGACATCTATAAGAACTACAGAATTATTAAAACGTCTTTCACTTTTGAAAACTACCTAAAAATATTGCCCCCAAATCACTACACACCGCTTCTTAACTTCCGACTCTTGAACAACAACTTCCCAGTCCAAACGCACAGAATACAGAGAATACACAGAGAAGAAAGAATCTGTCATCTTTGTAACAGCAACGACATCGGTGATGAGTACCATTATTTATTTTGCTGCATACATTTAAGGATGACCGAAACAAATGGCTACCTTATTACTACAGAAACCGCCCTAATAACTATAAATTTCAGTGCCTATTCTCAACAGGGAGCAAACGATTGCTTACAAAGCTGTCATGTTTTATTAAATCTTACTTAAAGACGCTTGTGTACATGGATAATTGTATGTTTGTAGTAAGCTCTTGCGAGCCTCTTAAGATACGTTGTTAATTCGTTTGCTTATCAAAGTGAATTTTTGCTCACCTATTTATTGATTTGTTGTACTGTTGCTTATGTTTTGTCTTCATACCCCACTGAGGGTGAAGGAAGAAAAATAAATTCTGAATTCAGGAAAAAAAAATAATAGAAAACTTCCTACATTTCTGGCTCCATGTGTCATTATCACTTTCGCGTAAACATCGTCATCGTTGTAACTATCACCAATAACGAAGTGGGATTTCTTGTTGTTGCTTACAGAAGCACGATATCACAGAACTGAACGGAACAAAAGCATGTAAGATTATTTTTGCCACATATTAAGCCTTTGCTGTATTTCTGTTTTCTTCTATTTTCTCCGCCTGTCGCCGTCTTCATCTCTTTTCTCCTCTCTCCTTTAATTCCCTTCTTTTTCTTTGTCTGTGTAGTTACTTTAATTACTAACAGTTTGCTCGAACCAGGAACCACGCCAAAGCATTTTGTCTAAAAATATTCGCTTGTTATCATTCTTGTCTATAGGTCTGCGCACAAAAATAACCCTCAGTTTTAATTTTCACTTTTCATTGAAATTTCCGGTCTAGATTTCCCACCACAGAACGTCAATGTCTCGCTTATCACGAGCGACAGCGTGAAGGTAACATGGACCTTCCCGCCATCTTGCTTCCAGCGCATTGGACTGTGGGTGATCGCGAACGACAGAAAAGTTCCGGTGCACAAGGACGCGACGGAGTTCTCGCTGACCGGCCTTGACCCTGAGACTGTGTACACCATCCACATGGTCACGGGGTACGAAGGTGACCAGATGAGTGACAGCGAGGCCGTGACCTTTGAGACAGGTAACGTTCACGAACACGCCCATTTATCTAATCTGCCCTTCGACCTTCAGCTGTCTATATCCTGAACTTCCCGCGTAACTACCATCTTTTCCATTGCCGTTGCCCTCTAATGACCTCAGAGCTCACTACATTTCTGTAACCACGGGTCCCTCTCTTCACCATGTGTCTCCGCGAATTCAACTACAGCTTCGTCCACAGAAAACCTCTAGAAAGTCTTGTGACACACACTGATCATTTAATGCGTAAACTAGCTCTCAGATATGTGAATCCAAACTTCACAGACCAGTACGTCTATCACATATGCAATTTTCACCTTTGTCTAATGTCTAACGTCGAAGTGTCTAATGCGCTTCCTCAAGTATTCCTTGAAGTTGACCCAACCAGGACACAAAAGTCTAGTTTGAATAGTTTGTCATTAACGATCTATCAACACATTGGAAAACATTTTACGGAGCTTGTTCGGTTAAGAAAGTGTTATTAAGCAACTGAGTCAGGGTTTCTAGATGGTCTCTGACTAGTCGCACGCTATGAATTACCTGACAAGGGTCAGAGGTTACTCACAGCCACTGAGACGGTTAAGGGATGGCTTATTCCTTGTAGTGTTTTAAAAATTCTAGGACAACACGAACGCAATGTGTTGAAGCACCTTGAAAAAACTCAACACAGAAGCATCCAAAATTCAACAACACACCAAATTAAACAAGCCAACCAAACAAACAGATATTAATTAACAGATCTAAATTGCAGTTTAGGGAAGAGAATGATAAATATAAGATTAGTCCCTTTACCTCTAGATTCAAACAACAAGTTTGATTATTGAGATGCAATACTTATTACCCTCACAAGTATATGTAAAAGGTTTCATGGCTTTATTTCATGTGACTGCTGTACTGTGAAATGTAGGATGGAAAAATATTGTGTCTTTTTTCACGGTCTGCCTTCATTCCATCTTCCAACATAACATCGCGTTCCCTGCAACTTAAATCCTGACCTGCAACATTGTGATATTGGCAACAGCGGCAAGCAACGGTGTGTATAATTTGTGTGTGCTTTGGGGGGCGGGGGGTCCTCCACGGCAGGAGGAAGTTAACATAAGAATGCGTGCATTTAACTTGAATAGGATTGAGATATTTCTGTTTAGAACTGACGACGAATTTTAAACTTAGATTAGCAGTGTATGCTAACTGAACTGCAAACAAACTAAGTGTTTTTACCTGGTGATGTGTTGTGGTTTCCGTTTTACGCGAACTGACCGTTCGCCCACCTGTCAATGGACCAGACTCGGCGTAATGACAAATGGATAATAACATCAGTGAAGGAGTGTCTCTATACCATTTATGAGGTGATATAGTGGCACGCAATAAATATATAGTAATGTCTGCAGTACAATGGATTTATACTTTAAAGTTTGAAGAATTGATAACAACTGTCTCAAAATTGACTGATTATTTGCAGAATTCACAACCGGATCCATAATAGGAATCGTCATTGGTAAGTAGAGAGATCCGTAGTTTTAAAACTATTTTCAACAGGGGAGCACGTTTTCCCATGTGTGATGCGCAATGTCACAGAAGCCTATGCAATTCTTGTGAGGAGAATTGTGTAAGGTGTGTGAAAGTCACCTCCCACTTGGGAATGCTGACGCCATTGCGAGATTTGCCCGAACTGACGTGACGAGACCTTGAAAAGCCAGTGAGCGATCAAAAACGTGCCATTCCACTCAAGATCTGTGACTGGCTGTAAGTCTTGGATGCCATCGAAAAAAATATTCAGCCTTGGAAGATCAAAATGAAGAAAGTGGATAGCTCAGTGGTCATGTGCCTTGGGTGTGTGGTATTGTGACTTTGTCCTTTCGTGCGCGAGATTTTTTTTAAAAAATCCAGTGTTACATGCATTTTTCAGTGTGGCATGAAACTCGGCCACGGGCTGGCTTGCATCAACGTTTGTAGAAGTTCTTCCGGTCATAATGGTGGTCGTACATTCCATTTGCCAGGTGTAATTTACGTACACGTTTACGTATGAACAGAAAATAAGAAACCTAAAGCAAGCCAAATTGTCCGAATTCCGTCTGTGCCATGCCCCGAACATGAAACTGCGCCCTCAGTATTACTACAGGAATAAGATTGTGTCAATGAACAAGTTAATAATTTGACCACAGTGTGAGAAACCACCATGATGTGAAAACACTCGCCATCATAACCATCAAAGGCAACTCACTACATCGCGCTTCTGCCGTATCTGCAGGGTTACTGATCCTGGCGGCCTTGGTGACCTTCATCGTGCTGTTCGTGTTGTGGCGGAAGGGCAAGGTGCTGCAGAGGGGTGCGGCCAACAAGGGCATGCAGCAAGTGTCGCACGCCTTTGACAACGTGCGTCGCATGACGGTCCACGCTCTTCGCAGATCTGGTGCCTTTGACGTAAGTGTGTGCAGCTGTGTGTTAACTCACCTGCTGTACGTAAGTGTGTGGAGCTGTGTGTTAACTCGCCTGCTGTACGTGTGTGTAGCTGTGTGTTAACTCGCTGTGCGTGTGTGCAGCTGTGTGTTAACTCGCTGTACGTGTGTGCAGCTGTGTGTTAACTCGCTGTACGTGTGTGTTCCTTTGTTAATTTGACGTTGGACGAGGCAGGGTGAGATGAGAGATAGACTTATTGAAGAGCAATAAGAGAGTGGGGTGAAAAAGAGGGGAAAAGAGGGGGATAAAGAGAGGGGGAAGCGGGGGGGGGGAACGTTAAAAAACGACGAAACAGGCAGACCGTTATATCTTATCTTAGAACTTGGATTTGGGGGAAGGGAATTCCCATAACCATGTGATGTTGATATATATTTTTTCTTGTTAACCTTAGGTCACATAATGTGAACTTTGAAAACATGTTAGAGATAATAAAAAGTGACAAAAGGTTTGCTGAGATTTTGTTGCCACGACTTGTTAACATGCGGTTTCAAATCAAGGTAGGAAACAATACTGGTAGCAACCCCAAGACAAGTAGCTTGCTGCCGTAGACTGAATTAATCACCGACATTGGCTCTGATATACTGCAGCTTTTTAAAAATCTCAGTTATTTCAACAATCTGGTGAGACAAGTTACACTTATTCCACCTTGTTGGACATTCCCTCGTTCACAAGTGTACCTGTGGGATCGAAAACCTGCATGGGCTTTCGTTCCTTCATTTAAATCTGTACGCGAACGGGCGTACATCATTCGAAGAATTCTCTGGTATAAACGTAAGATCCTACTCAGGTGCACCAATGTCGGCACATGCTGGGATGCGCAGCCATATTACTCAAAAGTGTGTGTAGAATGTCACCATAGGTAAACATTGCAGCCGGGGCAACAGCGCTTCAAGCGTGACAATGGTGTGTTTTATGTTACAAACTTCCTTCAGCCGATCACACTGGGTTAATGTTGGGTGCTGCTACGATTATTGTGTCGCGAAAAGACAAAAGTAAAAGAAAGACTGTGCGTAAGAGAGTAGAAAGGGAAATGAATTCAGTTCCGAGGGTATGCGTGTCTGTTGGGAGAAATGACAGCCACGCAGAATGGTGGGACGAAAAGGCTGGCTAGTCTGCTGTGGTCTGGTTGTGCACTTCATAATGCTGGCACAGACGGACACAAAATAGATTTGAGATCGATCCGGGGCAACAATCGTGGAATCGTGTCAACATGCTTCAGAAATGTGTGTGTGTGTGTGACTGTGCAGACACAGTGTCTGTATCTGCGTCTCTCTCTCTCTCTCTGTGTCTGCCTGTGTGTGCCTGTGTGTGTCTCTCTCTCTCTGTCTGTCCGCGTGTGACTGACGTGTGTATGTCTGACGCGCTCGTGCACGTTTGTGTGCGTGTATACAACGCTCCTCCAAGCCCGCTGCTGTGCTGGTCAAATACTTTTTTTCTTCGTTTGCTTGATGTGTTGTCTTCAGTCAGTCAGTATGTAACTATCACGGCAAGCAGCTGACCCAGTAAACAGGTGTCACTGACAAAGGAAATAACGAAGGTGAGACTAGAACTTACAATCAGCAAATCTCACCGTTACGCTAGACGCTGCGCCACGAATACTTTCTGTGGATAAAGTTATGTCGCTGACAGCACGAAAAAGTTTTAAAGTCAAAAGTAGTCGACAACGCCGCCTCGGAAATTGCCATATGCTCATGGAGAGGAAATCAATGCCCGGAGAGGAAAACCCAAGAGGGTAGCCTTGAAAACACGTACCATATGCAAAAGATAATACTGCGACGTACACGGGATTCGAACCCACACTCCAACAGATGTTACCGGTACGCTGCTGCCTGCCCCATCTCTGATGGCTACAGCCGTCTATCAATTTACAAAAGATTTGTCGAAGCTACCAACATGGCGTCTGGCGTAAGCAGTCTCGGCTCGCGTATACTCTTCCAAAATGTGGTGAAAAGAATGGAAACAGGTAAAATTGCAAACCTGTTTGCTAGATGGTGACAACGACAGCACTCATGTCTGGACACTGGTTCACACTTTCAGAACGTTGCTTACCATGCAGACGACGAAATCTATCAGTATTCCGACATGGCTTTCGGCAGTCGCCAGAACTGGCAGCACGACAAAAACGCCCTGACGCTGCTCAGTCACGTGACCGAAGGGAGGTTCGCCAACATCTACCAGGCCAGCCTCCGTGGAACGCCAGGACCAGTTGCTGTTAAGATGCTTAAACGTAAGTCAGAGTTATTTGCCCGTTTTCTGTGGATCATGTTTTGGGTGTGAAGTATTTATCAAGCCTACGCCTACTTTCTAAGACTGATAAACAACTTAATGTGTAATAAGATATCATCCGTACATAGGATATTTTTCATTTCTTTGGATATTATATTGTTTTTGTGTCTGTGTGTTGATTCCTCCTCCGGTGGAGCCTTGGCTTTTTGCTGATGTGAACATTTACTGCGCAAAAGACACGTTTCCATGGTTCTGAAACGCATTTTCGAGAGATTTACCTTCATCCTTACAGTTTCATTGAAGCCACATAATGACACCTTCACGGAAACTGAATTATTCTGTCTTCTTGTCCGTTTGCCAGGTGAAAGTGGCAGAATTCCATTTTCTCTACTCGAATATTTCAAAAACATGTGTCGCTAGTGTAAAGCTAACTGTAGCCAATGCAACTAAAGGGTGGTGGTGGGGGGGGGGGGGGGTCCTAAGCTAATAACTGACCTGTGACACCATCGCATTCCTGTTTCTCGTGTTTACAGCGAAATTTACTGAAGACGACGCCCGCAAGATGACGGGAAAGATCAACTTCTACGCCTCTGAAGTGGGAGACCATAAGAACGTGCTCAAGTTCATTGGCGCTGTAATGGACAATCCTGAATGTAGGTGCACGCAGGTCATACGATCTCTGTCTGTATATCATTAAGTTAACGAAGCCAGTTATAAAAAAATGCAGTCAAGATCAGTGTCGACCGTTATGTTCCCCAGGGGGCCCCGTGCTGGTCCTGGAGTACTGCCAAGAGGGACAGCTCGACCAGTGGCTGGTTCGCAACAGACAACGCGCCGATGCTGACGTCATAGAACACCTGTTACAGTTTTGCCGCGACATCGCCAACGGCATGCAGTACTTGGTGTCCAAACAGGTACACCGAGTCCTACCTACCCTGTTGCAGAAACTCATAGGCACGGGCTATGATTTAAAATAAAAGCGGAATGAAATGTCCTATAACATTCAAAAAGCGCGTGGTGAAGGTGACAGAAGGCGTGGGGTGAATGAGACGGACCACGTCTCCTGAGAACGCTCCTCCCTTCGTCCAGAGAAACGAAAAGGTGTGGGTGGGGAAAGACGTTAGGAGGATACTCCTGTCGTTAATCAAACGCAGCAAACTGTGTATCACAGATCATGGTGTACTTCAGTAATTCTGGGATTCATTATACTCGATATTAATGTGTTCTACCTTTGCATAAGAACGTTCGTGGTTTTTTTGTTGTTGTTGCAATAATTATTGCAGATTCTTGTGATGCATAGTTCCGTCCCTGCTGCTGTGTTTACTACAACATTGTCTGTGACAAACATCTTTGATACTGGCGGTGGTGATTGTGACGACGATGACGACGACGATGATAGCCAGGATAATGATGATAAAAAGGATAACGATGATTTGATTTTCAGATCGTCCACACTAGACTAGCAGCCAGGAACATCTTGCTGGCAGCAAACTTAGAGGTCAAGGTCGCTGGCTTTGGGCCTCGGTGTCGCGAAAACAACGATGGCGATGGGGAGGTAACTGATGATCTCCGATATTTGTCTTGCTGGAGAATTAACGTTTTCTTCCCTTTTAGAGCAGACCTTAAGGAACTAACGATCACGAATTTAGTTCCCTTTTACCAGAGGGCATTACAGCTTTTCAGCCTCCATCCACGTTCTTTTCCCGTGTGCACTCTCGATACTTTAGTAAAACATGTCGCATCTGTGTTCATTTGACAATCTATTTCATTTTCCAAGACTGAAGACTATTTACAAAAAAAGATTATGTATTTACACTTGCACATAGCTTGAAGACCAAGGAATATAGTAAAATTGCTTTAACTATAGCTGAACATTAAATGTTATAGCAGTTGTTTATTATTGCTTTAACTATAGCTGAACATTAAATGTTATAGCAGTTGTTTATTATGCAGCAGCAGAAGAACGCTAGAATTCCGATCAAGTGGTCTGCACCGGAAATACTTCTGCAAAAGCCTCACACAGAGAAGAGCGACGTCTGGTCGTACGGGATTATTCTGTGGGAGATCTTCAGCATGGGTACGTCAACGTGGTGCTCATGTCAATAACTGTACTTGTACAGTCAGACTTCGTCGCACGTTAAGTGTAGTCCCCACCTGGACAGGTAAACATTACGTCTCGTGCGCGATCGTGATTCTTTTGCAGGATGCTTTTGCCATCAGAAAAGAATTCCGGTTGTTTGACAAAACCTCCTTTTACTCCAAAGCAAATGAGTTCAATCAACACATTTCCTCTCCCTAACACAAGCAGTCTCCAGTCAAATATGTCTGCACTGGAAATTGGCTGATGGCTTAACCTTAGCTGGGTTAGAAGGTCTGACCTATCCCTCTGACGCGTGGATCAGGTACCCTTTAAAGCTGGAGAACGGGGAGAAGGGGGGGGGGGAAGTTTGGTGTGACGTACGGGTATCGAAACAGCACGTTCTGGTTCTGAGGTCAGCAGCACTCTAACCTCTCGGCCAGCCGCTTCCCAGTTGTTCACCTCATCGACCCAGATAGTCTTTGAAGACAGCTAGGTTTAATTTAATATTCAATATTAAAGTCTAACAGAAATGAATTCTAACCAGGTCTGTGATATAAAATAGTCATACCAGACACGAAACCCGAAATATTTCTTAGTTCGAGCGCTCGATGAGAACATCAATGCAAATTTGGAGAAATGCACATTAAAATAAGACTGTATAACAGACCGTGCACAAAACTCAAAGTCAGCTCAAAGAGACTCCGTCGGCCACATATTTTCGGCTGGTGTTCGGCAGATTGCTACCTTCAGATCGCCTGTAGTCAGTAACCTACCTTCGAATTCTACTGTACATGCAAGCTATTCAGTTCTACCCATTGCTGTTTATTAATTGCACAATATAAAACTAATGCAGAATGTGACAATTTATAATAATCAAAGGAAAAAATACTTTTAGGTCAAGCGCCATATCCCAGTCTGCACTCAAGTGAACTCGGGAACAGGCTCAAGGGAGGCTACCGTATGGAGAAACCCGAGTTTTCCGATGAAACGTGAGTTGATGGTGTTGCCCGTTGAGTCACTGAAACCGCTAGCTAATAGCTTTAAGTTTTATTTTTTAAATAGATACCTGCATATCTTTGGTATGCATTTTGTCAGCTGTCTTCTCTGTCATTACATTCCTTGCTCTCTGTCTTTAAACAACACAAAAGCCTACCAAAACAAAAAACAAAACAAAACAACAACAGCAACAACAACAAAAGCCAACCCCAAACCGAATGCTAACATGGTGCTGTCGCTGCCTTGTTCCAGCCACTACCAGCTGATGAGGGAATGCTGGCAGTACAAACCCAGCAAAAGACCCACCTTCCACACCATCCACTCCTCCCTCTCCAGGCAGTTCACGGACAGAACCAGCCAAGGATTCTACTACGACACCAGCGGCCTGGGTAATGACGGCGGTGCCAGTGCAAAATGACGGATATACTGAGGGCCTCTGATCAGTCAGACTACACTTACCCTGCTAGTCAGGAGGACGAGTCAATTAGGTTGTAGCGTTAGAAATCTTCGGGTCTGAGATGTAATGACCTAGCTTCACTCCCAGCCGTCTCGCTAGCTGCCAGGTTGAACCAGATATTTGCATATTATATATATATATAGTCTTATGCACCCACACCACACACACACACACACAGCCTGGATATAATTATATAGCTAATGAACCCCAAAACGGAGAAGTATAAAGGATGACTCGATTAATCTTCACAAACGATCTTCTCGTCCGCAGACAAAGACAATGGACTAATTTACAATTTAGATTCTGTGGATTGAACTGTCACTAGCAATTTAACCTGGCTCCACCTATAGACACTGAGTTTGTGTTTGAAAGATCGTTGGCTGTTTTATCTATGAACAAGTAAATTCTGATTCCTGTTCGTTTCCTGTGATTGGCTGACCTCGACTTTTTTCTCTTTCCTTTATCTTTTCCAATTGGCTGTCTATTTTATTGGAAAGGAGCCCATATATGTATTTTTTTCTTAGAACATGTTTTGAAATGTAGAATTTTCACGTGTATTGTAATGTAGATTTTTTCATATGTACTGTAATGTAGAATTTTCGTATGTAATGTAGAATTTTTTGTGTACTGTATTGTAGAATTTTCAATGTTTTGCTTATAAATTAGGCCCCTTTCTACCCCGATACTACTTTTAGTTTTCCAGACATGGTCCTCGTTCCTCCCAGTACTCTATAAGGTATCTTGTAATTCATGTCCATGATTTACTTTCCTAGCTGACTTTTTTCCATCAAGTTTCTCTATCATTCCTAAAATTAATAAACTTTGTTTGACACAAATTTTATTTATGGTCTTTTAAAGTAGGCATTGGAAGCAAGCGTAATGCGATACTGTCAACACGGTAAAAAAAACAACAACAAAAAGCATCAACTGCCCGTTTTCAGCGTGGTATTGTGTGTAATACACTGTAAATATTATTATCATATTTAGATAAAAATAAAGGTCAATATCTACTTTATTACTGTATGATTTTCTTTAATGCTACAGTGATGTGGGTAAAGATGTCTTCAGTGAAAACACGAATGCAGTTTTCTGACGAACACAAACTCTGACCGATAGTGGCGTTAGTCAAGTAGGGACTTTGGGTTGCTGCTTCAACCAGTTATAATGCTTTTGACGGACACTACGCACTATAATTAGTATCAAACTGTTAACGATGTGACAATGGTGCTTAGAAAAATTAAGTTTCAAGCAAGTTTTTCATAGTTCTTAAAAATCCTCTGGTTTTTTTATTTCCCCTATTTGTGGGCAGCAAAGTGAGGTATTTGAGATCCTCGCTTATTTGTGGGCAGCAAAGTGAGGTATTTGAGATCCTCGCTTATTTGTGGGCACCACTGTGAGGTATTTGAGATCCTCACTTATTTGTGGGCAACAAAGTGAGGTATTTGAGATCCTCGCTTATATTTGGGCAGCAAAGTGAGGGCGATGCACATCCTCTCATCCTAGCTGTGTTAAATTCTCGAATCCCTGGGGTCAGGTGCTCGCTCTCAGCTGGGTTCGTTGTTTATCGACTACCAGCCCGGGGTTTTAAATCTTCGAAAAATACATTAAAAAAAGGCAATATACACAATCATAAACATATAAAGCAACACTTACTGCCCCATGAAAGAAGGAAAAAAAAAGAAGTAAACAATATCAATACAGCACTCCAATCCACTCCACTCCAGCCCACTCCACTCCACTCCAATCCACTACAAAGTACAGCCACTGAGCTTGAGTGCTAAGAGATAAGAATAATCGATAAGTTCGTTAACTGGCCTTGTGGGACACCGGAAGCTACAGGCGGCCAAAAGATCATTTGTTTCCTCATTTGAACTAAAGTGATAGGTTGTTGATAGTTCTTCATGTCTTGATTGGCTACAAGGCACATCGTCTGTATTGCTTTAGGGGATCGTCCCTGTATTCCAGTGGAACTGGACCATTATTTGACTTACATATTATTGTTGAGCACACGGTGGTTGCACGGTAATTAATTTATCTTTGTTATTGTTCATGCCAGGTGTTGTCATTCGTTGTGTAGTAGTCTGGGGAAGGCTAGTGGGTGAGGGGCTGAGCCATTAGACACAAAGGTTTGCACCCCTCCCCGTCCTTTAGATTAGAGGTTAGGTTTCCCCAGCACTCTATCCATCCCTTAGGTCACCACATATTGGGGCTCTTCCGGGATTGTGTTGTATGTACTTTGTGCAGTATTGTGTGCTTCATGTGTAAGACACAGGTGTTGATGCTCCACTGTAGATTTTGCGCTCAGCAGAAACAGATAGGGCTAGCGATCTATTAGTGCTAGAGATAGAGGGTGATTACCCAGCTGTCTTATGGTACTGTTGTCGGTGATTGCAGTGCGTTTGGAGTGTACATTCGTCAAAGTTAAGGTTGTAGGCATTATAAAGTGGTTGTGCCGCAAGTGACGTCATCATATTGAAATCTGCATTGCTGTTTAGTTTACAGCAGAACTGTAGGCATTAGTTCAGCTGTGTGAAGTGTGAAAGCAGAAAGCAAGATGTTGGAGAGTGTACACCGAGAGTATGAAATGTCTGAAAGAGAAAAGAAAAGGCAGCTTAGAGAAGAAGCCATCGAATTATTCCAGTTTGAAGGACCAGCTCTAAAGAAATACATTGATGAGGAGATAGTGGTATGGCGTCAGGTCAGAGATAGGTTTATGAAAGAAGAAGCTGAGAGAGAAATGGAACGGGAGATGGAAGAGAAAGAGCGTGACAGAAAGTTTCAACTGGAGATAGAGAGACTGAAAATTAATGGTAGGATTGAGACAGGGGCAGCTGCTAGTTGCGAGTTAGTGTAACGAAATTGAGACCTGACGTGTAAAAATAGCATTGTTCACGCAGTTTAAACCAGAGGGTAGTTCACTTAGTTCAGGGAAGTAAATTTCGTGCTCTCCCAGAGAACAAAACGTACTGGGGAAGGGGTAGTCAACCCACCTCCCAGGTCCAAGAGTCAAGGACAGCAGACGACAGCAGTGCGACAACTGATCATGAATGTATTAGTAATGTCCGGTCACTGGCCTTGGAAACTCGTGATGCTGTTTACAAGAATAGACCATGTGATGTAGAGGGCGTTGGAGTAGGGAGGAATAAGAATAGGGGGACATGCGAGAATCAAGGAGATTCAGACGGAGATTAGACCAAGAGAGAGAAGGATACAGACGGAAGAAGCGTGCTCGGGCTTACGCCCAGCCCTTAGGGCTTATGCTTGCTGGTCATAGGACTTAGAAAGTTTTGACCATGAAGGCCCAAGGCAGGAGTTAGCAGGCAGAAGAAGGGGAGGGGCACAAAGGAGGATGGGCCACAGGGCTATCTTCTATATGCGCCTCCGCTGCAGCTGTACAAAGGAGCTATACTCTGGAAGAAGCCACTGCCTTTAGCGGCCAGGCAAAAGTTAGAAAATAGAGAAGAGCAGGCTTCAGTCTGTGTCACTAATAAGGTAGAAAGTAGTGAGAGAGAAGAGGTCCTATAATAGCCACTAGACTATGGAACAGGTTGCATGAGAAGCCGGCCACCACCTTGCAACGGTTTATGTTCAACAAATAAATAAACTTTGGGACGCGCACTACCTAGTTGAGCATCTGTCACGATTGAATGAGAACGAGTAGAATTGTTACAGTTAGTCCCTCCTAGTACTTTCAGGGGAAAATCCCTGTAATTAAAATGGCCCCATTGGACTGCAAAAATGACCGCATTGAAAAGTACCACACACAATTCGAACGGTTAGCGATAGCGTGCGGGGTGCCTCACGAACACTGGACCATCCAGCTGTTAGGTCATCTTCATGGAAGCGCTAAAGAGGTGTACCATCAACTCTCGGACGACCAGAGTGATGACTGTGATGCGCTGAAGGGGGCGCTGCTGAAACGCTACCAAGTGACAGCGGAAATGTACAGGACTCAGTTTCGTAAGGCAGCGAAACGTGGGGATGAGACTCATGAGCAGTTTTATCGATGGGCCCTCCATTTCTTCGACAAATGGATGGAGATGGCCAGGATGGACACGTCCAGCTACGCACGTGCGCGAGGAGTGCACGAAGGAGGTGGTGCTGGGCCACTATCGCCCGGAACTCGGTCGGCACCTGCTGACCCTGGGTGTCGACAGCTTAGAAGAGATCGCGGTGGCGGTTCGATGGTGCTGAGCGGCAGTACAAGAGTGAGGGCCGCGAACGTCGTCACCAAGGCGACAGGTCGTCGGACCAGCAGGCTCGGTTGACAGACAACGACGACACCAACAGCACGACCAAGCGGTCCAAAAGGTAGCAAGACTCGACAGTCAGTGACGGCCGGAGCGAGCGGAGGGTGGTGCGTCCTGTCACATGCTACAACTGCAGGGGGGAGGGGCACAAAGGAAACCATCGGTCGCAGTGAATGCAGTGACGGGGCCCGCCTGAACGTCACAACGGGAAAATGCAATGGCGTCCCAGTGACAATATTGCTGGACTCCGGGTGCGACTACTCAGCCATCGTTGACAAGAGGCTCGTGCATGCGGGTGACGTCACTGAAGACGTGGTTGCTGTGCGGTATGCCAATGGTCACAGCGCCAAACTCCAAGTTGCCGTGATACACGTCACCAGAAAGTACGTCACCTCCTCATTTAACCTCCGGAACTTCGGCCAAAGGTCATTAAATATGTCAACAACTGAGACAGATGAAAAGTTATCCTTCAGAGTCTACTCATCTCCAAAGTAACATCTTAAAATAAAGAGTCTTGTATATCTTGCGTGTTATTATTTTATGTCAAGCTTGTTCTTCAACCCGTCACCATTTCTCCTTTTAGGGAATTTTGTTGAGCTAGACTGAGTGCGAGAGAGCGTGGTTGGAGGCTGCTGTCTTAGTGCATCTTTATGTGGTTGCGTGTGGTGTCTAGATAAACTATTTGGTAATGTGACATCTATGGGACGCCAAGAAGAGAATGGGTATAATCCTCATGGTATATAAAGAATTGCATTCTGTGACTAATGAATTCATTCTATAACTAAAGAATTCATTCTATAACTAAAGAATTCATTCTATAACTAAAGAATTCATTCTATAACTAAAGGATTAATTCTATAACTATAGAATTCATTCTATAATTATATAATTAATTCTTTAACTAAACTGTCTTTATAGCATTACATTGGTATAGTTACAGAATTTACTCTATAGTTAAAGAATTCATTCAATAAATATAGAAATCTGTAGTTAATGAATTTACAACAATTTGTTCTATAATTATAGAATTAATTCTTTAGTTACAGAATATATCCTATAGTTATAGAATTCATTCTATAGTTATGTAACTCATTATATAGTAAAGAATTCATTCTATATTTAAAGAATTCAGTCTATAATTATAGAACTCAATTTTTTAGTTACAGAATTAATTCTATAGTTAAAGAATTAATTCTATAGTTAAAGAATTCATTCCGTAGTTAAAGAATCATTTCTATAATTATAGAATGAATTCTTTCGTTACAGAATTTATTCTTTAGTTATATAATTCATTCTATAGTCAAGAATTCATTCTATAGTCAAGAATTCATTCTATAGTCAAGAATTCATTCTATATTTAAATAATTCATTTTATTATTATATATATTAAATTTTATAATTATATAATGAATTCTTTAGTTATAGAATGATATCATTGGTCACAAAGCAATTCTTAATATACCATGAGCATTATACTCAATCCCCTCTTGGCACCCCATAGGTGTCTTCGCTGTGTTTGTAAAGTTTATTGAGCCCTTTGGGGGAATAGCGCTCTAGAAGAATCCTTTTATTTGGCCAAACAAGAGTTAGACCACAAGTCAAAGATCACTTACCTGACAAGGACGCTGATCATGCACAGTCGATGTCCAGGAAGAGAATGTGGGAGAGAGAGAGACAGAGCCTAGGAAGCAGAGCGGGCCAATCAGTGGCGACGACTACTACAGCCAATAGAAAGGTGTGTGCTATCGGGGCTAGTGACAGGGAGGGGGAGAGGGTGAGTAAAGAGGTGTGGGGGTGGTTACAAAGGGAGACAGGAGAGGGGGGATGGGGGAAGAGAGGTTAATGCTTTAAGTCCTGTGGGGGTCATAGTGCCAAAGAGGGAGATGCGGTCTACAGAGTCTCAGGAATTTTTCCAGAGAGAACATTGATTGACACGCCCTTCTTCCTAGGCTCTGTCTCTCTCTCCCACACTCCCTCCGTGGACATTGATTGTGCATGAACATCCTTGTCAGCTAAGTTATCTTTATTTATTTGGTATTTGTCCATTTGAGTCGTCCTGAAGAAGGGGTCATGCCCCGAATAGTTGACCTGTTGTCTAACTCTCGCTTGGCGGAGTTCCTTTTGTTGTACCTTTATTACCCCAAGTCGCAGTCACCCGTTTCTTTTCTCTTCAATTCTTTCATTATAATTATTTCATCATGACAGCATGAAAGAGGTGCTAAATTTTTTTAGATGTGGGAGATGAAACTGCGAAAAACATTTGTAAGTTATGTGGAACGTTGCCATGACAGAATGGCCACACTTTGCATTATGTTGGAAAGAAATATGTTGGTGACACTATTTTATTCCTAAATGTGTCCTGTCCTGTTTATTAGTTTAGTTTTCGCAAGTCAGCAACAATGTGTAAATTATGGCAAGCATTTCTCCCTGTAAACAGGTGTGTGCTGCCATATACAGAGGAAATGTAGATGCTAAGAAGAGACCCAGAAAGTGTTGCATCAGCTGAACTCCTCCCAAGCATCATGTCTTTTCATGATGCAGGTTTGTTGGTAAAACTGCATACAGTACTAACATGAACTACCAACCTAACCATCCAAACACAACCTTACAACCCAACCAACCACCCACACCAGCGTCATATCTACACTGTAACTGTAGTTGTCTCACGTGTGTGTACCAGGAGCCACATTGTATGATGGGTAATACTGCTGGCCTCCAGCTGCATCCCTCCATATTGTTCGCAGCCTTTGGCCACGTCTGCCCTTGAACTGGCAGGCTCTGACTATGTCATCTGGATTAAGTGTGCTGAACAAATTCAAATGATGTGTTACCTAAAGTTAATTTCAATCAATCCATCTGCCTTTTCTCAATAATAAAGGAGGGGGATACATACAGATGTCTATTCAAGCACATAGGGTATTAATTACTATATACAGGCACACAATCCAGCAGAACTTGATATTCTGAGATTTCGTTTGGATTCAGCTATAATGTACCTTTACCTTATTCTCTCCCTCTCTCACTTCCTGACATAATTTGTCAACAATATAGATATCAATGCAATTGAATTTTATATTATTTAGTTTTAATTTAAGCGTGTTTATGCCACCAAAGAACCTCGCTAGTGTCAAAAGAATTTTATACAAATATTACAAGCAAGGGTCAGTTATTGTGTAACAGGACTACGGCAAGTGCATTCACTGATCTAGATCATATACTGATATAATGTTGCATGATGAGTGCTTAAATGAGTAGACTGATTTACCTTTTGAAAAGCATTCAAGATTGAGACTGTCTTATTTATATTAATTAAGAAATACCAAACAGTTCTGCCACACATCACTAATACTAAAATAGCTTCAAACTGTTTTTCGGTCTAAGTCGAACATTTCACGCCGCTGCGGAAATAGTTGTCTGCTATGCGTACAAGGGAAGCAACTCACGAAATCACATCACTGCAGGTGTCATATGCATCTGCTGCACATCTAGTGTAATCACGCCATGTACCACTAGCAGCTATCGCTGTGCTGCTCTTGACGGCGCAGATTCATGAAATTCTCCACAAGGCAACACAAGTCAGTTTTGAGCCTGGGCTGTCAACTTCTGGACATACAAGATATCCCCAAGCTCTTCATAGGATCTCTCATTTAGGCAAACATTTCCTAGTACATTTAGCTGCATCAAAATTATATTTTCAGGATGCGTTAACCTGCTAGCAAGCATAGAGAACAGCTAGTTGTGTCGACCTTGAAATGTACCCTGCATATTAAATTACTTTAACAAGATTTCTATCTTGAAATATTCTGTCAGAATTTCATTTTTAAGCAAACAGTGGTGGTCTTACACGCGCCAGCTCTCATTTTGTTATACTAATACTATAGAACATTGATTTCAAAAATGTGAGCAAATAATGCTGCACTGTTTTCACCTGCCCTTGGACATGAAAAATATCAAAACTGTTATCTCACTATGCATGGAAACGTTTAATTAGCATATGCTTAAGCTGTCTTATTGGCTGTAACCTTGACGACAAAAACGTGTCCATACACTGATGTGAAATCCCAGTGTTGACTTCATAAAAATCGAGATGTTTGAAGGCTCCCAGGGAAATAGGCAAGGTCAGCACATTGCTGTCAACAGCTGAGGATAACCACGGCAGCATTCCACAAGTGTCTGGTAAGTTATTGGATGGACAGTAATGCCAGGAAACTCTTTACTTCCAAGTTGCTCTTTCATGGTCACTAAAGGTACACAATTAAAACATTTGTTTGAAAGTAGTTCTTATCAAACTTTAGTAGTTTTAACTGTCTTACATTTTTGGTTTTAAAATGTTATTCTTGTAACAGCAAAGTTTCCTTGATGACAGAATGAGACGCAACATCCACAACTACTTATTAAAATGAGCTGAACTAACAGCCTCCTTCTGCTTGTCAGATCGGATTCTTGACTTCAGCACGTAAAAGGTCTAATTCACTGGAGCCAATCAAATGACGAGCTCCATTTCGGAGGTGTAAAAAGCGGAGCCAATCAAACGGCGAGCTATATTTCGCAGATCTTTCCGGAGGCGGGAGGAGGGAGGAAGAGGGGGGGGGGTTTAGGGGAAGGGTAACAGGTGGGCTTAGAGTGAGGGTTAGGTGAGGGGGGGGGGGCTATAGGCAGTAAAGATTATGATGCTTTTATGATACTTTTCCACCCCTCTGTGACTGAAGAACGATCTGTATCCCAACCTGTGTTTCGTTCATCTCTCCCTCTGTGTGTTTGTTGCGTTCATCTCTCCCTCTGTGTGTGTGTGTGTGTGTTTCGTTGTTTTCACTGAGTATGTGCCTCGTGCGCGCGAAGTGTGCATGAAATGTGTTCTCGCGCGTTACAAATCCACATTTATTATATTATTATTATTAAAGATCTTCCAGGAAACTCAACGTTTCAGTGGTGACCCTAAGGGATTAGCATATTTTACGTAAGACTGTATTTTGATTGGTTCCAGCTTTTCTACGCTTTTCCAAGCGTCTTAACTCGCCGAGATCCAAAATGAAATCAAAATTATTACATGAGTTGCAGTCACTGGGAAGGGGTACAGCTTATCATACACCCTACTTTCCTGTCTCTCGCATCTGCTTTAGTCTTGGTGGCAAAAAATACATCCATGCACTGAGTCACTGGCGTCAGATGACAGCTATTTATCTCAGATTTTGAACAATTTCTTGAAATATGTGGTTAAATAGGGCATGTCAGGGCTATATTAGCCAATAGAAAACAGCGATACACCAATCCCCCAGAAGTGTGTGAATTTTGCGTGTATATGGGCAAAGCAGAGGGCTAGAGTTTATACAACTTTATTTATAT
>SMGT01015211.1:29809-58270 GCA_004794575.1 Lanistes nyassanus | reverse complement strand
GTATAACTTAATTTTATATATATTATAAATTATTATATAACTTTATTATTTAAAGCAAGAGTAAGCAAGCACTTAGTGACTTGTGACTGTGAAATAGTGAACGCGCTGTGAATCGCTGTGTGTCCCCCTCCCACCTGCAATTTATTTCTGAAAATTCATTTTTTATAAAGCCTGTCCTATACCAGTCGTTCTAACACAGCAAAACGTTTCTATGAAACAGGGTGTTTGTCTCTGTACGGCTGCAGAATGTGTGTTGTTGGAAGTTGGCTTGGAGCTGATGGACAAATAATCTGGTGCGTGCGTGTGTGCGTGCCTTGGCGCCCATGGGTATAAGTTCCATTCAGCGTCTGTTATTTGTTAAACACGTTGCACACGCAGGCATGTATAAATGTATTCTGTGTTAAGCGTCAGAAAGGTTGGTGTGTGTGTGTGCGCGCGCACGTACATACTCACATATACTCACATGCACGTACCCAAATATATATCCTCATATACCCACATATATCTTCATATACCCACATATAGGTACCCACAAATGCCCAAATACACTACCCACATATACCCACATACACTTACCCAAAATATGCACACGCTTAACCACAAATACCCCCAACCGTACCCACAAATACCCCACACTTACCCACAAATACCCCCACATACACGTACCAACATGCAACCACATACACATACCCACATGTATGTGTACACACACACCCTAATACACCCACAAACCCCTACCCACACAGACGCACATACAATTACCCATATATATATAGATAGATAGATAGATACACGTACACGATGCGCCGTTGGAAAAAATTCAGTGTAGCAGTGCTCATAAATAAACGGGTTTCCCAGTCTGCTCACGAGTCTCCTGTTACTAAAAAGGATGCTGGAGCCGGTTTGCGGTTTGCTTCCTGCTTCTTAGGTTTCAGGTCTGTGTATAAATGTAAGAGACCCACCCGCGACTTAGGACTCCCGCACAAGATGGACATTAGGAAAAACGCTCTCGCGTTTCTCTTTCTGTTCGTTTCCTGTAGCATCGCACAGCCCTGGTCTGGGTAAGATTTATCTTTGAGACTCGCTTTTGTTTATTGAAACGTTGACATGATAACGGGAAACATTTTCATAACGTTTTTGTTTTCTTTCCCCTACTGTCTGCCTGTCTGCCTGCCTGTCAGTCAGTCTGTCTGCCTACCTGTCAGTCTGTCTATCTGTCTGCCTGTCCCCCCCACTCTCTTTCTCTGTGTTACTATGTTTTTTGCTTTGTTTTATTCTTGCTTTCGTTTGTTTGTTTATTCGTTCTATTGTTTGTTCGATAGTCTGAATGTGCCACGCAGATCGGGGGGGGGGAGGGGGGAGGGGGTCGTTTCGCCAAAAATAAGGAAACTTAATCCTGTTACCTTTACACACAACTTGCTACGAATTGTCTATCATAAACACACATACCGAAATGGAAAGTGCGTGATCTATGGACTATGGTTGCCTTGTGTGAGGCCAACAGTTGTACCCATCCGTCTTTATACCAATGTATAATTGTTCTCGAATTGTGTGTTAATTTCAGTCATAAGATAGCATGTTTCCTTGCACATTTTTTCTCTCTCTCTCTCTCTCTCTGTGAATGTGTCTGTGTGTGTGTGTGTGAGAGAGAGAGAGAGAGAGAGAAGAGAGAGAGACTAGCTGCACAAGAAGTGAGATCCCGACGGGTTAACTAGAGACTGTAAGGCAGTATATAATTTGTTTTAATTGTGGGTTTAATTTGTTTTCATTCTTCCCAGATGCCGCATTTAAAATAAATACATGATAAAGATGTTTTAGGCATACGACTTTGGTGGAGCTTGTCATAGACTGTATACTCTAAACGTTTCTAATAGCTAGGCGGAACAATATTACTGCAAAGTGCCACGCGTCGGCCGCTAGAGGCGCTGCCCGCTTTTGGCTATCAGATAGCCGCCGCGCCGGAGATGGCCGAAAACTTAGCAGGGAGCACAGCAGCTGCAGTGACGTCATCCACAGAAGGACAAGCTAGGCGTACTGTAGTTTAGTCTAGACCAGAGTGTAGCTTTCTACAATGAGTTCATGAGAATCATCGCGCGACTCATTATCGGGTTTTCATATTATGAGGAAATAGAAGAAGGAGGAAAAGATTTCAATCCGTTATATTATGTATTTGAGACATTAGCTTCCCGGAATGGTGAGAAGAAACACACGTGCTGTCTAGCTCAAGACACCGATCCTCACAAAGAACGCAATGAAAACACGACGCACTGATATGATAGATTTTTCGTTTTCGATGTTAAAATGTTCTGATTTTATTAATAGTAATTGTCATTATTGTTTACACTCCTTATGATCTTGTCATTATTGTTTGTACTCTCTTATGATCTTGTCATTATTGTTTGCACTCCTAATGATCTTGTCATTATTGTTTGCACTCCTTATGATCTTGTCATTATTGTTTGCACTCCTTATGATCTATCTATATGACGCCTTAGCAAACTGTCCATCAGAATCGGTGGAATAAAAATCGTCGATCAGTGTATAGTAGACACTATCGCCAAATCATGTCAATCACTTGTAACTGTGGGAATCAACTCACCATAAATCAGTGAACCAATCTTGGGTTTACATTGTTGCAGGATAATTCAGTAAATGTGCAAGTGTGAAAATACTTAAATAGTACTGGTAGTTGTAATATAGATTAAAAACAAATAAGCCCGCAAACGGCACCAGGTTCCAAATAGCAGAATATTTTAAAACATGCATGAGTGAGATATGGAAATACTGTCGCCTAATTTGTTATCCTCCTCCTTAAAACGCTTTGAACACACTAATATAGTTCTCGGGTGCCCTTTGTTGAAATCTTTTTCTTTCGTAGTTTGCAAAAATTAGTTCCATGGTGGCCACGATTGTAAAAACAATAGCCAAGAGATAACACGTAAAGGAAATAAAGTTAAGGTAAAAGTCAACAGGAAAAAAGTGAATGTCTGTCACTATACCCCCACCCCCACCCCATCCATCGTCAAAAGAAGTCAAAGACTTGTTTTAACTTTTCCCCTGTTGGTTATTTTCTCAACCACCTTTACTCATGGTCTGTGTTCCGAACTGGTGACTTGAAATGAGAGGTGGATGTCATTCGTGCGTCATTCCGTTGCTGGAAGATTTTGCACCAAACAGGTAAGCGGAGTACAGATTGTTATGCATGCACACGCAAAGAATTCAAAAATTGCACTCCGAGTATAAGTGATCATAACAATCGCATCACTGTTTCGGGGTGAGAAACGTGGAACTCATAATAACGCAGAAGCTTATATAGCGAAATATAACAGCAATATGCAGGGCACCCTGCGGTTTACACAATATGGATAAACAAAACAACTAAAGTATAAAAACACTCCACAAATAAAACCTTTACAAAACACACATTAAAACGATGGAAAACGTATAAGTACAACCATAAACTATTAACTAGACAACAGTAGAACAGAGGACATAAACAGGAGTAAAACTTGTTTAGAAATACTATAAGCACAATAAACAACCCAACAATATTACAGACTAAAGTACTGAAACATAAGTGCAACAACCTTAATAGTTAATTGAACAGATGGATACAGATGAAGTGCTACATTTTCACTTTTAATGTTACTTCAGCTCCTCTACAACAAACCCATGTACCGTCTTCTAGCTTCACTCGGGTCCCCGTCTGTAGTTGACGTCACACTGGGGGTTTTCCGACTTTTACCCAAGAGTTTAATTTTTTGGCGATAGTTTCAAATTTACTTGCAAACGCAAAATCTGCTTATTAATAAATCTAAGTAGTGACAGATCAGAACTCCCTGATAGAAAAGTAGAGGGTTTACATCATAGATGTTAATAAAATATTTGAATTTGTTTGCTTTCTTGAATGGAAGTTTTGTATCCAGAAGCTTCACTTTAAGTTTGACCTACTTATTTATGTACAGTGCAACCAATTTAGTGTTAGACGCCTATGTGGGAAGACAAGCTTGAAGGGGGGAGGTTGGTCACCGACATTTCTTGCAAATATACTGTGTATTTTTGTGACTGTACCACAAGCAATTAAATAAGTAAACAACATCGCGAAGTTTTGGGATGACGTAATAAAACCATGGCGGCCCTTGCGAAAGTAAAACGGGTCGCATCAGTGTTCATTTGACAAACTGTTTCATTACCAAAGACTAAAGACTATTTAAAATAAAAGAATATATATTTACGCTTACACGCAGCTTGAAGGCCAAGGAATATAGTACAATTGCTTTAACTATAGATGAAAATTAAATGTAATAGCAGTTGTTTGTTATGCAGCAGCACCAGAACGCTAGAATTCCGATCAAGTGGTCTGCACCGGAAGTACTTCTGCAAAAGCCTCATACAGAGAAGAGCGACGTCTGGTCGTACGGGATTATTCTGTGGGAGATCTTCAGCATGGGTACGTCAACGTGGTGCTCATGTCAATAACTGTACTTGTACAGTCAGACTTCGTCGCACGTTAAGTGTAGTCCCTACCTGGACAGGTAAACATTACGTCTCGTGCGGGATCGTGATTCTTTTGCAGGATGCTTTTGCCATCAGGAAATAATTCCGGTTGTTTGACAAAACCTCCTTTTACTCCAAAGCAAATGAGTTCAATCAACACATTTCCTCTCCCTAACACTAGCAGTCTCCAGTCAAATATGTCTCAGCTGGAAATTGGCTGATGGCTTAACCTTAGCTGGGTTAGAAGGTGTGAACTACCCCTCTGACGCGTGGATCAGGTACCCTTTAAAGCTGGAGAACGGGGAGAAGGGGGGGGGGGAAGTTTGGTGCGACGTACGGGTATCGAAGCACCACGTTCCGGTTCTGAGGTCAGCAGCACTCTAACCTCTCGGCCAGCCGCTTCCCAGTTGTTCACCTCATCGACCCAGATAGTCTTTGAAGACAGCTAGGTTTAATTTAATATTCAATATTAAAGACTATCAGAAATTAATTCTAACCAGGTCTGTGATATACTCATACTAGACACGAAACCCGAAATATTTTTTAGGTCGAGGGCTCGATGAGAACATCAATGCAAATTTGGAGAAATGCACATTAAAATAAGACTTTATAACAAACCATGCACAAAACTCAAAGTCAGCTCAAACAGATTCCGTTGGCCACATATTTTCGGCTGGTGCACAGACCTTGGCTGGTGTTCGGCAGATTGCTACCTTCAGATCGCCTGTAGTCAGTAACCTAACTTCGAATTCTACTGTACACGCAAGCTATTCAGTTCTACCCATTGCTGTTTATTAATTGCACAATAAAAACTAATGCAGAATGGAACAATTTATAATAATCAAAGGTAAAATACTTTCAGGTCAAGCGCCATATCCCAGTCTGCACTCAAGTGAACTCGGGAACAGGCTCAAGGGAGGCTACCGCATGAAGAAACCCGAGTTTTCGGATGAAACGTGAGTAGATGGTGTTGCCCGTTGAGTCACTGAAACCGCTAACTAATAGCTTTAAGTTTTAATTATTCTTTAAATAGATACCTGCATATCTTTGGTATGCATTTTGTCTGCTGTCTTTTCCGTCATTGCGTTCCTTGCTCTCTGTCTTTAAACAACACTGCCAACCAACCAAACAACAGCAACAACAACAAACAAACCCAAACCCGAATGCTAACATGGTGCTGTCGCTGCCTTGTTCCAGCCACTACCAGGTGATGGGGGAATGCTGGCAGTACAAACCCAGCAAAAGACCCACCTTCCACACCATCCACTCCTCCCTCTCCAGGCAGTTCACGGACAGAACCAGCCAAGGATTCTACTACGACACCAGCTGCCAAAACGACAGTCCTCTCGGCTAGCTGCGAGGTCGAACCAGAAATTTGCATACTTTGTATATATATATATAGTCTTATGCACACACACCCTGGATATAATTACATAGCTAAAGAACTCCTAAAACGGAGAAGTACAAATGATGACTCGATTAATCTTCACAGCGATCTTCTCGTCTACAGACAAAGACAATGGACTAATTTACAATTTAGATTCTGTGGATTGAACTGTCACTAGCAATTTAACCTGGCTCCACCTATAGACACTGAGTTTGTGTTTGAAAGATCGTTGGCTGTTTTATCTGTGAACAAGTAAAATCTGATTCCTGTTCATTTCCTGTAATTGGCTGACCTCGACTTTTTTCTCTTTCATTTATCTTTTCCAATTGGCTGTCTATTTTATTAAAAAGGAGCCCATGTATGTATTTTTTTCTTAGAACCTGGTTTGAAATGTAGAACTTTCATGTGTACTGTAATGTAGAATTTTGATATGTACTATAATGTAGAATTTTCATATGTACTGTAATGTAGAATTTTCATATATACTGTAATGTAGAATTTTTTATGTGTACTGTATTGTAGAATTTTCATATGTACTGTAATGGAGAATTTTTATGTGTACTGTAATGTAGAATTTTCAATGTTTTGCTTATACATTAGGCCCCTTTCTACCCCTGTACTACCTTTAGTTTTCCCTCGTTCGTCTCAGACCCCCAGTGCTCCGTAAAGTATCTTGTACTTCATGTCCATGATTTACTTTCCTAGCTGACTGTTCTCCTTCAAGTTTCTCTATCATTCCCAAAATTAATAAACGTTGTTTGACACGAATTTTATTTTTGGTCTTGTAAAGTAGGCATTGGAAGCAAGCGTAATGCGACACTGTCGACCCGGCAAAAAAACAACAACAAAACAAACAAAAACAAAGGGAAACAAAAAACATGAACTGCCCGTTTTCAGTGTAGTATTGTGTGTAACACTGTATATATTATTATCAAATTTAGATAAAATAAAGGAGTGTGTGCGTGCGTGCGTGTCCGTCATACATATAAATGTGTATACATTTTCACATAGTCGATAAACGTACATCATACAGCTGGTTTAAATCTATAAATCTTAAATCTATACAGGTAAAAAAGTAAATGTAAAGCAGGTCCCATGACCCTTTTTTTATAGATCGTAGCAGAATGAGGTAGTTTAGATCCTCACTTATTTGTGGGCAACAAAGTGAGGTATTTGAGATCCTCACTTATTTGTGGGCACCAGAGTGAGGTATTTGAGATCCTCACTTATTTGTGGGCACCAGAGTGAGGTATTTGAGATCCTCACTTATTTGGGGGCAGCAAAGTGAGGTATTTGAGATCCTCGCTTATATTTGGGCAGCAAAGTGAGGGCGATGCACATCCTCTCATCCTAGCTGTGTTAAATTCTCGAATCCCTGGGGACAGGTGCTCGCTCTCAGCTGGGTTCGTTGTTTATCGACTACCAGCCCGGGTTTTAAATCTTCGAAAAATACATTAAAAGAAGACAATATACACAATCATAAACATATAAAACAACACTTACTGTCCCACGAAAGAAGGAAACAAGAAGTAAACAATATCAATACAGCACTCCAATCCCTCCACTCCACCCAACTCCACTCCACTGCACTGCAATCCATTACAATAGTACAAACCACTGAGGCAGTTTTACTTCTTTAGTGCTAAGAGATAAGAATAATTGATAAGCTGGTTTACTTTGCCTGCACCTTAACTGGCCCTGAGGGACACCGGAAACTACAGCCGGTCAAAAGGTCATTTGTTTCCTCACAGGGACCAAAAAGAGAGATCTGCATTAGTCACACACGCATAAAGTATTTGTCAAGTTTCCTGAACTCTCTGTAATCATACATAATACGAAATACTTGTTCGATCTGATCCTGTAATCTGTGATGACCCAACTCAGAAATTTCTTGATTTAAACTCCCGGGAGGAGGGGATTTTTCGAACACAGACTTTAGTAACATATAGATATATACACTTGTACCGACACATACAAAGATGCACCTGCATTTATATACAGAGTTTACTGCTGGAAGAGATTTGCTGGTGAGTTTTTCTGAACGTCCTGCCGCAAACGCTGTTTGCGGAAAGTGATCTATGAGCAACAAATGTGTGTGGAATTAAATCTCATGCGGTGTCCAGTCAGTCGTATGCAGATGACACTCAGTTGTATGGCACAACTTCCCCTCAAAATGTTATCTCCACCCTTCGCAATATGGGATTCTGTATATCGGATGTACGTGACTGGATGACCAACAACAGACTTTAACTAAATGATGATAAAACTAAGGCAAAACTTTCCGACCTTTTTCCTGGTTCCATACGTGAAGGGGATGTTGATATCTGCTATGCGACTACAACCAGAGGCATCAGTTTATTGTGTCCTCGGAAATGTCACTGGACAAACATGTTTCAACCCTTTGGAGATCAGCATATTTTGAATTAGTTCTATTCGCCAGCACCTCTCAGTCCAGCCCCTTATACCCTTGTCTGTACATTCATTCTGACTACAGACTAGGCTTGATTACTGTAATGCTTTGGTCGTGGGATGCTCTCAGCAGCTCCTTGAAAAACTCCAGAGAGTTCAGAACTTGTTCTTCGGCCAAGGAAACGTGATCATGCGAAGCCATTGCTTCGTGTGCTTCACTGGCTACCGGTTTGAGCACTTATTGGATTCAAGTTGTCTACCCTGTGCTGTCGCTTCTTTCCTGGCCCTGGTCCTTTACGTTTCAATGATCTCCTCACTCCTTACATACCGGGCAGACAACTCCGGTCATCAACAGACACTCGCATTCTCTCAGTGGCAAAGATGAAGACCAAATCACACGGGAAACGTGCGTTAGCTATTCAACATCAACACAGTGGAACTCACTGCCTCACGACATCCGTCATGCGCAGTCACTGGACTAATTCAAACAGAAAAAACGGGGATTCATATTCTGTCAATGAGCCTAGATTATTATTTATCTTGTAAATGCTCGCTATCGGTAAATAATATTCTCTTTTCTTTCACCGTATCACGGAGTCTTGTTATTCCTTGTATTGTAGGTGGATGGGGGCTCGTTGCCACGGTGTGCTGTGAAGTAAGCATATAAGAATACTGGTCAACACTGAAATCGTTACCGACTTAAAAAGGTCCTAATCTGTAGTATCTTGATGTGCTGAACACGAATGTGACCATAAAAAATGTTATTATTTGCTCTCGTTTTGAAGACATTTCATATAGCTAATTTTCTATGTTTCACCTTGTAAATGTATCCAGTAGGACTGTAACAACATCCTAAATAAGCCTAGAATGATGTAATATTGGATCACATTGCTAAATACCATCATGCACACATCATCCAGAGTTGATTGCATCATTTTCTGATGCAGTGCAGTACTACTGCCAGGCGGCTGCTGAAGTAAGCTGACGTCAGCAGTGTATAATTTAAAGCTCAGGCGGAAAGGATGAACATTTAAAATATTTCAGACTTTGTGCGATATAGTACAGTTGCCAACCAGAAGAAAAGTATCACTTCTCAAAAGAAGAAGGCATATCATCTTTACTTCGGATGCATGGTTGGCGACCAAGACAAGCCTTGGGCCCCGCATATATGTTGTGCTACATGTACAACACAGTTTTCACAGTGGTTGAATGACAAGAGACCATCAATGCCGCTTGCAGTCCTCATGGGTGGAGAGACCCAAGCAACCACACAAATGACCGTTACTTCTGATTGGTTCCTCCTCTTTCCCGCGGAATAACGAAGTAAAACAAGACGAGAACAGTCTACCTAAACATTCAGTCTCCATTGAGACCAGTTCCACATGGTGAGGGACTTCCTATTCCAGAACCTCCAGCAGAATATTCTCTTGATTCAGCTGATGAGGACGAGGGTGAGCCGACCTGTTCTTCTCCTGGTCCGTCCGCATGCAGTGACCCAGATTTTCACTGTGATGCAGAATAACACAGGAAGAACTAAATGACCTGGTTCGTGATTTGGGCTTATCCAAGAACAAGGCAGAATTGCTAGGTTCAAGACTCCAACAATGGAATCTTTTAGAAGATGTCACAATTACTTCATATCGAAAGCGCCACCAGCAGTTGGAGCCTTTCTTTAGAAAGGAAGGTAATCTGGTATTGTGTTCCGATATTGAGGGCGTCATGAATACCTTAGAAATCACTCATGCTTTTGCACAATGGAAACCGTCTTCCATCTGTTCCAGTGGCGCATGCTGTCCACATGAAAGAGACATACGATATCTTAAAGCAGCTACTGAATTCCGTTGAGTATAGCAAGTACAGCTGGCATCTCTGTGGTGATTTGAAGGTAGTTGCCCTTTTAATGGGACTGCCGCAGGGATATACAAAACACATGTGTTTCTTATGTGAGTGGGATAGCTGAGCAAGGGAGATGTACTACTTACAGAAGGAATAGACTAGCAGACAAAAGGTAGCATGTGGAGAGAAGAATATGCAGCGCCCAGCTCTGGTCGAGGCTCACAAAATCCTGCTACCACCCCTTCACATCAAACTAGTTTTGATGAAGAACTTTGTGAAAGCCATGGACCGGACTTCGCCAGTTTTCCGATACCTGCATGAAAATTCCCTCGACTCAGCGAGGCACAGATTACAGAAGGAGTTTTTGTGGGTCCTCAGATTCGAGAGCTCTTCAAAGATGACTGGTTCAACAACTTCACCCTTGACGTCGCATCGCTATACAAATCCATACCCCACACTGATAGCTTGAGTGCACTATCTTTCTTCCTCCACCTACGCAGCAACCCCCACCCTCCTACACACACTCTGATAAGGTTGGCGGGGTTGACGGCCAGTGTTTCCACCAAACTAGCGGCGTGGCGATGGGAACCAAAATGGGCCCTAGTTATGCTTGTCTCTTAATGGGTTGGCTGGAACATAACATCCGCAACAACTACACGGGCCCCACCCCAGAATTGCACAGACGCTACATTGACGACGGTCTCGGCGCCACTTCCCTCCCTGAGTCTCAGTTATTGAAGTACACCCAGTACATACAACACTTCCACCCCTCCATTCAATACACCTACACCATTTCATGTACCTCTGTCACATTCCTCGACATCAACATAACATTGTAGAACGGCCACCTTGCAACCACCATCCATTACAAGCCTACAGTCTTACACTCCTACATGGATTTCCACACCCACCCTCCACCCTGCACAGCATACCCTAATCGTAGTTTCTAAGACTCCGTAGATTATGTTCCAATGACATCAGTTTTTTTCTCTAGAATTACAAGGTGCATGGTTGTTTGAGAGTTAAGTTGGTGTGTACAGAAATGGTTTGGGTCAAAATTCACATGATAACTCACAGCACACATGCACAACATAAACCCAGTTTTAAAAAATGAAAAAGTTTAATGTTGGGATAACTTTCTAGACAGTGTTAAGACAAACACACATGAAACAACTCACACGGCAGGGGTAATAGGACCTGAAACAATTAGAATGCATATTTTCTAGCGTGTTTAGAAATATTTCTAATGGCATATTTCCATGAAGTATGTGCAGGAAGATAAACAGCCATTCAGAAACTTCAGTCATACAACTAAAACATTAATGTTCTCTATTTAACATGCTCTTTATGCAAACTTTTAAATATTCACAACTTTTGTATGTTTAAGGACTTTGCTTATTACATAATTTTACACAAAAAGCCAAGCCACCCCTCAAGTATTACATCATATTAATTCCAGCATAATCTCAATCACATGCTACAAAAGTGCACATAATATGCTTTTATGTGCAGACACAGTAAAGAGTCTAAACACAACCACTGTACAATTGTGGTACAGCAATCATCATTCAATATGCATCTCTTCAAAAGCAACGAGCACCGCTCAAAATATAAATACATATAAAGAATATATATATATTGTATACAGACAACAAACACTGTCAAACTATTGCACAGCTTGTTGTGCATCTGACAGCTTGTGGTACGCATAAACTGAACTAGTTTGAAGTGTAGATCACATTTCAAAAATAGAAATCACAACACTGTATCCTGTAGATCACAATATTATATGCAGAAGAGATAATGACATTGCATCCAGATGTTATATATATTTATAAACACAAAATTAAAAAGGGGGTATACACCACTAAAATAACACCAATTTTGCCCAACAACAGAATGAATCACCACTGTATGAATAAAATCCTCTTTCCACTAGCGCTAGGTAGCCACAATTTCTCAACCCATTTTGCTCAAAGGTGTCACTACTGTATGGATAAAACACTTTCCACCACTGCTAGATAACCATGATTTTTGCACTGTCTGCTTAGCAAGAAAATGTATTATCACTGTATGGATAACCCCTCTTTCCAGCACAGCTAGACAGCCACGATTCTTTGGCCCACTTAGCTTAACAAGAGAATGGATCTTTATTGTCAAAATGAAGCCCCTTTGTCTACCAGTAATGGGCAATTATCAAACCTTGGCCCATTTTGCTCAACAGGTTGTGTCACCACTGAATGGATAAAACAACTATCCACCAGTGCTAGGTGGCCACGATTTCTTGGCACATTTTGCTTAAGAAGAGATTGTGTCCCCTCTCTTCACCATCCCTGTATTAATATGATTTCTCGACCCATTTGTAACAGCAGCATGTCTCACAACTGCAAGAATACTTTCCCTTTGTCCGACCACAACTTCTTAACAAGAGAATGCTTAAATAAGGTATGGATAAACCCTTTCTGTCCCCCAGTGCTAAGAAGGCATGGCTTCTTTTGCTTAACCAGAGAATGCATCATTTCTCTCCTTCAATGCTAGGATTTCTGGGCTTATTTTGCTCGAGAGAATGTATAATCAATGTATGGTTAACACACCTCTCTCCATCAGTTCTAGGATTTCTGGGCTTATTTTGCTTAACAAAAGAATGTATCATCTCTCTCCACCAGAGCTAGGATTTCTGGGCTGATTTTGCTTAATGAGAGAATGTATCATCAACGTATGGTTAACACACCTCTCTCCACCAGTGCTAGGATGTCCAGGCTACTTTTGGTTAATAAGAGAATGTATGATCAATATATTAACACACCTCTCTCCACCTGAGCTGGGAATTCTGAGCTGATTTTGCTTAGCACATTTCTTGACCCATTTTGCTTAACAATACAATGTATCAATAATATAAAGTTAAACTACTCTGTCCACGAGCAGTAGACAGCCATGGTTTTGTGTCATATTTTTCTCCACAAGAAAATGTATTGATATTGTATGGATAAAACACTGTTTCCACCACTGCTAGATGGCCATGATTTTTGCACTGTTTGCTTAGCAAGACAATGTATAATCTGTCTATCAGTGCTAGGTGGCCATGGTTTCTTGGCATATTTTGCTTAACAAGATAATGAATTAATATTATAAGGATAAAACACATTTGCCCATCAGCACTAGGCAGGGATATTTTTTCATCTAATTTTGCCCACTACTGTATGTAAAAAACCCACCTATATAAGCAAGTGCTAGGCAGCTACGATTTCTTGGTCCATTTTGCTTAATAAGAGAATGTATCACGTAAGTAGCAATGAAACCTATTCTTTCCACCAGTTGTTGGCGGATACAATTTTTAAACCATTGTGCTCAGCAGGAGAATGTATCACTGCTGTATGGATAAAACCCTCTGACCACCAGTGTCAGGCTGTAAAGATTTCTTTGCCCATTCTGCTTAACATTAAATAACAAGACAATGTACCACACAAATAAAACACCTCTGTCACCAGTGCTAAACGACAAAGTTGTTTTGACCCTTTTTTTGCTTTACAAGATAATGCATCCATTATGTACAGATAAACTCCTTGGCCACCAGTGCTACATGGCCACGGTTTCTTGGCCAATTTTGCTCACCAAGAGAATTTAACGTTGCTGTAGGAATGAAACCCCAGCATAAATCCGCCAGTAATAGGAGACCATGAATTCTTGACCCATTTTGCACAATACAATGTATTACCACTGTATGGATAAAACAACTTATTCCACAATGCTAGGTCGCCATGATTTTTCTGCCCATTTTTCTCAACAAGAGAACGTATCAGTACTGCATGGATAACACATATCTGTTTATCAGTGCTTGCTGGCCATAATTTCTCAGCCAATTTTGCTTAACAAAAAACTGTCAATTCTGTACGGATAAACACCTCTTTCCAACAGGCAGCAACAATTTCTACCCCATTTTGCATAAGAAAATGTATAACCATAGAATGTACAAAACACCTTTTTCCATAAACTTGATCCATTTTAACAAGAGAATGTATCACCACTGTTATGGATAAAACCCTTTTTTCACCACCATTAGGAGGCCAAGATATTCTGGCCTATTTAGGTTAAGAAGAAATTGTGTCAATAATCTACTGATCAACTCTTCTAGATGCCTTAACCATCAGACCACTCCATGCTTGTCCAACGAGAGGATGGCTGCATTCGCCAACAGTACATGTAGGTCACGGATGTCCTGCCATGGCCGGTGCCATGAGAAGCACTGTCTTTCATGTCAGTTGTTTCAGCGGGAACAGCTCTAGCAAAGCAGGTACAGCCCCTAAAGGAAGTCAGCACTTTCTCTAAAGACCATCTGGGAAAGAGGGGATGTGTAGTGGGTCTTAGAACAGAGAGAGATTGCTGTTTGCCTCAGGCTCACACCTGCCACACAGATAAAACAGGTGAACACTAAATACAAGCTTGAGATCTGATAGTGTGTTTCATACTCTAGAGTATGTTATTCACCTCCAGATAAACACTAAACACAAACGAGATGTGATGGTGTGTTTGGTATTTTAGAGGTACATTATTCACCTCCAGGTAAAAACTAAAACTGGAGACTGTTAGGGCATACATACGAACACGACACAAAGTAGACATATTTTCTAGCAGATCCCTCCTGCAGTATAGTAAACCTAAAAATATACAATGTAACTGTACACAGGGATTACAGAGCTGACCAGTACGAACAACCTGATAAACCTGCATAGGATAACTAAACTTAAAAGAGAATTTTTTTCTGTAGACCTTATATCTACTGAAGTCTGCTTATATTTATACATGTGTGGATATGAACTTTCAAAGCCTAAATCTACAGCTGATGTCCCCCCACACCATATTTTTTTTCTTCATACCTGTTGTCTAAAGAAAAAACCCACAAAGTTCTATTCATGAAGACTAGCAGATGGTAAGTTGTCAAATAGATAAATGGCTGGAAAGATAAGTCCATGGTTATGAGGAATCCCACAGTTGTTGATATACACTAGCCTCCCCTGCCACCCAAGAGCCAGTTTTAATGGATCTTGTAGGTACACATCCTGTTAAGGCTCACTCCTGGAAAGTTAACAGATAAATAATGAATTCAAAGTAGACATCTTGATGAGCATGTTTCCTACTTTAGATATATGTTATGGCTAGCTGTATGTTATGGTTAGATATATATTACTTATTGTCCTATTGCCCACTCCATCCCCAAGAGAAATGGAAAATTAAACCAAATCCACAAAGCTAGATGAAGGTGAGGGAGACTGAAAACAAAAGCTTTGGGAATACAGGGCCATAGCACTTTTTCAATCATCATCATCATCATCAGTAAAAGTTTTTCTTCTATACTTTTTCCAAGATGTAATATTAAACTATTGCATGCAGTGCCATGGATATACACCAAAGGTTTGAAGGATTGGCAAGCATTGTCTTGATGTTTGCAGAATTCTCAACTGGATCCATTACTGGAATTGTTATTGGTAAGTAGAGAAATGTGTAGTTCAAAAAGGGCTATTTTTTCTGTGTGTGTTATCGCACAAAGCTTATGCAATTCTTATTACAATATACTATATAGACATATCAAATTGTCTCAGTAATGCGACTGGGCATTGCTGGCATCTTTGCTGATGGACTAACTAAACTTGAAAAGGCAATTTAAAACATTATGAGTACTCCACTTGACATCTGTGTCTGATTGTAAAGCTTAAGGGTGCTGAAAACATTGCTGCAAAGTGCAAGTGGTGCAGCCTTGTAAGATCAAAAGCAGTGGGGGAGGGAGGAAGAGGGCTGAACAGCTGGGTAGTCAGAGTATGGGACACAAGTGTATGTGCGAGTTCGAATCCAACAATGGCCAAGAATAATGTCCTGCCCTCAACTGCATGAGTGTTCATGCCTGCGCCTCCGGTCATATGACAAGGTGTAGGCTAGGTTTGCCTTCAGTAGTTTACACGAGCCTTCGCAGGTGGACAGGAGATGCAAACGCCCATGTAACCTATTGTCACTTTCTGTGCCCTCATAGTATTAAATCTGAAAAAAGAGAAGCTAGTTAGCAAAGGCTTGGAATGTTTGTGTAATACTAATAGATTGTTGTCTTTATTATACTTAAGATTACTTAATATACCTTCACTGACAATTTGGCAGTTTCTGATTTGGAAAAGGGAAGCATATGTTTGAAAAAAAAAACCATGGCGCGCATCTTATTTTATTAGTTTGATTTTTCAGACCCAGTTTGATCCAAAGCTTGGTAAGACTGACTGTACCAAGCGTGATTTAGAGGTGTGATAAAGGGTGGCAAATCTGGCAACAGCTCTGTATGACACGCTTACTTTTATGTGACACATAGAATTTTTTCTTACATCTCTTTAGGATTAAACATTATCTGCATAATAGTTAAGCTATTTTCTATGCAAACCATATATTAACTTTCTCATGTGAACAAAGAAATAAATTTGGTAGATTTCTTTTATGGCAACATTTCTTGTCATGCTTTTCGAAAAATATATTGGTGGAATTTATGGACAATAGTAAGAGTTATCTCCAATTAAATTAGATTGCCTGAATAGCCCAGTGGTTATGGCATGTGCTTTTGAGATGGGAGGTCGGTGGTTCGCACCCCGTCGAAATTTGAAAACTGTCAGTCTAGTAAGTAGCAAGCAGCTGCCCTGTCAAACGCCATGCACTACAGGGAACAGTACTAGGGCTGGTTGGCCCATTTTGTGACAGCAGTCCCACATTTTATTTTTTCTATATCTTAGGTCATATTTCTTTACTTTGATATATTCTGATTGTATTTTTAATGACCTGCAATTTACATCCTATAGGTTATCAGATGCTATTTTAGCGGTTTACAACCCCGTTTTAATATTTAAAATTATTTTGATTTACTTCGATATATTTCAATTTAACATCTGGATGGGCATTTACTACCTGCGTTGTCACTTCCATGTTTTGCCATACCTTTCAGAAGGTTCAGAGAGGACTGTAGATTTAGGACGAGGCTGTAGTTCTGCATAGCATTTTTTTAGTTCATCCCTTTCCTGTTTAGGTTACAGTACACTCTAGCATGAGATTTCTGCTGTGTCGTTGGTTGCACTCTGCATCAAAATTAGCTGCTGGATAGCATTGTGAAAACCAAATAAAGCATTAACCATCTTCATGAGTTTTGCGCATGCCTGTGGTTGAGTATGTTGACTTTCAAAGTGGTTTTAGAGTTAGTGTTGAAGGTGTCAATGAGATTTTCATCCGAGTCATAAATCAAGCAAATATTCACTGATAAACATACGGGCATCACCTTGGAAGTATTTGCGATTTAAAGAAGAAATATCTAGTGAATGTGCCATGTTTATCTTGAAATTATCGGGAGAGCCACATTACGGGGAAATATACTGGCACTGATGTGCTTGTGCTAGAGCTAAGTTACGAATCACCAGCTTTCCGGTCCTAGGACTTGATAGAGAATTATGAGGTAGTTTGAACTAGTCACGACATCATCAGAAAAATTCCTCTATATACCATAAAGAAAATAATGACTGCTGGCCATGTTTGAAAAGGACTTTCCTGTGTGACCTGCGTTTTTGGGGGCAGGTTTAAGAAATTGTAAAAAAAAAAAAAAACCGTATGGCCCAGTAGAACAGTGAAACAAACTGATTTTTGAAGACAAAAACATAATGAAATAAACTGTACTTACACTGAGCTTTGCTGTCTTGTTAAAGTTAGGTAAATTCCAGCAGCAACTGGGTAAGTAAAAATCCATTTTTCCAAAAGTCCGGACACGGCATAGTCATACACTTTTTACTTTATCCTTGCTCCATGTAGAAATGCAGATAGTCCACCAGAATAAGCCAGGAAAGTCCACATGCTGGTTGCATGAAGGTCAGGAAAGTCCACCCAATGGAAACTTGTATGGATGTTAAATCACTTAAGTCCCTCATAAAACATTTGGCCTCTGCTTTGATTTCTGTAGCAATATTATTTTTACAGGGTGGGGGATGCTGGCCCCAAAACCAACCCCCCCTCCTCCTTTTTCAGCCGGGCTTGGGACCGGCCTTGGCGGAGTTAGGGGTGATGAGCCAGGACGGTGAGCCAGGACGGTGAGCCAGGCTGGTGAAATGGAGAGATGGCGTTTTCAAAGAGACAACTTCCCTGGTCAATGAACCCATCATTCAAGATGATGATGGAGAGCAGTGGAAAAATCTGATGTGGTATATGGGGTGGAGTGTCCATTCAGCACAACCTAACCCCCCATCCTTTTAGCTTGGGACTTGGGACCGTCCTTGGCAGAGTTAGGGATGGTGTTCCCAGAGAGAGAGAAACTTCTGTGGATGAATACAGATGAGAAATCTCCACACACAGGCAGCTAGTAAGGATGCTGCATGCAGGCCACTGGCCATACATGTTAAAACAGCACAAGTTAGAAATGTCCATACACAGGCAGCTGGTAAGGATGTTGTACGCAAGCCACTGGCCAGGCATGACGAAACAGCACAGGTGAGAAATGTCCATACACAGGCAACTGGTAAGGATGTTGCATGCAGGCCACTGGCCATACATATTAAAACAGCACAGGTGAGAAATGTCCATACACAGGCAGCTGGTAAAGATGTAGTATGCAGACTACTAGCCAGACATGATGAAACAGCACAGGTGAGAAATGTCCACACACAGGCAACTGGTAAGGATGTTGTATGCAGACTACTGGCCAGACATGTTGAGTCAGTGAGCATTGGGGCTTAACACTGTGCCAGCAATGAGGGCTATATCACGGTGGAACAAAAATATAGAAAACACAGGTAAAAGGAAAAAAGGAGGGGGAGGGAAATAGAGGATGGAGAAAGGCCATAAGGTAAAATTGAAACTGAAAGGAGGAAAAACAGCACAAACACAAGTTTAAATACAGGAATAAAAGCCAATAGCATGTAAAAAGGCAAGTATCACAGGAGGAGGAACTGAACGGGAGAGGGCAGAAAAAGATGTTGACGGATACAGGTAAACACGGAGAAGACAATAAAATGTGTCGAACGGCGATAGGTGTGTCAGCCAGACATGATGAAACACTACAGCTACAGGTGAGAAATGTCCATACACAGGCAAAGATGTTGTATGCAGACCACTGGCCAGGCATGACGAAACAGCACAGGTGAAAAATGTCTATACACAGGCAGCTGGTAAGGATGTTGCATGCAGACTACTGGCCAGACATGATGAAACAGCACAGGTGAGAAATGTCCACACACAGGCAACTGGTAAGGATGTCGTATGCAGGCCACTGGCTAGACATGATGAAAAAGTATCCACAAGTAAAGACATGATATGCAGTGTGAAGAAAACACAAACGTTCACTAGAAAATCTGTGCGGCATTCTTGAGTTCTTGTGCATATGTTACCCTCACGCGTTCGTTATCAGTTCTGCTTGGCCAGCAGGAATTTTACTTGTCAACAGTAACAGCAACAGGTGTTCACATGAAGCTTTTTGACAAAGCTACAACGAGCTTGTTCAATGTTACAGTTATTTGTATGTTTTCTGTGTGTGGAAAATTTTGAAGCAAGGAACCACACAGAGAGGTTTCTTGCACTCCTCGCACAAGAAGTGGGTGCGCTTGCACTTGTTCTTTGCAACGTTTATTTGAATTCCCTCTTTCCTCAACTTCGTGTAGCACACATGGCATCGCTTCTGTTTGGTATTAATGGGAAAATGCTTTCCTGTCAGCCGTGTGACTTCGGATCCACCAGCAGCAGGTGGTGTTTCAAGTGGTTCTTCTGGTGAGATCTGAGCAAGCTGGATCCCCACAGAAAGCACGAAGTCGTCTTGGCCGATGGTAGGCTTGCCTTGCTTCTTTCTCAGCTCGTTGTACAAGCAGCGAGCTTGTACTAGTGCAAGGGTCAAGAAGTGGAACGCAAGTTTCTTCCACCATTTCAATGTCTTGCGGTGGAAAGGGACATACGAGATCATCTGATCGCTGAGATTCGTGCCTGACATGTACTGGTTGTAGTCTACAATCGCAATGGGCTTTCTTTTCTCCTCAGTGCGTGTCTTCACTGTGATCATATCAGGCTTGTGGACAGTGGTAATGACAGCGACATCTCGCTTATCCTTCCACCTGATGACCAGGGCATTCTTTAAACGCCGGTAGTCTGCTTCCCCTTTCTTCAGTTTATGAGAGAACAGATCATTTGGTAGACCTTTTCTGTTGGCCCCAACAGTTCCTACAAGACCTGTGTTTTCTGAGGCCAGGCTGAGAGCAAGAGCTGGACAACAGTAATAGTTGTCAACATACAAACAATAGCCCAACGACTTCAGGGGCTCCAGAAGGCGATGCACTATGTCAAAGGGCTTGTTACTCACATCTGGCATACGGCACATCACTTCGAAGCGCCAGACATAACCATTGCTGGAATCACATAATGCATAAATTTTTAGCCCCCACTTGGAAGGCTTGTCTTTCATATAGACTCCGAAAGAAGATCTTCCTTTCCAAGGGCAAAGGGACTCATCAATTGAAATCTGTTGACCTGGCATGTACACACTCTGGAATCTGTGGCTGAGGTGATCCAGCAACGGCCGAAGTTTGTGTAGAGGGTCATGGCCTGGCTGACCTCTTGGAATAAATGTACTGTTGTCGTTCAGATGAAATGCCCAGAGAATTTGTTGGAACCTGTTGCGGCTCATCAGCTTTTTGGCGAATGGAGTTTGCAGTAACGGATGTGTTGACCAGTAGTCTGCTATTTTTGGTTTCTTTACAACACTCATGTGCATCAAGATGGCTAAAAAGTTGCGGATGTCCGTCAAGGTGACAGGCTTCCACCCTCTGATCCTTGAATTACTGGGCATTTCATCGTCATGATTCACCCTCTTGTCGATGCACTGACATGCGTATTTATTTGTTTCGGACTTGAATAATTTCAGTATGTCATCCGTCACAAACAACTTGTACATGTCCAAGGGTGTGCAATCGTCAGGTAAATTTACAGAATCCTGCAGCCCTGGTGAAGCCAGGAATTCTAACACCTGCGGAAAATTTTCCAAGTTTTTGCTCCAGGAAAAGTTATATTCCGCAGGTGAACGTAAACTTTCTTCTCCCAGTTTCGTCGCAAAAGACGAGCTTTCGACCGGTCGATTGTTCTCACCCACCTCTAATTCTTCGTTCTCCCACTCTGAATCAGAGGTATCAGAGGAAAGGGAGCTGGTGTCGTCACTGCTGGTCATTTCTTTTATCGAAGAATCGCTTTCGTCCTCCCCACACTGCAGCATTTCCAAAAAGTTATCCATTTTCAGACGCTTGGCTACGCCAGCCGAACTCAGCTCCGCCATCTTTGAGATGTCGTGTGACTAGCCGAGAGGGGTTATGGGTTCACATTTGTCCCCCCCCCGCCCCCTCATCGAAAACCACGATTCGTGGTCAAAGGGAAACAACCCTATATATATATATATATATAAAACCGACTGGGCTACTGATTACACACATTTGTTTCCCTTAGATCACTTTCCGCATGGAGCGTTCAATTTTGGAAGTGTGAGTAGCTGGACAACCAATGGCGTCTAGATTTAGATACAATTATCAAAGAGATACTATCAAAGAGTTTAAAAGTTTTTATTTTTGACTTAGCCAAGTGACAAACAATAAGACTCAAATTACTTGCCATTTTACTTGCTATTTGTTGGGTGTTATCTGTTTGTGTCGTCCTGTATCCCCTGAAATGTTGACGTCCATGTTTCGCTTGGCTAAGTTCTCTTTGTGATAAGGGGTAGAAGGGTCTGGGAGGTAGTGGAATGGTCAGAGTAGTTAGTGATAAGGGGTAGAAGGGTCTGGGAGGTAGTGGAATTGCCAGAGTAGTTAGTGATAAGGGGTAGAAGGGTCTGGGAGGTAGTGGAATGGTCAGAGTAGTTAGTGATAAGGGGTAGAAGGGTTTTTCCCAGGATAGCCAATAGGAAAGAATGTTAGTAGCGTTGGGGATGGGGGCGTTTGGACGACTGCTTTAAGAAGGGGGTGAATGTGTGTTTGAGGAGAGAGAGTGCGCAATGCTTGCTGCAAGACAGCACAGAATATTCCCAGCAACGTCTTCAGCCTTTGGATGTTTTCCGTATCTCCCACTGCTAAAACATCGGCGGAAATAAACCTCTCCGTCACAAACTGCTGTGTTGGCTCCTTTCCTTGTGTAAGGGTTATACCTTCAAGAAAGGCCTTCAAGCACCATGTTTCAACCAGGAAATAATTCTTAAGGCATGCTTTGACTCTCGTCAGACTTTGTTTCCTTCTATGTTAAAACGATCATTGCAGCCTATAGGTCCCGCTACTCCCTCTCTATCCGAGAAACGCGCTCTGTACAGTTGTGTACTGAGGGGGGGGGGGAGGGAGGGTATTTGTTGCTTAACGTCCAGCCGCAAACTAAATGCATATCAGGACGGTGTTGCTTAGACAAAGTTTACGTGCTGCCACACGTGGGACTGCTGTCACAACACGGGCCTCAGTCCCACCCAGTCACATTATACTGACACCGGGCCAATCAGTCCTAGTTCTGTTCCCCGTAGTGGACAGTCGCTGTTAGGAGACAAGGCCCACAGAAAGACATGCGGCCATGGCTGCCTACCGACTGCAGCATGGTTTGTTATCACCACTTTCACTTTGAACAGATATTTGTTACATGGATTAATTTCTGCCACATTCAATGGTCAGAAATCAACTGGTGGCCTGAGCGATCGCTTGTGCACTACTACTGCCCTACAGATTTCAAGAGAAAGTTCCCCAGCACAAGAGTTATTGTAGATGCAACAGAAATAAGAGTTAAACAACCTTCAAACCCTCGCTTACAGAGGGCCAGTTTTTCAACATACAAGCATGCAAACACTGTCAAAGTTCTGGTGGGTCTGTGGTATAGAACTTTAGAAAGTGAGGAAAAAAACTGAATGATTCAAATTCTGAGGGCCCATTGACTTTCTTGTGTGGTGTTGAATGACACAATTACATATAACTGTATGAAAACTTAGTTGGAAAATCATCAAGTTTTGAATGAAGTCTTTTTCTTTAAATAAGCATTAGCATTTTACAGTTCTTGTTTTCAGTTTATTTCATCTTAACCTGGAATTACCTAAGAGACAGGAAAATATATGTACATGTATACCCAAGGTGTTCTCTTTTTGGTTCACAATCACACACAGAGCACACTGTAGGTGTCTTATATTATCTGTGTGCAGACAGCAGAAGCAAGCATTTTCTCAACTAGACCAGTCACTGTGAAACAGCATGAGTCATTTGCCCATCAAAGTGAAGCAAGAAAAAAAAATTACACATACTATAGTACGCTTCAGCACTTCAACTCCAAATGGCACCAGTTTCTATGATTTACCGCCATCAACCCTGGAGTTATTTCTGCATTGGCACAGCGCACTCTAGACAGCAGGGTGCCGAGACTGTGGGTACCGAGGGGGTAGGGTCCCGAGAGTGAAGGGCTGCCGGGAGTGCCCTGTACTTGCTACGCGAACGCAGCTACAACGTGTCCAGGCTTTTCTGCAGATGACCGTGAACACCAACACCCCTACCTCGTTAACAAGGGCAGTCGTTAAGTTTAACGAACTATGTAGTTGTTTGACGTCAGGCAGTACCAGAGGGAACATGCCTTGTTTAACGACACATATGCTTCAGTTAACGATGCTAGCGGTAAGCCTTCTGCGTTCTTTTTTGCATGCCACTGGCTCACTGTAACCTGAGGAAAATCGTGCCTTGATTAACGATACGTTTGAATAGTGACGTCAACCGGGAAAAGATTGCTATCGTTAATCTAGGTACCAACGGATTTGGTCCTATTTCTTCCAGGCGATAGGTTCAGTTACAACTTGTGACCAAGCGAAAAGCCACCCTTCCCCAAAATGGTGAAAAGAACAACGCGCAAGTGACTGGAGTTCTTCAACGTTAAACGAAATGGCAGTAATGGAATCCTATCTCTATGTACAACCTCACTGAATGATGACCTATGAAAATGTAAAGTTTGGGCTGTCAATCATTGACAATAGGCCTGCTGGGCGCACTGACTTGAACAATGGCGCTTTCAGTATATTATTGCTTTTCTTATGTGTCCAAATACTTTTTTTTGAAAAAGGAAACTGGAGTCTGTTATAGGAAACCAGAAAACCGCTCGGACTGGAGTGATAATTTTGCCTCCTCCTCCTCTCTCTCTCTTTCTCCTCCTTGTCCTCTTCATCATGATGACAATGACAACGACGATAATACTAACTGGCATTTATAAAGCGCCCATCATTGATCTGAATGCATGAAGGGCAGTCTTTGATCCAGTCAAATTGCATTTTAGGTGATTTTAATAGTGACCTTCAAGCAAAAAACACACAAAATCATGGCTGAACTCTGAATCTTAAAACAGCTTGTTGCCAAGCTCCCCAGAGTCACACCTACTCTCAAACCCTACTTAACCCCATTTATTGCATAAAAACCCAGCACATCGTTAAGTCTGTGTTCTTTCTTGCTGTAGCCAACAATGTACTATCTGTTTAGTCAAAAAGTGCAAAAATGAATAAAACGCTCCCTCTCTTTGATCACGAGCCTGTTTAGTATTGCACTTTAAGCACTTGACAGAAAATGGTTTTCTTTCCAGTTTACTGGCCTGGGAAGAAAGGCGTATACAGCCACAACATGCCCAGAAGCCGCCAAAGTTCCTAGATGTTAAAAAGCTAGAATGCTTTAATTTCCGATTTACTCATTTACAGTCAAATACAGCTACAGATGCCCAGAAGCAGCCAAAGTTCCAAAATGTTACGACTGATGATGGCCTCGTTAATGAAAAGACAAGTCAAAGTATCTACAATATATTCGTGGTAAGATAAATTACCACGTCCAAACTTGATATCTACTTGAAGAAATATGGTAGGGACAATTAACACAAACATCAGTACTGTCACAGAGCACGTTCTGCAATGAAAGTGTATGACATCTCATACAATCTAAACAAATACCCTTGACAGGAGTTAAGCAACTAATAAACACAGCTTTCTTCCCTTGCCCCCACCTCTCCTCTTCCATATTTCTTCAATATTCGTTGGCTGTCCGGCTTTTGGGAAGTCATACAAGTATTCCATGCTCACTTCTATTTTCTTTTTCAAGTTCCTCTTTCATCTTTTCCAGGTATTTCTTCCATGCTTCTAAATATGTCTTGATGATAGTGTGTGCGAGATCGGATGGGAGCTGTTCCCCCTCGCGCGCCGCCATCAGCGCTTCCAAATAACATACACCCAGGTCTCCACATTCAACATGAATTTAACGGCAAAGAACAACAGCTGGGAAACAAACATATTTCCCGTCGATGGGTGGAGTGGTCTTTCACATACTGTCTATCAATTTCAGGGCTGTCTCTTTCATGGCCACGACTGTCATTTGACACGAGACATGACTACCAACCCGGTCAACCACAAACTGCTGACAGGCTTATCGCTTGACAAAATAGTATGGGCGCATATTTTATGGAAACAACCAATGTGATCACAGCTACGGACAGTTATCACAGATTGTTATTGGAAACCCATAAAAGAAATAGATTATGTTCAATAACACAGAGAAAGAGCTTTAGATATCAAGAGGAGAGGTAGAGACACCATCGGCATGAACTTTACGTTTAATGTAGAAAAAAGAAAGAGAATTTCTGTGTTGTTGATATGTGTACATGGTGGTGCCGTCTGTCCTAAAGCCTGTGTTGACCCCACCACTGCTATTTTGAGTCTCTAGCACGAGAGAAAAGTCAGTGTTAGTCAGTGGGTTTTGAGCTTTACTGAGTCCCTTGTGACTAGGTTTTGTCCCTCGCTGACCAAAACAGAAATAGGTTTTGCTGCATAAAGCGACAATCCCATCACCAGTAAACTCGGTTTTGAAAAGGCCTGGTGTGCGTTGGTCGTATTTGTAACGCTCAAGACAGTGGTCACGAGGTGTAAAGGGGAGACCTTGAAGGCTCTGTTGGACGAAAAGAGCTCGGTGTGGATCACAAGGAGAAGGAAACCAACAGTGATAGTTTTGAAAGAACTGAAGGCGCAAGTCAGGACGGACCGCCTCTTCTAGAGTAGAGGTAGACAGGGCCATATACAGAGAGTCAGTAGAGTAGAGGTAGACAGGGCCATATACAGAGAGTCACCATCCATTTCACAGAGTTGATAGCTCGAGGAGGAAAGACATCACTCAAGTCAAAATGGAACTGCAGCATACGCAGTTTGGCATACTGCTAGACGAAATGGCCTATTTGGCATGAGATATTCTAACCATTCCCTACACTGCTGACCATAAGGGTCGATAGCCTCTGCTTTACATGAAAATCATTCAAGTATTCCACGCTCACTTCTATTTTCTTTTTCAAGTTCCTTTTTCATCATTTCCAGGTATTTCTTCCATGCCTCTAAATATGTCTTGGCGATGATGTGTGCGAGATTGGACAGGAGCCGTTCATTATTTCGCGCCGTCATCAGCGCATCCAAGTAATCGTCTCTGTCGGTATCTGCGTACACGTTGTAGATAGGAGATGGGAAAGGTGTTTGGCCGAGGGTGGCCAATAAGTAGCTGCACAGCATGCGTCCCACTCGACCATTTCCGTCACCAAACGGGTGTATGGTAAGAAAATTGGACAAGAACCAAGCTGCACACTTTATGGTGTTGGCCATCTTTTCGGCGGAATCCTCTAATTTCTGGATCTCATTAACAAAGTCGTTGTTCTTGTCTAGTATCTTCTGCACTGCTGTTTCAACGTCCTTTTCGCTGTCGAATTTTGGTTACTGATGTGATTCAGATGGAGACCAACGTTCTTTGGTGCTGAACGTGCCTGGCCTTGTTTGTTCAGACGAAGTATTTGTGAGGTCTTGCATAATGATCCTGTGTAGCTTTTTAACGCATTTGTCCATGTGAAGAAGACCCACCAGATTTGGAGCTTCGTCTTCAGTTGCAAGCTCACACAGATGCCGCCAAACTTTTATAAGATTTTTAGTTATCTGCTCGGGCTGGTCTACGGGTTGCTCGGGTGCTTCGGCATTCTGTGAACGTGTTATCATCTCTCTGGTGATGCCTTTGTCTTTTACACCGTGATTGTCGTCAACTGCGATCTGGTAAAGAAACTCGACAAACATATCGTTGTCGATGACAAGTTGGCACGCGTCCCATGCTGCATTCTGTGGGTGGTCTTCCTTCAGTTTCCTCCATTCCTTCTGGCATCCTAGGATTTCATTTATGTGATCCGTGTTCACATTAAAGCTTAGTTCAGGCAAGTGACGTGGCTGAAACAGAATGGGGGATTGCACTCGTTAAGGAAATCAGAATCAAATCACTCGTTCACTTGCTGAGACGCATGAACGCATTCGCTCACTTGCTGAAACGCACGCAGGTAGGCAAGCACGCGCGCTCACTTGCTTACTTACTGAGACACACACCCACACGCAGCCACGCGTACTTGCTTGCCTTCTTGTCTTGTATAGTTCTAGAGAAATGGATAAAGGCGATTTAGCATTTTCAGCAGCAATAGTTATACTGGAACTGGGGCCTTACTTTCTTAAGCTGAAAAAAAAAATGCTAATAACTGCAGTAGTCCTATCTTTAGACCAGCTATCTCCGGAGATCAAATTTGCTAAATAATTGATACAGGGGACATTTGTTGGGGGAGGTGTCACTGACTTCATGCAATTGTCTGTGTACATTAAAGTCGCCAAGCCCTATAAGTGTGTTTATAGCAGGTGCAATTAGAGCACTGAAAATGCGCCGCCTGCTAAAACATGAATCAAGAATAGGACGATTCTTTTCTTAACATTACTGTATAGGTGACAGAGGTGTTTGAGGAACATGAATAAACAAGAGCGATTGGACCGTGAGTTTTTTGGACTCAGGTCTCATAGTGGGGGTATTTATTAAGTTATTTTAACCCGCCTATTAGATAACTGCTAGCAATGACAAAGCCTTATTATATATTCCAGAAAATAAACATGTTTTAAGCTAGCTTTTCGAAGTGTCACGCCTAATTGTTAAACTTTACTTACCTTGAACATTTGAGGTTCTTGAGCATGTACCGACATGTCCAGGAAATTTCTCTGCGCGAGCAATAGCTCCAGCTAGTGGAGAAATGGCTCGACCAGGGTTAGCGCTAAACCCCTAGCTGTCTGCTAAACCAAGCAGCTTAGCACGCCTCTAGTTTAACCTGGGGTGCACAAACGCGATTTTCGCTAGATGGCCGCTATTTTAGCCCCGAAAATTCGCCGTTGGTCCCAGTGCCGCTAAGTCTCTTAGTTTACAGTAAACATTTTGATCCGATCGATAATTACCATGACGATGAACTGTACCGGAAACGGGGAGGGGGGGGGGGGG
>SMGT01015210.1:112931-124301 GCA_004794575.1 Lanistes nyassanus | reverse complement strand
ACCAGTCCTAGTACTGTTCCCTGTAGTGCCAGGCGTCTGGCAGGGCAGCTACTAGATTACCAATTTTTGAGTCGGCTCGGCCGGGATGCGAACCACCGATCTCCCGCCTCGGAAGCGGACGCCTTTACCACTAGACCACCGAGGCGGTCGTTTTTGGAGGGAGAGTGCCTCCACTTAGCTGTGATTCCGCAGCTCTACCGACTGAGCTATCCATCATGTACAGTTTCCAAACCTTACTTATAGTTAAACTTTTTCGTGGTTTGCAAACCTTAGGTATAGCACCAAACCTTACTTATATTTCCGAACCCTTATTTGTACTTCCCAAACCTTACAGTACCCAGGTGTTTCCCACCTAGTCTTGGCTTTCTGTGCGCCGAGGACAATCCCCGCTTCACCTGCATGGCATGAAAGGAAATGGCTTGCCAGGTGAGGCAGTGAGTCACAAGGGAGCTAATCAAATGCAACACTGTGAACGTGTGCGCGCCCATGTATGTGCGTGTGGGGTAGGGGGAGGAAGGTGAATACTGCACGGACGGACGGTCGAACGCACGAATGGATGGATAGATGGATGGATGAAAGTAGGACTGAAGGGCCGGGAAGAACGACATGGCAAAGAGTACATATTACAGACAGGAAATGCGCACACTATATAGCTGGCATCTGCCAGTGTGTGGAGAGGTCATGGACGTGCAAAGCCGAAAATGCAGACTTGTTTTAGCACCACGTGCTTGCTTATTTGCATGTTGTTTATCTTGTTGCTTTCTTCTGTCGCCTTGGACACCTCCTGCTGACAGTTTTATTTTTTCTGACCTACAGCAGTGCGGGGTCTTTGGTTAAAATAGTTCTACACATACCTCAGAGGACGGGTTCTCTCAACAAGACTTAACACAAGGCTTTTGTCTTATTACATGTACAGTGCTGCTCCAGTCTCCGCACTAGATTCTTGGGTGCAGATGGTTTTGCTTTGCCAACTTCTACACATTTTCTACCGTCTACAACGGCATCGTCTGCTCTCTCTCTCTCTCTCTCTGACTTACAACAGTGAAGGTGTCGCTGCTGGTGTGTGGACCTCGCTCCTGTATCATGCTGTTAATTCATTATCAACTGATTGTGACGTCGGAAAAATGAAAAAGGTTCCGTCCATATCCGAAATTATACTGTTATTGGATTCGTCATTCAGGGATAACGTTCCCGACCACCCTTTGTAGATACCGTGTACGGGTGTGTCAGTGAGTGAATCTGAACTGTGTGCGCGCGCGCGCGCGCTCGCGTGCATGCGTGCGTGCGTGCGCGCGTGAGTCGGGGGATGTTTAGTGGTGGAGGTGGGATGATGCATGATTATAGCTGACTCTATGAAAAGCTGTCTTCTTCAACGTTCTGCATTTAAAAACAATGTTTACAACTCTGAGACATAACCTTATGACTTTGGATGTTAATTTAACTAATATTACTAAACTAACATGGACGACGCGTGTACTTTAGAAGTTTTAGAACAGAACATTCATTTTAACACAATTCTCTGTAATATGCAGTTTTTAATATTTTCTGTGCGTAACTGCTTGCCAATATTTTGTGGTATGTATTGTCATCACTGCAAATTTTTCCTTCTGTATTTTTTTTTAAATTCACATTACTAAAATGTGTGGAGAGGTCTGTAATGCTTGTGACTGCTCTATATGCCTTTTAAAAAAGTCGTTCAACATTTGGTCATAAGCGCATAATCGTTGTCTCTTTATCGATGTTGTCAACATGACATTCTTTTCTCCTTAACCGTTGTTTTACAAAATAACCATGGTTTTGATTTCCTTATAAGCAGTAAATATTGTAAAATGTATTACGACGTGTCTGCATGAACATTAACAACTGATCTCTTTGTCTCACCCGGTTTCCGGTCTAACCACACTGGTTACGTCATTGCTGCACATCCAGCGACATCTAATGGTGACATGGCTAACGAGTGGTAAGTGGACGTGTGCTTCACTGCTACCACTGTCACTGTCACTGTCATGACCTCGCACAGGTACGCGCACGCAACATGTGCTGTCCTCTAGAACACCTGGCTTTACCTGACCTCAGGTCCCTACCCCAGGCACCTTCCAGGCTGAGATCTAGGGTCGTTGCTCGCCAGCTTCTCTCTTGTTTCCCTTCGGACCTCAGCTTCTTAAACCTCTCTCCCGCTCGCTCTTTCCCTTAGGACTTTCTTAACCAGGAAAAGAAATCTGTGTCCTACTTCGCCGAACCTGGCCGTACAGGTCAGTGACCACGTTCGACAAATCAGGACGCACATTCGACTGGTTAAGACAGACTTTTGGCTGACAGCACTGCGCATGTGCACTACCGTCTGATCGGTGTGACTGTAGACTAGTGTTTGGAGTGAGTATAGCGTAAGGAATGACTATATACACAAATTTCCTGTGTGCCATACAGATAATTCGTCGGAGATGTGACTTTATAGACATGTTTCTGGCGTGCCTATGAAGACAATTCTTTGGATTGACTGTATAGACATGTCTTTGGTGTTACTATACAGGGCTAAACACACAAAAAAACCACCCCTCAATGACAGCCTTTCATGCAAACTTTGCAGCTGGAGAACTGATGAAACTCAATGTTGATTGTTGTCTAGTCATCGGTGTGGTATTACAAAATACTCAGTCACGTTCGCCCAACCTGAATGAAATTCCGCGCTAATGAGAAGGTGCAGGGTCTCTGGGAAACTGGCTTTCACACTCTTGCAGAATTACAGAGGTGAGAGCGGGCTACTATGAGGACACCGCCAGACGGCAGCAGAAATTAGATCCAAAATCATAAGAACATAAACAACTGTGTTTTTCTGTGCATTAAATAAAATCAATACAAAAATCAAAGAATGTACCTACCAACAAACAATAAAAAATGACAAAAGTGCGAGCTCTTCTCTTCCTGAAGATACAGAAATTTGTTACAGTTGGTGTCACAACTAAGTAGAATCTACTTTATGTTCCTTTGACTTATGACTTTTCTAGCAAAAACAAAAAAAGTTAAAAGTGGGTTCTCTTTGCACGACGCTAACTTCTAGGTTGCTATAGCGACCAGCGCGTTGTCTGATACACCGCTGGTGCCTACAGACACTGCGAGGCTGTCTGCCGAGCTCCTCGTACCACCAGCAGGCGCAAGCTGCCAGTCAGTGCAGTAGGCGCAGTCGTGAAAATTGTCACTTGCCCAGTCGGGCAACTAGACGAAAATTTTACTTGTCCAGTCGGGCAACTAGACGAAAATTTTACTTGTCCAGTCGGGCAACTAGACGAAAATTTTACTTGCCCAGTCGGGCAACTAGACGAAATTTTTACTTGCCCCACAAAGGACCCCGGGCGGTCAGGCAACTGGCTGTGTTTAGCCCTGCTATAGGCAAGTCTTTGGTGTGACCTGGCAGATGTGGTTGGTAGAATGTGCCCTCGTGCGGGGAAATTTCACGTGTGCTTGACAAAGTTAATAACAGTATTTTGTTTGCATGTCTACAGGCTGTCAGTAGCTGATGTACGTTTTACCATCAGCCTCTTATGTGTTTTGGTTTGTAATAAGAGACCTTGCACTGTCACATTTCTATTATTAAACGCATGACACCGAGATATCACAATCATATTGACGACGGATATGAGAGGGGAGTTGTGGGGTGGTGGGGAGACCATGGTTGGGGGTGGGAATGAGCGCGGCGTGTATATATTACACGTTTTATTTATCTACATTCTGTTGACACCTAATGTACGTCTACGTGCTGCTGCTTATCATATGAAAAAGATCAGGAACGGACGTTAAAACGTCTGTTCTGTGACCGCTAGATCGGGAGAGCCGGAAAAGACAGTATACCTTAAAAAGACGAGAAGGCTCTCTTCCACTTGGGACACGTGACTGATCTCTCAGAAATAGATACCAAACATGTCATGTCTGTTTCTGAATGTTTGAACATGTAGCACTTAGCGTATATACACAGTCTGCAATTTTGCAGTCGTCTTTTCCTTATCGCCTCGCCTTTCAAAGCGCCAGTGGGATGAAAACTGGAAGCAGGCACATATAAGCTACAACTTTTCTTACAATTATATTTTGTTATTTGCTGTTTGCATGACATGTTCACACTGAGTAGCCGACATTTGTGAGTTCTGGAATACGCTCGCATGGCATCGCAAATCTTTCAACCTTTCTAACGCGTCACCGTGACGTCACATTGCCTGTACCCTGTGAACACCGGACCAAATGTGCCACAAGCGGCAGGATTTCCTCTGCAGTCCCTTAAGTTATCGCCCACCTTGTCGGCGTACAGCCAGGTAGGTGCGTTTCTTCTGTCACCGATCACATACGGTCGCTAACAATACAAAGCTTTATTAATTCTGCCTTCTGCTTCCTTCTTCATGACAACTGTGCGAGCCTGCTCGCCAGCCTCACTCAGCCACAGCCTCATAGAGTGTGAGAGCGATGTCGCTAAATGACGAATTTCCAGGCGATTTTCTTTGTAATGGCCACGATGTGCCATTTCTTTGTATTAGCTTTCTGTTATTATATGTTACAGGGCGATATTTGCCACAACCTTCATGTTGTCCACTCGATGATTACACCCTAAGCATCATCGTTGTGATTAGTTATCTAAATACAAGGGCTTATTGTGATTGTACTCCACGTTTATAGTCACTACAATCATCGCATCACTGGCTCTGTGTGAGAAATCTGGACTATGACCTAGTGAGCATTAAAGAGAGAGATAGAGAATTCCGGAAAATGTGCAGGTAAAAAATTAAAGCAAGAGAAAATTAGAGATTAAAAAAACACAATCCGTTCAAATGAAAGAGTGAAGGTGATGCATCAAAGGAATATTAACTCAGAAACAGATGCAAAGACACTATAGCTGTCAGCTGGTTTTTTTAAAAATCAGATGTAATGTATAAAAATACATGCTGCTTGTAATGAACATCATAAATACTCAGGCAAGTGTTGTGTTCATTCCACGTGGGTGCTGCCTTTAAGCTGGGTACTGAAATCAGTTCTTCCATTTTGACAGACACTGAATATAACTTTTTTTTTCAAAATTTAACAGAAGATTTAAGTACTAACAAAGTCCATAGGAAAAGGATGGTAACCCAGTTTCAATTTTTCCAAAACGAAACAATTTTTAACGTTTCAGACAAATATCTGTGCGCTCGCGCGCGCCTGTGTGGGGAGTTGGGGGTGGGGGTGAAGAAAACTCGCGCCCGCAATCTCTCGTTCTCTTCAACCACGCTGCTGTTAGTCTGGAGTCTTTGGCTGGTTTTTCCTGTTGACGTTTTCGCTGCTCACCAAAAAGACATGCCCTCGCTGTCTGCTGGTCGGGTCTGTCTGCGGGCGCACGCAGTGCACGTGCAGCCGAGCAGGCGAGGGTAGCGATCTCTGGAATCATGCTAGTAAATATCATTTCACTCAAAGGTAGCGTGCGAGAACGTGTGTGTGTGTGTGAACTGGATTTTGCAAGTGTAAATGAAAGACGCAACAACGCAGATGAAGCGGAGACTACGTTTGATATCAAGGACCGGAAACAAGCGTTTCCTTTTGTACGTTTTTGGAATTAAAAAGTTCTTACATACTAAAAACTTACAGCGCGCCATATTTTACCGAGAAGAGCCCATGATGGACATGTTTCAGCGCTTTCCGAAATCTCAGTACTGCCTTTCTGAGGGACAGAACCCAGAGCGGCTCGAGGCTGTAGTTTTACCCCTCCCCCATCTCCCACCCCTCCCCTACATGTTTGGTGGTTTCTGCAGAATTAGGTAACACTAGATACGATATTATGAGTAACATGATATTCGTCCTAACGTGATATCAGTGCTGATTCACGATTGGGGGGGGGGGGTGGATACTGCAAAATACTATTTGATATTTGATGCTGTGTGATTAAACACTATCTGACATCAAGATTATTGGAGAAACCGTATTATAAATATTGTGGAGCCATATGTAGCAAGCTGGTCTGCTGCTTTATTAGAGTTTATTACTCTAAAATCTCACTAGGGTGCTGCTCAGGGGCGAGTCAAACTTGTATCAGCTCACGCTCAACTACTCCCCCACCTTGAACTACGGCTCCAGGCTGCGAGAGCACGATCTGTTGTCTGTACACTGATTGCAGGGGGGGGGGTGCCAAGGGGTTGGGGTGGGGGTACGGCGTCTTCTGTGTTACGTAGTTGTATGAGCTCCATATTTTCGGTCAGCCATATCTTTCATCTTCCTCATCTTGGCTCCTTCCGATCTTTCTGTCCCCCGCCCTCCTTGTCTGTCTTTCCCATCTCGTTTTTCCCTCCAGTTTAACTCATCACATGTGTCTGCTTTTGCGGACTGAAAACTACTTCGCTATTTCATCAGATGTGCTTCTTGCGTTTGTAAATATTCACGCCTTTCTGATCTTTATATACACCTGTGAATATTAAAAAATACTCTGATCTTGATACAAACCTACAAATATTTAAAAATAATCTGATCTTTATAAAAACCATGTCTGGAAAGATATAGACTATAGGCATACAGCGGAGCTGGGCCAGGACACGGCCTATACAGTTCTGGCACCCGAAGAGGTCAGAGTGCAGAGCTGTGTGCATCCTCATTGTGTATTAGCAGCTATAAAAAATTTCTCAGTTTGTAAACAAGACAGGATGTAAGAGCTTAAAAAGATGTTGGCCATTGCCAGGTAGCTGCTCAAGTCTTTGTCTCCCAGCTAATTGCAGGTGAAGGTGCCTACACCCTGACTCACCCACTGACGTCATTGGTTGTAAAAAAGCCACCTGCAGCAGGAGGAGGCTGAAACATTCTACTTGCGTTGTTTATAAACAAGGTGGGTTGATCACGACGTGAGGCAAGACAGGAAAAATGTGCCGGACATTGGACTGTGGAGTGCTGTTCCCTGAAGACTAAATACACCCTCTGTTCTATTCGTGTCCCTCATGTTCTGTTCTTGCCACACCTCTGTTCTATTCTTGTCCCTCATGTTCTGTTCTTGCCACACCTCTGTTCTATTCATTACTGTATTAGTATTAATAATAAGAGTATTGATAAAACGCCAAATCTTATAAAATAATTCAAGGCGAGCACCCTCCCCAGCACGCGCACACACGACACACGCGCCGACTTACAGAACACGCAGACACTGGTACACGCAAACTAACCCCGAGCAGGCCCAGACGGGACGGGATATAATGTATTCTGGGAGAAAGAAAAACGGTTTTCTTAGAACTTTTAGAAGCAGGGAGTGTATGCAGCTTCTATCCTTATCATGCCTCTGTTATATTCTTGCCATTTCTCTGTTCTTGTCACAAGTCTGGCCTATTCTTGTCATAGCTCTATTCTTGCCACGCCTATGTTCTACTCTTGCCACGCCTATGTTCTATTTTTGCTACGATTCTATTCTATTCTTGTCATGCCTCTATTCTATTCTTGCCTCTATTCTATTCTTGCCTCTATTCTGTTCTTGTCCCGTCTGTTTCTTTTTCTTGCCACACCGCCTCCACCTTACAGAGATGGATGTCTTTAAAAAACCAGAACGTCAGCATACTTCATTAGTTACTTTATAAGCCCTGCTTAAACCAAAAATAGACTTTTAGGATAAGACTCATCACAAAAGCGCGTGCAAAAGATGGGCGGCTATAAACACTGTAATAGTGCCGACTCACTGAGTGATAAGCAAGTCTAAGTAATGAGTAAGTTTGTAAAAAAAAAACACACACACACACACACAAGCCCAGAGTGTCACAAGAAAACGAGAAGAGAAATGGATGCACTGGTTGTGAGGAATCATGAAGAGATTTATTTATAGCTCAAAGTTACCTGCCAATTTGCATGCCACACCAATATTCTGCACCTGGCTTGCGTGAGTCACATGCACACAGGTATGCAGGCAAGCAGACGGACAGGCACATGCACACAGGTATGCAGGCAAGCAGACCGTAGGGAAGGAAATAGGTGCATGGAGGTTTTTCTGGTGGCGGTTTGCTGCTGACGACAGCCTAAAGTGACAGATGCGAGATCCGAACCCACGACCCTCTATATGGGGGTTAACACGTGTCACCCCTATGCTACGGACCCCTCCCTCAGAATCCATGTACAGACTTACAAACATAAAGGCAATGGTCACAGGTCCTCGTACACTTTGAAATCTACGGGCGTGTTTTGTGTAAGAATGAGGATGGGGATACTAAAATAGGTAAAATGTTCAGTACACTTTACAATTTAACGAGCGTTTTATGTACGAAATTGGATCCCAAAATTAGATCCAAGACCTATAGTCACCACATGTTCACCCTCTTAGCATCAAACCAACCGAATTCACTCCCCTTTAACCTTTGTCCTTGAAAGTCATCACAAGCATTCAAACGGGCGTTGAAAAAACGTCTCCTTCGTGAATACTTTGGGCTATGTGGTGGCTGGCCGATAACGCGTTCATCCGTAAGCTATAAATATCTGGGTCTGCGGTGAGAACTAAAAACATTCTGGGACTACTGGGCAGGCTTGCATGAGCGTTCTTGTCTCCTGTTCCTACATAAAGGCGTACTTAAAATACACAGGGGGGAATGGGCCTTACGACCGATCTTATGACCAAAAGAGCAGATGTTAAATGTTGCTTTACAGCGAATTACCTCGTGGTTGATTATGCTAGATGTTCCTTGTCTGTACATGTTCACATGTCTGTACATGTGAACATGACTCTTTATTTTACAATGTACCAACGTCTTCGCTCTTCTCAGCTTTCTGTCTCGCTCGAATTTATTAATGGGAGGTAATACGAGGTAGTAGGGATGTGAAATACGGTGGCAATTAACATTCACAATCACAAGCACGTCGAACGATCGATTTTTTCCTGTCTGCTGTAGTTGTACAGAAAGGAAAAAATAACTAAGCCAGTGGAAATTTCAGCAAGCTAGTGAACTTAAAAAATGTTTGGAAATTTTAGAACTTCCTCATCCCCAGATAGGTTCACCCGAAACTGATACAAGGGATACAACTTCAGCAAATCATTCGTACAGAAGTTGTCTCCCTTAAGCCGCTATTTGTATTTCCTATATTTTCATTGAGCGACGAGCAAGGTAGAAACACAAAAGCAATGTCTTTGTTCAATTGTCAATGTTGTTTTGGGTTTTTGTAACAGTACTGACAAACAAGCGATGGGCTGGCGTCTTCATTATGTCTCCATGTAACTTATTTGGTTCTGTTTTCTTCACAACGAGAAGGAACAGGGAAGAGATGAGGAAAACACGGAGAAAAACAGAAGATTTAAGACCAACAAATGAAATTGAATGATTTATTTTCAAAAATTCTATCGAATCAGTAAGAAAAAAATCCCAGCTATTTTTTTGGCAAAAGTTTCTTTCTGTCCTGCTTATTTTAAATTGTTGTCTACGAACACCTAAACATCTTTTCCTGTTATTTATCAATCAACTCTTTATGAACACATTAATCTTGTCTAAAGTGTTCGGTAAGCGGAAGTGAAAATCATATTCCTGTTTTTTTTAATATTTTGACGCAGGTTAAGAGCAGGGTGTAGAATTCTTTTTGTCCACGCCATCCGTTATAGCTCCAACAGTATTAACAAACATAAGAAAACGTACAGCCAGCTAGGTCAACACGTCATGTAGGTTGGTAGGTATTTTTAGAGTGACAGTCCTTCCACCTAGCGGTGATTTTTGCACTGTTGGCGAGGGGATGGAGTCCTATCAATTGCTAAGCTATGCAAAGAAAGAACCACCAGACTGATAGCTGCAGTGAGATGGCCAGAGGGGTGGCGAATAGCGTCTGCACGTTTGACTCCCGGATCTATCCTACGCACCATCTGGATCGAACCAGCCTGTACGGCTGTGCCACCTGGTGGAGTACGTTGGCTATGGGCTAAAGTTTATCACTACAGTAACGTTGTGACGCACAGGCCCAAACACGCTGTGCGCATGTCCGCATGCGCGTGTGGCTGTCTGCGTTAGTGTTTCTTATCTCCCTTTATCTAGGAAGCTGTTATCTGAGAACACTGCTGCACATTTTCACGGCTGTGAGAACAGAGGCCACTTGCTTCCCTAGCGCAGACTTGCCGACCTCTAGACACTCAGCTGAAGCTTCTTCCATCGGATCTATTTTAAATCTTGCTTCAGAACATAAACAAACTGCCAGACATCTCTCTCTCGCTCCCTCACCTTCTTGTGTATGTGTGCAGACGCGTGCACGGGCGTTCGTGCATATCGGCGAAATAGTGCAGATGGAAAGAATAGAGAGTGGAGTATAATGCAGTGCTGCCATGCTGCCTAGCGGATCGAGTGCATAATGCGTGCTTTCAGTGGCAAACAGCGCCACCAACTGTGACCTTCTCTGGTCAGGGAACTGAGTCTTTTCTTGGCGATAATCACGGCTTCGGACGAACAGAGATGGTTTGTCGGAGATCTCCTGGGATCCATAGCTTCTTGTTCACCATTCAGCGTAGGGTTGTTAAAGATTAGAAACACTTCCTGCAAAACATTGCTTCATTCCTAAATGAGTCCTGTGTCTCCCCCCCCCCCACTCCACTTTTTTTTTACGGGAGTGTGATGAATCCAAACGTGTGTTGGCGTCAGGGTTACTGTGCAAAACCGCTTAGTACCTGAATCGGAAAGCATTCTACATGTATGAAATGAAAAAGTCAGAGAGAAACAAGCTGTATAAGCAGACACCAGGCGCTGCAGACCCCCACACATAAAAATCTCACTTGGAATCTGAGGCTATCTGATGACATCATCACGACATCAGCTCTATTCCTGGACTGAAGCGAAACCCAAGGGGAGACTCGCCTCCTAGTAACGTTGTGTGAAACAGCGGAAGTGTTTTCTTTAACTGATCTTGTCAGATTTTGTAAGAGGGAATTTTCGGTGTATGATTTGACTAATGACCGTTTCCTTTGTCTCCCTTCTGTTCATGCTGCTACTTCCACCCCCACACCATCGCTAACACTGTACACCCCCGTGGAGCGGGGGAGGTGGGGAAAGCAACCACGTCTGTAAGTGCGAGTACGACTTGGGTAAAGTTCAGGAAGACCTACATTAAGTAGGACAATGGCTTTAAACTGTCGGCAGGACAATGGCTTTAAACTGTCGGCAGGACAATGGCTTTAAACTGTCGGCAGCAAAAACCCAGGCAATGATATTTAAACTACAAAGTCAAGAAATTGTCTGTCTTGCCTCAGTTCCTCGGTCTGTTCCTGTAAAGACTATCCACAACTAGCGGATCGTCCATCAGGGACATTGGCCTCTGTGCACAGCGGATGGAATAAACAACCGCCAGCCACTGAGCGCCAGCGGACAGGCCACAGCCAGCAAGGAACTCACCACCAGCCCAGGGCTACGGAGTCCCCCCCCCCCCCCCCCCCCC
>SMGT01015210.1:88378-112889 GCA_004794575.1 Lanistes nyassanus | reverse complement strand
CAACAACAAGCGCCGGCCTGGTCCCTCCAATCTTCTACGCCCCCCCCCCCGCCCCCTCAGTCCTCTTCGCGAGCATGGCTTCGTCCTGTACACTCAGATGGATTTTAAAACATTCCCACGGTGGTTTGCATGAGGGTTCTTATCTCCACTTCTAGTCATAAAGCAGCCGTAAGTCGCATTCGCCCTGTGTATTTTACGTACACCTTTACCATTGAACGGGACATAAGAACCCTCATACAAGCCAGCCCCAGTCCTCATAGTTCATCTTTCGCACTCAGATGACTTGCAGCTTGCACTTGATAAGCTGTTGAGAGTCTTCACGGTTTCCAGCGGCGCGCAAGTACATTCAGACAGCTCGCCCTTGATGGATAGGATTTCAGGGACCTACGCTAATTGTGGGGTGTGCTCTAATTGGCGAGATTTTGTCATAAATTTCCCGAAATCCACGCCCTGCCGCACCGCGCTGGCTGCAGAAAAACAGTATAGTGGCTTATTGATGAAAATGTTGCTGCGTGTCTGCACAGTAGTGCCAAATCTTACATTGATGATCAAGTTCCTTGCAACTGTCTGTGTTACAGTCTGTGCAGAGGACCCGACTGAAACCTCGCGATCTCTGCCGTACTCGGCTTTATTTTCCATGGGTAACAAAGCCGGCTTATTTATAGGGCCCTGTCAAGGGCCCTGTCAATCGCACGCTTGTCTTCAAATCAATCTCGAATCAAATCGCAAAGACATTTACCATAGCTTTTGCCATCACTGTAATCTATATACGAGAGCAACTGTCGGTGCATAATCCGTGAATTATTACTTAAAAAATTTAATAAAATCTGATCCACGTCCGAACGCACAAAATCTTTTGTCCGGGGTTCTTCGTTGAGCTGTTCGTCAACTAACAACAGTTAACGAAAAAATTTCATGCCACTAAATAAAGCCCCCCCCCCCCCCGCCTTCCCAAATAAAAACCGCAAGGTGAGCTGCGTTCACCGTTCTGCGCCGAGTTAACTTTCCTCCTCTTCCCATCTTTTGTCACCTCAGGTTTCTCCTGACGGCTTGCGTTTTCCACCATGTCTGACTTCATCGCATGGATACACGTCAAGCATTGCAGGAACAGGATACACGTCAAGCATTGCAACAATAGGATACTCGTCAAGCATTGCAGCAACAGGATACACATCAAGCACTGCAGCAATAGGATACACGTCAAGCACTGCAGCAATAGGATACGCGTCAAGCATTGCAGGAATAGGATACACGACAAGCACTGCAGCAATAGGATACACGTCAAGCACTGCAGCAATAGGATACACGTCAAGCATTGCAACAATAGGATACACGTCAAGCATTGCAACAATAGGATACACGTCAAGCATTGCAGCAATAGGATACACGTCAAGCATTGCAGCAATAGGATACACATCAAGCACTGCAGCAATAGGATACACGTCAAGCACTGCAGCAATAGGATACACGTCAAGCATTGCAGGAATAGGATACACGTCAAGCATTGCAACAATAGGATACACGTCAAGCATTGCAACAATAGGATACACGTCAAGCACTGCAGCAACAGGATACACGTCAAGCATTGCAGCAATAGGATACACGTCAAGCACTGCAGCTATGAAACCGATTTGACGTAGCAGACTGTTGCTGTCATAATGTGCGAAAGTTTACGCACATTCCTGTATGTTTTGCTCTACAGGTTCCACGGCGCCAGGTACGCCAGTCTTAATTAGAACCTCCCAACAGCCTTGTGTAAACATACACTTGCCCAAGCCATCCTCCAAGGGTCTTAACGACTGTGAGTAATTAGTTTAGTCGGTCCGCCGCGCGACCCCTCTGCCTCCTGTCCCACTCCGACCCTTTGGTACCCAAGAATTCCAGCACGTAGTGCCAGCGCGCGTCTCTTTCCGGCTTGTACACTAACGACATTTATGTTCAGTTTAGTGAAGCGTACAACCCAACTCGAGTCGAAAGCCTTCCCTGGGCTCCCTATGTGTGGACGAGAAGATTCAGTCCCTTTCGCGTTCGGTTCGGTCTGGGAACGGACGTCTAGCCTGAGGTAGACGACTAGATATACGAGACAGATCTTTCAAATATTTACAAACTCACCGTTTGCAACGGACGCAGAGATGTGACCGTAACGTTGCTAAACCGACATGTTGCGCTGGCAGTGTACACTGTTCAGGTGTACGCACATGTACTTACAGAAACCGACAGCAAGAGCAGGTTAGGTTCACTCATGAAACAAGGTCTCGCAGCAAAGACCAGCTAGGGCCGACGAATAAAACTGTTTCCGTTTTCAAACGTGCAGCAGGTGAGAAAAAGTAGAGCAGACAGTAAAACTGCTGCTGTTATCCTGACTCATTTACTCCCGGCATTTTTCGTTTGTTTTGTTTTTTCTTGAAGTCAGAAGGTGCAATGAGCTGACTGCGGAAGTCTTGCTGGGTCAGGCAGGATTGATGGAGCTTGTTAGAGGGGATGGTATCTGCTCTTGTACGGTTATCTCCCTGTACAAACTGATTCTCGGGGGGGGGGGGGGAGACCCTTCAGTTTGCTGCGGGTGCGTACACAAACGCGGTGGCAACGCTTCTACTGCCCGGTGCCTCGCTGCCTTCTAAGAGTGGTTGGGGCGTTCTCGATTGTGAAGTTTCCTGTTAAAAACAACTACTTAAATTGCTGGCTGACTGCGGAATATAGCGCTATAGCTGTTTGGTGCACGCGTACATACGTAAACATGCCGCATTGTGGCTATGTATACAGTGTAAGCATAGAGCTTAGTGAATGAACTATAGTTAATATTGACTAAACGGTAGCATTGTGCATGGTATACGTCTATATATATAGAGAAAATGGTATGTGCATGGTATATGTCTTGATATAATTATATATAGTATATGCATGGTGTGCATCTGCTGTATACGTGCTTATGGAATATTTTATATATGTATGTTATATGCATTGTAAAAGTATGGTATGTACATTGTTTACACCAGTCACCCAGCCATGCATGACTATAAAGTGTACTTGACAACCACAAACCACAATGTTAAAATAATTGAAAAATAAGATTAAGAGTTGTTTTTTTTTGTCTTGTTTTTTTTTTTTTTTGTTGGTTTGGTTCGGTTTGTTTTGTGGGGAGGGGGGAGCGGGGGCCTTTCTGCCAGAACAAAGTCGGCTCTGGGTTGGAAATCTTGTTGAGTTAGGAGCGATTGAGGTGGAAATCTGTCATGCGCAGTGAGAATGAGGGCAGCCAGCGCCGCCACAGGTTAAGAAAGGCGTTCAGCGTCATGGGGGGGGGGGGGAACCTGGAGAGAATGTGATACATTCTGAAGGTGTGCTGACCACAACCGTAATAAAACAAGAGTATGGCGATAATCGGCATGGATCTCGGCAAGTAGAACCTCAGTCTCGGCAAGTAGAGCCTCAGTCTCGGCAAGCAGGACACCGACGATCAGCCATCGTCCCTAAAACTTTCCTGTCCTGCCGAAAGATGCAGTAACTCACGGAGACTGACAATTTGACAATTTCGAGATTTTTAGCGAGTCTGGGAGAGCCTCGGCGTTGACTGATTCCGGCAAGCAGACAGCTGCAACGGTATACAGAAGCCATGGTACCCTTGCTGGACTGACACGTGATCAGCTCATCATCAACCTACATGGTGAAACCCATTCTAGCCCCGAGAAATAGGACGGATTTCCGGTGTAGACCGTTCTGTGCCGTTACCAGTGTAGCCCACACTGCGGCCGGGGGGTGGGTTGGGGAAGGTGACCTCAACACCTGTACGTGTGACCGAATTCAAGAACTCCTGTTCAGAGCGGGAGATCCCAAATCAAAACCCGCTGGATTTAAACTACGGGGTCGCTGACACAGCATGGGACTAGTTCCTGCTGTCAGCCCTTCTGAACACCAGTCTGTGACGTCATTTATCACGTGCCATGATGTCTCTCACTGCGATAGATTGGCGTCAGATTTCATCACCGCAAGATAGCGACGCCTCAAACCAGTTCATAAGCCCTTTTCCTAAAATACCAGCCTGCTGAGATTAAGAAATTTTCTCAGGCATATCGTGGAGCAGAGTTGAAAGTTAATGATGCCTTCCCGCCTGCGAGAACCTTGGTATAGGTCACAGGTCATAAGTCAGAGGAAGAGGATCGAGAACTACAAACTGCACACTCAGGCGACGTTTATGATCGCGAGTGGAGCTAGCTCGTGACGTCAGTTATCCTAGGTATGACTGTAGGAGCTCTGACGTCACGAACTAGCTTCACTCCTGATCCCTATGTCTAAAAGCTCCCCTATTCACTACTATCGGCTTTTGTTCTTGCAGACATCTCCCTCCGACAGCCTCGACGCTGAATAATGACCCTTTTCGTTTTCTTTGGGGTCTACTGGCAACAACCAATCAGCTCCTAGTACTTTTCGCGCCATCGTGCAGCCACCGGAACTAGGGACATTGGGAGGTGGTGTCTGCTTTTCGCGCCGAGTTGTACGAGCTGCGGCTGAGGTCCAGTTGCGTGTTCACTGGGCGAGCCAAGTACTCAAACACGTGGGAAGGGAGTCTTTAAATCTCAACGAAATGGAAACTGGTTGAAATGCTGATTAACGCACATTTGACAGCACTGTGATGAGGAAGGGTAGGAAAAGAAGATGCCAGCATCCGAACTGGAACACAACAAAGTAATCGAAAGCCATTCGTTTTTTTTTTAATGAAAGCCACCTACTGGAATGTTTATATCAGTCACTATTAGTAACGCACGCTCGATATTAATAAAATCTCAGGTTCTTGCGTCACTGTAGTGTTTAAAACTGTTTACACTTACATTTCTGCCGGTTGTAAGCCAGGCAGACCTATACAGTTCGTCTAAGGAGTCCATATTGGCCAGGACGTGTGGATCTGTGCAGTGGACGTCTGCTAGGGAACTGTAATTAGTAGGTCCGAGTAAGAAATGTCTGACACAGGAAACAATTCGTCAGATATCTCAGAAATCACGCGGTCTGTAAGTGCAGGCGAAACAGAAGCAGAAATGCAGGAAATCGGCTGGTAATAATCTTCGATGAAACTTGGTATAAACCTCTCGTCGTGTTCCTCTCAAACGCAAAGAGTTGAAGTAAGCTTAGCGGACATCACAGACTCGGGATCCTTTAGGGATCCTCGTCTCTGAAGCCTGCCTCTTCCCTCCTCTCCCTGCACATTCAAAAGTACATGACGTGGTCACGCGGCAATTGAACGCGCAGATCGGGGCGCGCGTGCGCCGGGGTCTTGGCGCCTGACGCATCGCCCTCTCAGAGAAAGGAGAAAGGGAGGGAGGGAGTCGAATTTGGAGGGTTCTCTCCCCTGGCATCACCTCGGCTAGCGCCGTCTCTGGCTGCAGTTGTTCCTGTCCCTGCCCGCCTGTCAGCGTGTATTTCCAGCCGCTCCCAGCGTGCACCGCCAGCACGTGGCGTTCTTTCCGGCCAGCCCGCCAGGTAAACCCGCCAGGGCGTGGCCGTCTTCAGGTAACTCGTTCGTTTTCCTTTCATCTCATCCCCATCACCTGGCGGCCAGCCTCCAGTGTGGGGTACGAACGGCGACTGAAGAAAGGAGTCCGCGCTGCTCCGCTCCCCTCCACAGTCTGACCAAAGTTTCTGGGACTATAAGAAGTCGTGTGCCCGACGCTGTGTTCACTGGACAAGGCTTTTTCGGACCTCAGCCACCCCCCGCGTTACTTATAGCCCCCGCGTCACCCGCTCCAGCACGAGAGTGCAGACGCGCGTGACTGGCGAGTGTCAAGGTCAAGCAGAATGCCGACCATGGATGACTCGGAGCTCATCGCTAAGATAGGCAAAAAGAGGTAAGAAGTAAGGGGAAAATGGGCGAAAGGTGTTGGGGGGGGGGGTGCGAACCACAGGTGGCCACAAGCAGTGACGACTGGCTTTTGTGTTTGTAAATTTGCTAACGATATAAATATGCTAACGATGTAAATATGCTAACGATGTAAATTTGCTAACGATGTAAATATGCTAACGATATAAATATGCTAACGATGTAAATATGCTAATGATGTAAATATGCTAACTTGATGTACAGCGAATGACTCACGCCGTTTCTATAACTGGCACGTGATCAACGTTTCTTCTTCAAATGCGGTGTGCTATAATCACCCCGTTTGAAAGGACGTAGATCCATCAGCTAAAGTTTAGTTTAGATCTTTTTTCTTTCTTTTTTCTTTGTTTCTTTCACTTACTGGCTCATTAACTCTAACCCGATCACTCTCTCAGTCATTCCCTCACATGCATCCATGTGCGGGGTTTTCTCTCTCTCTCTCTCTCTATCTCTCTCAGAGACAAAAGCGTACACTTGGTGGGGGCAGGGAATATATATATATATATATTATCGAGAGAGAATGAATGCCATGAAATGGGGGGGGGGGAGAGCATGTGTGACCGTGTGACTATGTGATACAAAGAAGAAAAAAGCAAATTCTGTCTTTCGCTCTTATTGCTGTAACAACAAAATGCGCGCTGTACCGTGCGCGGCGTCAGTCGCACAGAACAGACAAGAAATAATTAAGGCGAGGAAAGAAGTACATATGAAGTCAAGGTCAGCAGGCGACAACAATAATTTCCTTCGCTTCATTGAATCGGAATTCCACAGCTTACCTGGAAACTGTTTTTCTCTCATCTTGACTGAACTGATTCGAACTTTTCGGCAGAGAAAGCTCAAGAGGGCGTCAGTGAGAAACTATAAACTCTGCTGCTAATGAGAAGATAACTCTGTTGGCTTTGACACATTTACGGTATTAGTGCTTCTCTGTGTGAGTTTTGTGGGGATGAGGGTTGGATCTTGGATGTTGTGGAGAATTTAGCGAGCGACACAAACTGGATTTCAAAGGAAAAGGTGGTCGTGAGATCTACTATATTACTGGGATTTTTTTCTGTAACCACGAACTACCTAAAAACATCTTTGTATAATAGAATATTAACCCTGAAAAGTTTATTTACATAATCGCCAAGAACGATCTGCGTTATGATAATTATCGAAATATTTCTTAGAGTTGATTAAGAAAACAACTGTACAGTGTCAAACACTGTGTTGCTGTTTACACAAGAACATGCCAACTTTAGACAGGACGTGTAGCCGCACAGACAAGTAAACAAGTCAGAGTTCTGCTCGATGTCGGTAGACATCTTACAGTGTCGTGCACCGAGGAGGAGCATGCTAACATGTCAGGTTGTCCTTCAGAGCCAAGGGCAGTCACAGGCACGTGGCTGCACGCACAACAGAGAATTTAGTGTAGTCGTCCCTCGCACGTGCGCAAACACCGGTGCGCAGGGGTCGGCTTCTTGTTTCAGAGCACCCCACTTTGGACTTGATAAGAATCACCTAGCAGTTGCCCACGTTGCTATTGACCTGCTCGGTGCTGTAACCAACGTGGGGTGACTCTGGAGAAATAGCTTTAGAGCAGCGAGTAATTTACAGTTAATAAAAGACATGTTCTGTTCCTGCTTTTGTCACTTTCGCCATCAGGAAGCAGGAGAGATAAGTCTTGATCAGGGACACAGGTTAGTATAATATCGCCCCACCCCACCCCACCCACCACCACTACTTCACGAAGCAGCAGCAGCTGTTTGGGCTCTGACCAGCTGTCACGTTGGAAGGTGTCTCCCGCTGAAGGTGCTGAAAGACATCTAATCCGTGCACATGTACCAGAATCACAGAATGTAAGATTGACCGTACATATTATCCGTGCACATGTACCAGAATCAGAGAATGTAAGATTGACCGTACATATTATCCGTGCACATGTACCAGAATCAGAGAATGTAAGATTGAACGTACATAAATACGGTAATACATTACTCTTTAAACCGCCATTATGATTTACTGGGTGAACACATTTTTCAAAGTTGCGATCGCTGATCAGATCTGTTTAAGTCACTGGGCATCCAACCTACCTTCCGTTTTAAAAGTAGACTTCAGTGGCACTGGTACCATCCGTGTGCCTACAGTCAGTTGCCTCACAAAGTAATAGAGCACGTGGCGATCGACGACCTTAGCTTTGCAGACTGAGTCATGGAGATAACCTCCCTTTATTTACTCCACGATACCACAGAGCTTACATATGTAAGGTCTGTGATGATACGAACCGCGCTGACTGGCTGCTATAAAAAGAGTTCCCCTCCTTGGGCGGAGGTGGTCTAGGAAAAGGAATTCGCGCCCCCCGCAGGAGCTGGTGACCAGCATGTCTGGCCATCTCATAACCAGTGCGGTCTGCCCTGAAACCCACGACACGCTAAAAAGTTCATGATGCGCTTTACGTTCGATAATTTTTCCTCCCATTCGTCTTTGGTTTTTAGTTCCGCGAGGCTCCTCTAGGCGTGAACTAGTTTTGTACTTCAGCACAAGGAAGCTGTGAGGGAGGTGGCATTTCAGTTCGCCCATGCTTTTCTTTTTTTTTTTAAATCGACTTCGGTCAATAGCTGAATGTTCCATTCTGAGGTCTGTAGCAGTGGTTCGAAGTTCGTCATCTAGCTAATGACATTTGCTTTCTATTTTGGGTTGTGTGGGGGGGGGGGGTGTTGGTGGAGTCTTGATGGTAAAAGCTTTGTCGGACCTCATCCTTACATTATTTGTAGATACCTCCCACCACAGACACCCTGTTTCTTTCGCCAAAACTCTTATCGTGGCTGAGCGCAAGATGGGTGGGACCAAACAGCGGGCTGGTACATAAAGCATTTTGGAGAGGCTGGCGGAAAGGGGCTGTTGTAACACAGGGAGGATATTACATTTCTTTTTAATGTATCTAGCCTTGTATCTGCCTCGGTCTGCGTGAGCACTAAGGGTTGGAGTGTCTCTGGGACGCGGCGGCTTGAAGCCCTGAAGGCCAGCAATTTCATGAGTTCACTTGATGGGGACGGTCTGATCACGTCGTACAAACGCCACCCTCACTAAGTGGAAGATGCCTTTGATTCGTTTTGGTGTATGTAAACAAGCTCAAGGTTGAAGGTTTAATGATCTGTCATGTACCTAGTTAAGTGGTGGACATAATTTCTGTTTTGGCTGGTATGAAGACCAGCCTGTGAAAGCTGTAGGAGAGTAGAGCAAGGAGGAATTGTGTTGGACAATTGAGTTGAGCTGGAATAGGGTGATTGAGTTTTTTTTTTTTTGAATTGTTTGGGGCAGTGGTGTGAACTAGATAGGAAGTGAATTGTTTTTTTTTTGTTTGTGTGTGTTGGAGTTTCAATGGGTAGGGTACGACGTTACGTCTAGTGCTCCTGGGTGACAATAAATAGTGGTGGGTCCTATTTATGTTACTCAGTGTTGAGTCTTGTTGAGAGATAGAAGAGTGAAAGAACACGACGCACGTGCTCCCACTAGGTCGTCTGACAGGGACGGGGGTGGGGGTCGTGACATATTTTAATTTAAGTTTGGGTAAGTCATAAAATATGTTTTTGGTGGCAGGAAATCAAGTTACAATAAATCACTCTTACCGCTTATGGCAGGCAGACGTCACCTACAGGTCATCCTCAAGCTTATGACCGACCTCACCAGGTCCCACATTCAAGCTCCCGACGTTGATTGCAAACGATGTTTCACCTTTCCCTTGCGGAGTTTCATCCACTGTCATCGGAGCATAAAGTCCATTCTCATTAAAACATAAAGTCCATTGTCCTTCAAGCATAAAGTCCATTGTCATTCGAGCGTGAAATCTACTGCCACCGCCCACCTGCTGTCAATGCCACTGGTGGGAGATCTAAATCAAACATTTCCTCACCCAGACGACAGCCTTGACCTGAATTCGAGGTCGTTACGACCTGTGTTGTTTGGACAGAACTGCCAGAAGAAAATGGGTTGATGAAACATTCCACCGCGGTGTGTGTGCGTGCAAGTGTGATGGCAGGAAAGATGTAACTTTGTCGGGAGGATGACCTGGTTCATACAGGTAGATGCTTTTTGGCTGTGGTGTGCTGTGCCAGCCTGCAGTTGTTGTTGGCCCTTGATGGGGCTGTTGGCAAAGTCGTTATTTGTGAACAGTAGGCGATGAACACAGATAATATGCCGAGGAAAGAATCTTTCATTCTTTCTTTCCTCCGCCCCTCGGATCTCTATAGGACTAAAGGAACAAAAAAATATACTGAAGGCCGGAAATTCCGTGACTCACTATCTCATGTCTGAGCTAACGAATAAAGACTCTAAAATATAAACGAATAATTACAGCGAGATCGAAATAACCGAGCGCCTTAAACCGTACAAACGCAGTCTCAAGAAAGATAACTCTATATATTTTCTCTGCATTATCTTTATAGTGCATTGCGGCCTCGTTTCCAGTGCGGACTTGTACGTCATCAGTACCATAAAAACATACAGCTTGGAGCCCCATCCCTCTTGCCGATGCCGAGATTAAGATCATAGGCCACTGAGCACACACTTCACTCTTCATCAACATTTTCTGTTAAAGACATTTGGTGGGCTCTGAAGGATTTGTTTTAGTAACTGTACTTGTAGGGGGTTTGGGTTGTGGGGAAAGTGCAAGCTGATGACGTCGACAGGGGGCATCCCAAAGTCAGACTGACGAAAGTAGAAATAGAAATTCAAAGACGGAACGTGACACCGAACAGCTGTTATATTGAGTAATTGTTCTTCTTGTGGCCGCTTCTACTCAAGTGCAACATTTCACTCTCAGCCATGGAAAGAACTGCTGCATGCTGATCGCGTGAGAAAGTCTGTCATTAAAAGGACAGTTCTGAGTCCTGTGTGTCGGCGGGTTAATAAGTTAATAAGAACTATATAGTTAGAGAGAGAGGGCCTTACCGTGGAGATACTGTTGTCAAGTTTACTAGTCTTAAACCGAGTCCATCTCGTCTTTTCTTCTCACTGGATCATTGTGAAGCTGCTAGAACAATATGCGTGTTAGGCTGTAGGTACTATGTGTGTCATGTAAGGGGATAGATGCAGTTTAGATCGGTATAGAACTTTCCCAAGTAGGAATTGACCTCAAATTCACTCAACAGACTGCACAGCAGACATACATACAATGTTAGAAACACGTACTATTTTAAGCTGCTTGGCACTCGGTCACTCACAAACACAGCATATTGCAAAACATTCCCTGTCCACAAGAGTCACCCAGAGCACAGCTGCCAATTACAGCCACACGTGCAGACCATGGGAATTTAACCCTGAACATTTAGGTGGGTTTGAGATCCATGGTTATACAAACTCTGGTAGGACCAGTGGGGGTACAGTCAGATGGAGATAGGAGACGGATATGGAGATCGACAGACAGTAAGATAGGCGAGGAGATTTGTGGAGGGCCAACCTAGTCAGCAGATCTACTGTCAACCGTCACGCCAGGGCGAATTCTTAATACTTTGACGGCCAAACCCGCTCCTGTCGCGAAAAGTCCTGGACATGCGCGGGGCGTGATGCAATCTGTACCGTGTGGTGTCGGGTTTGTGGTTACGTTGTATGTATTTTGCGGTTCAGTGACAACGCTACACAGTATTTTGTGATGCCGTGCCTACCGTAACATTACATCTACTTTCTGGCGCTGTGACTATGTTACACAGCACGGTCGATGGATTTTTTTTTTTCAATTTGGTCTTCTGTTGTGAACCACGTGACCATGTCGCCAGACCTTTGTCATTCTACCTGCTTTTCGTTGCTGGTTATAAACTGGGCTTCTGGCAAGCCTTCGAAAAGCAAGGGAAAACACAACTGTAGAGTTCTGCCTCGGCACCGGGGGGAACTCAAAACTGCTTGTGGATTTCAGGTAGCAGGCTGGGCATGCATCCCGCTATCCCCGCCCCCACTAGTGTAGCGCCAACATCTTACCGCCTCTCCCTGGCAATACCAGCCTCAACGCCCTTCCAGCTCATCTTTAGAAGGTTGGCAGCACCTGTTCTTGCAGCGACCTTCGCCTGGAGCCAGCACGTAGTGAACCTCCTCTATGGCATTTTTTTAATCCTCGAATTTAGGATCTTATCTGACCACACTCCCTACCGCAGTCGTAAGAACCCTTTAAATAATGCAATCAAATAATGTGTTTCTGCTGAGCATCAATCGGTTCTAACAGACTACTTCCGGTGATGCTGCAGACTTTGTTTAATAATGCCTCAAAAATATCTACTGAATTACACTATAAATCACTAACGCACCTAGATTTCGGTACTTTGTAGATTTGTATTTGACACTTCCACGTTTAAACACAGCCAATACTCCAAACATCAAAATGTGTTTCTGTGCGTGTATGAACATTTGTCAAGTCTTGGGTGTTGGAACAAATTTTGGACAATAAGGCAAACAATAAATCATTAATGCACAAAAAGTGCACATGGGTACAAGTGACATATATTTTCTCTCTCTCTCTTTCTCAGAGCACTGAAAACTGCTAGCATCTTTTAACATTATATTGGTTTAAGTGAGTGAAGCATCCATAAATAAGGGGACTCAGAGCTGGGGGTACTCTGTGATGTGACTGCCCAACGCTCGCTTCGCACCGTGGCCGCTCCAGTTATATTTAACTCCGTGGGCTGAACGGGCATCTCTTGTCCAGTCGTAAAAGGTGCACATAATAATCACAGGGCGAGAGAGCCTGACGACCGCTGTTACGAACGGTCAGCGAGTTTGCACTTCCCATCAACTTGGGGCACGCATGCGCTATATATCAAATGCGCTGCGCATGCGCAGGCCGGTTGCCAACCACTACAACAGATAATCACAGATAAGCACAGCGTCATTGCTTGTAGTCACAGTGTAGGGACCCATCCGCGGTGGTCGGCAGCCGGGTGGTAAAGACACTGTTTACAGTTGAGTCTCAGCTAGGGTCGATACCCTTATAAGATTATGATTTTTTTTTGGGGGGGGGGTACAGGTAGGGTTGGGGTTTAGCATAAGGTAGGGCTTCTGTTTTCATGTATAAGTTGAAGCAAAAGTTTCAAGTCCGCAACCATAAGTTTAGCGGGATGAAAGGTGCAGGGCTGTCCGTGGGAATTTCAGACTGTGACCGGTCATGCAGTCCACCCCAAAGCCGCTGAGAGTTCCCGCAAAATAAACCTGTTACCAAGAACAAATGTTCTCATATCTGTCGCATAAATGCCGAATGTTCGCATATCTCTCGTAAATGCTAAAACGTTCATCTATTTGTTGCGTAAATGCCGAAATGTTCGTCTATCTGTCGCAGAAATGCCGAAATGTTTGTCTATCGCCTAAATGCCGAAGTCCGCACATGTCGTGTGAAACTTACCGTTTTTGTGAGCTCTTTGCGCATGTCTGCTTTGCATGAAAGCTATTTTCGCGGTGTCAAGAGTCATGAGAATTAAAAAAAAGGAAATAGTAACGCGATTACAAAGTGGTATTGTGGTTAGCGTCTGACTCGTAAGATAAACCTTTCGTGGAATCTTTGATGGAGATGCAGAGAGTCCTACAAGTACCTATCAGGTGCATGTATAAAGGCATAACTTTCAAGTGTAAAAATTGATGGAGGGTAAATATTCCCAGGCAAGCTGGAAGGTCGCAGACGACGTGGGGTAAATGGTAAAATTTTGTGGGGAAACTGGGGTATGTTGGAGTAGAAGTTGGATTGGGAGAGAGGACAGAGTGTGGTTACAGTGCTCCTTAGGGCGGTGCCCGGCGTAAAGCCGCGTCTCACACGCGATCCTTCAGCTATCACGTCATATGACGCCCAGTGCCGCCTCCACCTGGAGATACCCGACAGAACCTCCCAGCTTCCCAAATGCCACTCAGATGCGTTGGCCTGACCACGGCGTCTGCAGGCCTCCGACATTTCGCTTAGCAGGCAGCATTCCGCCATGTGTACAGTGTCACGTGCTTCTGTGGGCTTCTTGCTGTCATACATACACGCATCGAGCGGCAGGATGAAAATAGAGCAGCTGGCTCTCAGAATGTCGGAGGTCTGTGTTTCCGCGTCTGACGTAGATTAAGGTGAGAGGTGGTCTATGAGTTGGCGTGGAATCTGCTGTTGCTGTGAATCAGGGTGGGTGGTGGGGGAGTGCCGTTGCTGTGGGGTGGCTATGGGATGGTTGTCGGGTCAAATCATGCAGCCAAACGATAGCAGCATCCCTTTTCACCAGCACTCACGTTGTTCTTGCTGTTTGTTTACACCAAGCGGTAAGACGCCTGTGCTTGCCGCTATTTGGTGGTGGTGGTGGGGGGGGGTTGTTGGCTGGGATCCCGTGTCCGGCACACGCACCGTCTCTGCATATGACACCTGTTTGCACAGGAGGGGTTGGGGCTGTCGGCAGGGTGAGGGGGGAGAGATTCGCTTATTATACACGTTGTCCTTCAATTTGTTCTTTTCACTACGGGGCTTCTTTATCCTCATCTTCTTCTATTCCTCCTTTTCCTCCCCTTCTTGATTCTTCTTCTCTTTCTGCTCAGTTCGCCTCCCGAAACACCCATCTCCTTGAAAACCAACGCCTTGCGGGGTTCATGTGACATCATCAAAACAGCTTCAGTCAAGTCTGGCAAGCAGCTGGGGCTTTAGGGTTTAATTCTTCAGTCATCCTTTTACACTGACCTTTCGCCGTCCAAAGGAGTGGGCGGTGAATGCACTGATTCTTTGCAACCAATAATAATAATAATAAAAGAAACAAATCCCATGTTCATACATCCAAATAACAAATATCGCGTTATTTAAGCAAACTGAAGCTCCTGACATATTTTTGTTTTACAGTCAGCATCTTGAATCACTATGAACAACACACGGCACTAAGATGTTTGTGTTTATCGGTGACAGGGTTTGTGCCGTTTGTACGTGCCTGCAAGCGCGCGGATATGTGCGCGTTCCATATTTGTGTGTGCGCACCACTAGGTGTACAGAATGTTTTACATCTTCCTTCACTTTTCACGTGAAAGGGCCACTCAAAGCCGTGTTTGAAGCTACACACAGTGCCCGGGTGTTGTGTCGTCCTCGCGTTTTAAAGCTCACCTCTCACCTTTTCTGATCAGATCAGGGGCTGCCGCGTGTGCGCCCAGCCGACAAGCTCAGCTTTGAGTAATTGCATTGGCCGACGTCACAGCCATGAACACGTCTTGCGGTTGAAGAAGAAATCATATCGTCGTCATGGTTACAACATTCTTCGCAGGGGCGCGTGCGTGGCGCGAGAGCAAATGCCGAGAAACCAGGATAGGCGCTCCGCCCTCACGTTACCGCCAAGGGCGGGCTGGCAAGATGGCCGCCTCTGAATCGGACCGAGCGTGCGCTTAGCTGACTTGTTTGCACTGGACAGAAACTTTGCCGAGTGATAACTGTGCAGGGACTTCAAGCCGTGTGTAGACTTCCTGCAGTCATGCGTACGTGGGAACCGAGTCTGTTTCGCTGTAACCGGAATTCCTCGATTTGAAGAACAGAAAAGTAAGTTCCAATAGTCAGAGTATTAGTCTCAGTTGCAAAGCAGAACTTGGGTGACGCGGCTTTTACTGTCCGAGCTTTGCCTGTCGCTTGAATTCCATTCTGGCTCTGGGCTGGGGTCCGTCACCTCCTGTCCACTACAAAAGTGTCCTTTTTGTCTCTTAACCCTTGAATTTAAAAGTTTACTCAAAGAGGGTTTGACCGGTTAGGTTCTGCTTACCGGGACCATGAAGTGTGTGCTAGCCAAGACTGCACAAGACGCCATGCTGGCTGTGCAGTAGATGGCTGTTGTAAAACCAACCACCGCCCCTGACCCTTTTTTAACTTCATTTCTAATGACTTTAAGAAGGGAACCGACATCTTTTGCAGAACAGTATCAGCACATTTGACTGGTACATTACACCGCATTTATTGGCAGCCAACGTGACGTCTGATGAAAGTCAGCGTAAACCCCGCTATAAAGTGGATAAGAACGCTGACGGAAGGCATCATCATCATCATCATCGTCGTCGTCGTCGCGGAGAAGCACGGCGTTCATCAGACGTGCCGTGCGCCAGAGAACATTTTAGTGTCGGTAAACCCGGGGTTTCGTAGAACATTTTAGTGTCGGTAAACCCGGGGTTTCGTAGAACATTTCAGTGTCGGTAAACCCGGGGTTTCGTAGAACATTTCAGTGTCGGTAAACCCGGGGTTTCGTAGAACATTTTAGTGTCGGTAAACCCGGGGTTTCGTAGAACATTTTAGTGTCGGTAAACCCGGGGTTTCGTAGAACATTTTAGTGTCGGTAAGCCCGGGGTTTCACCATCGCGTCTCGTGATGACAAGAAGGCGGTTTGTACTGAAATAGGTCTTTTACTCCATTTTCTCTTATCTATTTCTCTTTCGTTAACAGTTCATTCATCTTTAAGTGTCTTTAGCTGACATCATGCACGTGTTTCTTAACTTGCGAAGCAAGGCTAGAGAATTTCAAATAGTTTCCAAAGGGCTGTGCTGGCCCCAACCATGAGCTTATGAGTTTTAATGTCATCTACATTCGTTGAGAATCCTTAATCGTGTGTCACCAAAGATAAGTCAAAGTTATGTGACGCCCTAAGCTTTGATCAAACACCACTAATCAGTTTGCCATGAGTGTATGCCGCCTGTTTGTCGGTACCTTCAAAGCCCTCCATCCCGCCCTCCTATCTGTATCTGTTTAGCTGTCCACATGTGGGTGGGGGTGGGCGAGGGTGAGTGAGTGCGCGCCGGTGCAGTTTGAAATGCAAACCGCGCGTACAAGTGACTGTTCTGCTTTCAAGGTTGTGGGTCGCTAAGTTAATCAAGAAGGAACGTTGAAGAAATTTCAGGACAGCACTTGGGTTAACAGCAGTTAGGAGTGGCCGAGTGATATAAGCGGGAAATATCCGGTACAAATGAGACTGGGAGCTGGGTATATGATTTGGAAATGCTTCCCCATCTAGGGAACGTGACAGTATGAGTGCAGAAAAGCTGGGCCGAGTACGTCTGACCATGTCGCAAATCACTTCATAGACATCATCATGGCGAGATGAGCAGTAATTAAGGCTGATAATGGAAAAAAATGAAGTGCGGCTTACATCAACAGTCGTAATGTCGCTATTATTAGCACTGTGAAGTGCACTTCTGTCAAACGCATATCTCGATGCACGTGCGAATGGAGAATCTAAAACAGGGTCTTTTTGTACGTGTACAGTGTTACCTGTTCACACAGACTTTCTTGAACAGTGAACTCCTTGTGATACAGGAGGAGATCGCGAGAGAAAAAATAGAAAAAGGGGTGTCGGTGTGTGCAGCGTAAGGTAGGGGCTGGGAGAGATGAGGAGATAGGAGCAGAAGATGAGAAAGAAAGACACACACAGGGATATTTTTTGTCATATTTACGTGTCCACCTTCATATTTATTTTTGCTGACCCTGTATGTCCTCGAGTTTTCTTCTCTTTAGTCACACACGTGTCTGTGGGTGGGTGAAGGTGGGAGCGGGGAGAGATGAGGAGGTAGGAGTAGAGGATGGAAAAAGAACGACAACTTTGCTGATACGGGGAGGAGGGGGTGAGAGAGAGAATTTGTGACATCGTTATCCTCGAATTTGTTCACGGTATTATATTTCAAACAATTTCCTCTCAGCTTTTTTCTCTCACATGTCGCACATTGCTGATCTCCCCTTGTCAACTCTCCTGTGCTGCAGGTTTCGCCGGCGCCAGGAGCGTGAGCGCTACTTCACGCAGACCATTGACTTGAGCAACATGTCCACCACCATGGCCGGCAACAAGCTGGCCCAGGAGATTCACGACGAGTTTCTCACCTGCAAGATCTGCCTGGAGGGTTTCAAGAGCCCCAAAAGTTTGGACTGCCTGCACACCTTCTGCGAGCAGTGCATCGAGAACCACGTGGTCTCCGAGTGCAGCTACAAAAAGTATAGCGACTACCGCGAGTTCACGTGCCCGCTGTGCCGGAAGCGCACGCAGCTGCCGCTAGGGGGCGTCAAGAAGTTGCCCGACAACTTCCTTGTTTCGAGCCTGGGGGAGGTGGTGGCGCGCCAGCGGCCCTCTAAGTTTCCCTTCTGCGACATCTGCAAGCTGGTCAGCCGCAAACACCGCGAGGCCACATCCAAATGCCTGGACTGCAACAAGCTGCTGTGCAAGGCCTGCGTTGACATGCACCGCGAGACCAAGGTCACCAAAGACCACAGCCTCTTCGACTGCGAGATCGAGAAGGATATCGAATGCAAGGAGCACCAGGACGAGGTGGTGCGCTTCTACTGCGAGCCGTGCGAGACGTGTATCTGCGTGCTGTGCACGTTCAACGAGCACAAGGACCACGAGATCTCGCAGTTCTCCGAGGCCGTCACCAAGTACAAGGATGACATCCAGCAGCTGCTGCGCTCCTGCAAGAGCAAGATCGAGGTGTACGACACCCAGCTGGGGCTGCTCTCCAAGTGCGAGATGTTCATCAAGGACGCCGAGCAGCGCATTCACGACGTTGCCATCCAGTTCATCGCCGACATCCGCAGCCGAGAAAAGCAGCTGGTGGACGACGTGCACGCGCTGTATGGGCCCGAGCTGATGGAGTATGTCAATCGTAAGGGCGAGATGCAGACAAACCTGGACTCGCTCAAAAGCACGTGCAGCCTGACCGAACTGGTGCTGAAGGGCAAGGACATAGAGCTGCTCTTGCTCAAGAAGCAGGTGCAGGACAAGCTGAGCTGCCTGTCTGACGTCACGCTGAAGGACTTGCCGCGGTCCGTGCACAAGCAGGTGACCTTCCTGCCTGGGTGCATGGACCTGGGCGTGCTGCACGACCCTGACCGCCCCCCACGCCTCCAGACGCAGGTCTCCCTGCCGACAGCTTTGACCTCCAGCGGCAACGGCGTGCACATCCGCACCACAGAGACGCAGACGGATCTGACGTCACAGAGGGACTCGCGCATGGTGTCTCGCTACATCCAGACCCTGCCGCAGCGCGACGACGACGACAGCAGCAGCAGCCCCACCAGCAGCAGCAGCACGGGAGGTGAGCAGGAGAAGGGGAGACAGTGTTGGTACGGGGGGAGAGGTCACAAGCACAGCGTGGCCACTGGCACCGACATGGTCTGCACCGAGGAGAAGGCGGTCAACACGCGCTCGCGCGCCCTGCAGCAGATGCACAGCGTGCAGGCCAAGGAGGACACGCCAGAGGACCCCGCCACAGCAGGAGGGACGGCACAGGATTCCACGTCCTCGCCTCTGCTACGACAACATCGACGGCGGCGCGAACGGGTGCGCCCCATGGAGGTCGGGGTGCGGCCTACCACTTTCGGTCCCACTGTGGTGGTCGCCTCGTCGGCAGGGTACGGGCCGGTCCTGACCTACAGCAGCAGTATAGAGGAGAACCACTACACCTCCTTGGCCACCCCCACTGTTCAGAACCCCTCCCCTCCCACGTAGTTTCTTTTTCATCCCCATCTTTTCCCACCCTCCCTTCACGACCCGAGAGGTAGTGTCTAGCTTTGGTCCATCTTTTGAAACCATGAGACTTGGTCTCCCAGCTGCTCGATCACACAAGAATGGTAGATCCTGTTCACGTGATCGGAAGATTGCCAGTTACTTCCCTTTTCCCGTGTTTGAATGAGTTGAGTTTAGTGGCGGCCGCACACGGTTCGATTAAAGTCGATTCAGACGGTTCGACGGCAACTTCTCTGATTATCTGAAACGTAAACCAAGGAAAGTTCTAGCAACAGCTCTCGTTTACAAATTAGGCCACAAGCTTCAAGTCTTCTTTCGATTCTTAGATCGCATTTGAGTCTTTAGCGTTTTCTGAGGGATGCCCCTGTCCTTGAAGGGCTTCAGCAGACTCCATGACTATCGTCTTTTCGTCTCAAAAAAAAAAGCAAGAATTAAAACACACTGCTCGCTTTTTTTTACCAGCAGAAATGCCGTTGTCCCTGAAAAACTTTGTAATAGGTCGAAAGAGATACTGTCCTCAGAAAACAATGCGAGAACGTATGCAGCCGATTGTAACATGAAATATACGCGATATCTCGTGCTTTTCACGAGAAGGGAGGTGGAGGTGAGGCTGGACTAGAGAGCTTGCCTCCATATACTTGTTTCAAATAGAGTAAACAGAACTGCTGAAGTTTGAAGGCGTGTTGTCTCTGGGTGGTGGAAGGGATCGAGGTAAGATGAACTCAGTCTCAGAGAGAAGAACCGCGTGCGTGCGCCGTGTAGACTGCAGTTTCGTAGACGCAAGGAACACAAGTGACGCTGGGCAGTGACGTCATGGCCCCTATGGCGTATCACCTGCGCTCCTCGCGTGTAGGAACCTAGCTCCCTTCTGCACTGTGGTGTGGATGTACAGATGCTTTCACTCAAGCTTGTCCTGACTCGTCCAGTTAGCTCCCCTTGCCAGTGTCGTGAAGAGCCTGATTTTGGGTTGCACCGTGTGCTGATAAGTAACGAGGTCAGTTATGACGTCCATTCCTGTGCGGAACTTTCTAAACACCCCTTGCTCGCTCTTCCAGTGCACGTGTGGCGACCAGTTTGTGCTTAGGTGCTTCAGACGGTTTGGACGAAAAAAAAAACCCATTCACTTGTCCTTAGCATGTAGAGGTTGGACGTGCAAGGGCTGCTGGGAAGCAGACGGAAGACATATCGTTTGAAAAGCTATGATCAAATCGAGACAATTTAAGAGTGACCAAATAAATCTGACCAATGCCTGGGTACGTGTGTAATTACCTTTCGAAGTCGTGTGACAAACTCTTGTTTGAAGTCAGCTCGCGCATGCATTTTGAAAGCTTGTCCTCTTTCATCACAGAGTGACACCTTCCTTAGTGTTTTCAATGGCAGTTCTGATGAGAAGCTTTGGCTATTTTTAGTTTACAGTTTCGCTTTCTGTTCCTAGTTCTGTTTGAAGAATGTATGGCTTCTCTTAGTTTTCTGCACTAGCGTGGTTTGGAGCAAGATCCTACTGTAGTTTCTACTGTTGTGCTTAATACACACGTCAGTTTTGCGTTTATGTTTATGTAGACTTACATCATTCAATATTTATGTTTAAACCAATTAAAGTATCGAGGCTTACTGACGTCCTATGTAACACACATCTCTCTCTCTCTCTCTGTTTTCTGTTGTCGTTTTCCTCTTAAACAGACAGTGTAAAGCGTGTAGTATAGCTGAGAAAATTGGAAAATGCCCTTCGTGTATCCGTCTCGGCTTTCCCCGGCTGTCCTCCATTTTACCTAAAACAGCCGCAATTTGATAAAAGTTAATCACTCCAACTTCGTGAGCGTCCTTGACTTAGCCACCTAATCACGTGAACTTCTTCTCTTTACCAATGAACTCGAAGACTTCCGTCAAGAACATACCGTTCCAGCGGTCTCGCACTATTCCGGAGAATCCCTAATAGTTGTACATTGGCGTCAAAAGTCGAACTCGTCTGCGCTTGTAGTAATCAGAGATCCTCAGGATCCGGGTACTTTTGCTACGTCCACTGACAAACTTTAGACGCTTATAGTGGGTGATGACCATATTAGTCCGTGTGGCACAGAATGTGTAAAAGAGACGCGGGGAATAGAAATGTTCGAAAAACATTTTGTTGCTAAACTGACGTTTTCTGACAGTAGTACAGTTTTCTTGCCTATCCCCAGCCTCGATCTCCCCGAGAGGTAGCATGTACACATGGTAACCTATTGCCATAACCTGTGTTTGCTGAACTACGCGTGTAGAACCAAACTGCGACCAAACGCTGCCCATCTGTCTTTTTAACATAGTTACTTAAGCATGTGGTGTAGAATTCTGCTACATATTCTAAATCTGCGTTTCATTTAGCCTGCGAACCCCTGTATTAGAGCACCAGTTCATGCTAATCTTCATGGTCACGGAATGAAAGGTTCTAATCCCAAGCGACTGACGTTTAAGCGACTTTTTATTTTATTCATTTATTTTTAGACGGCCTTGATGGGGTGCGTTCGTCTGACAACGGGTCTGTGCCACAGTGCGAACACAGAAGCTACAGAGACAATTTCTTTCAGCTAAAACAAAAAGCAAGTTGAAATTTGTCCATAAATAATAAAATAATATTTTTTTTGCGTTTACCTGTCTTGGAATGATGGCACACGTGTGATCATGTCAGGGAAGAATCATGAGTTCTCATTACTGAAAATGTTTACTTCCATAGATGTCGTACTTATGGGGTTTTTTTCATGACGATTGTCTAAATTTCTGACCACTCACCTGCATGTGATCATATGTGGCTTGTCTTTTGTAAGTAGATTCTGACGAAACTATAGCGGTGATGGAAGTGAGAGCAAGTAACTTAAACCATGGCTTCTTAAACCTAAAACATGAAAAAGAATGAAGCGCTGAAGTCTTCTTGGGTTGGCCTACGCTCTCTGTATTATTTTGATATTTGATTTTTAGTGAACAAAACACTGCGCAATTGACGTACTTACCACAGCGGAAGTCAGTTATGTGCAGAGCAAGTAAATAAATGGCGTTGGTCAGGCAGAGTGGCAGCTCTAACAGCTAAAAAATCCACTGCCAGTAGGTTTCGTCAGTTTTGTCACTGTGGCCTCTTACCTGTCAACTCATTCATCCACAACATCCTCTGGCCCACTCACCCCTGCCACTCGCGTTTGCTGTGTCCTTGCTTGACCCTTTTAGTTTCTTTTCTTGTTGCAGTTACTGAAACTCCAGACGCGGCTAGTCCTGCAGTCCGTTTCACACCCAAGGTCATGAAGTGACGTCGCAACTCACCCGGATGTGCTAATCACCACCTGTCTAGAACAAGTAGTGAAGAAATGCACTTCCGTACGTCATAAGAAGCATGTTGCAAGTCCCCCCTCCCCCGCTCTAACACAGCATGCATGATGCGATTGTTCCTCATACCTATAAGCTAAAAGGGGACGAGACGGCACTGCAGTTAAATAGTTTTTATAAGTATATAACTTTGTTGATTCTTTTCTAAGCTTCGGGCTTTCAGCAACAAACATATATTGTACACAATCGAAAGCGTTGGATAATTCTGCTTGATAATATCACAAAGGCTTCAACTGCTTCTTAAAATATTTATGTACATTGTTATTTACATGAAAAAAGGAATAGAATGAGGAGATTTAAGCACTCGTATTTTAACAGATTTAAGCAGATTTAAACGACTCCAGCACGAATAGGCTTAAAACTGTCATAACTATAGGCCTACTTTAAGTCGAGTGCAAGGAAATCGAATCGGATTTAACGTATAAGCGAAAAACATGGCTGTCACGAACGCACTGCATGAATCGCAAACAACTTGAACTAACCTTTGTGATCATCCAGCATCTGCTAAGGCGAGCTTCAGGCTGGTGTAGGAGAATGGCAAGGAAGCCGCGCGGTGACGTCAGAAACCCTTTACTGGATCACAGAAACTCTTCTGCTGCTATCTACTTGCATTTGCTATCGCTGTATGGACAAACCTAGTTGGCTTATTAACTACGTGCTTCTTAGAATCCCGCGAACTGAGAGGCAGTTAAGACTCTGGGAGGAGAGGGAGAAAGAGTCCTGGTGTGTGTGTGGGGGGGTGGGGGTGTCCAAAGTGTTCTTGTCCACTTTACAAACGTTACATTTCAGGGGCTATGATGTCCCCACCAGTTCATGCTGCAGACTGTTCACAGAATATACGAACGCGCATCCAACCCTACCCAGAAGAAAAGTCGACCTTCAATAAATTCCGTAAGTAGGGTTAGACAACTCTACACGTCTCCACTCAACCTATACCCCAAATATGCCCGTCTCAGTTTACTTGAACACCCCTTCCCCAACTACAAATTAGTTTCAAACAGCTTCTGCCCCACTGTGTACAACAGTCATTTAAAAAAAAAACTCTTGAGATATAATTCGTCTGTTCAAATCCCTCAAAAGAGTTTTGGCTTTCTGTTGACTTAGCTGTAGCGAGACCGCGTGATCGTCTACTTACCTCCCATTGACCGATATCAGGGATTGTGCATGAAACTCTGACGATGGCTTAACAGCTTCCTAACGCCTCTTGAGCTTGCAGCTGTCACAGACTTCTCCGTCTTACAAGCACCTTGATCGAACATCTGAGATGCTACTGCTTCTTGAAATTGGCATTGTAACAAAAAGCTTATCTTCACAGCGCGAGCTTGGCTTCAACATTCAGGTGCTTCTAGAAATTCGCTGATGGGAGAAAACTAAAAATATCTTTGTTCAGAACTCCTTTTAACAATCTTAGATTTTGCAAGGCTAGGACAAAAACAGGAAGGCGCCAGAGTTGTCGCCCTCAAGAAGTTGAAGAGATCATTGTGAATTAATGCACTCCCAGCTGTTCCTCGTTTTTCAAATACAAACTGCTTCGTCTTCTAAGTCGTTGGAGTTGAAGACATGCAGATGTTCTGGGCTTCCCTGCCAGTACAGCTCGCAAAATTATGGATTGACTTTACCCAGCACGCTTTGGAGGTCTCAAAGCCACGTTGCACATGGGTCACAAGGGTCAGGGGAAGGTAGCATGCGCCATCTTACGTTTACTGGTCGATGTTATATTAAATAGACATACGTTATAGCATGCGTCAGGCTTTGCTTTTGATGAAATGTTTGTATGCTTTATGGTTTATGTACGTATTTTCATTGGTCGGAATGAATAATGATTTTTGATTTTTTTTTTTTGGGGGGGGGG
>SMGT01015210.1:60935-73394 GCA_004794575.1 Lanistes nyassanus | reverse complement strand
TTTCAGTCAACATTATGATGGTTCTGCTGCACATTTCAGTCAGTCTTCAAAGAAAGGAGTCTGGGACAAATAGTCCTACAGACTTTTTCTTCCTGGTTAGGTAGACAGTCCAGAGATTTGTAGTAGCTGGAGCTTTCTGTTTGTCTTCCCTTAGTTTAAGAAAGATTGAAGAAAACCAAGTACAGAAATTGTGATTTCTGGTTAGATATACAATCCAGAGATTTGTAGTACCTGGAGCTTTCTGTATAAGTCTTCCACTAGTTTAAGATTGAAGAAAACCAAGTACAGAAATTGTGATTTCAGAAAACTAAGAGACTGTGATCTCAGACGACCAAGAACAAAGATTGTAGTTTCAGAACACTGAGTACAGAGATTGTGATTTCAGAAAACCACGTAAAGAAACTGTGATTTCAGGGCACCAAATACAAAAACTGCAATTTTACAGCAAATCTGTGGTTTACGAATAATAATACAGTGATTGTGATTTCAGAAAGTGAGGTACAAAGATTGCATTTTGGAAAACCAATTTCAGAAAACCAAATACAGAGATTATGATTTCAGAAAAAAATGAACAAAGGAAGGTTGTGATTTCTTTTAATTGAAAAGCTTAATTTCTTTTTTGAATTTTTCTGAAATGCACTTTGGGATGCTAAGAAAACTGTGGACAGCATTTTCTCCAACTGAACAAAAATTCTGATGAAAGTGTAATTTTTACTCGGCTCACATGCTGCGGTACTCGGGCCAGCGCAGGAGGGAGGGGTGGAGGAGAGATTATATCATTGCATCAGGAAATAATTATGTCAAACTTATTGAAAGACATCAGAATAGTCTTGTCATGCATTTGACATGATCATCCCAGTTATTATGGAAGGGGGAGGAGTGGAGGAGAGAGGAGGGATATCCTTAATTAACTGCATTTTTTTTAAAATCACACCTAACCCATACCTTTGCATTTGTCTGTCATCTTCCTCAGGAACTGACACTGGGCGACTACGGTTCAAAGCCTCCCAGAAAGTCACCTGTGTGCACAAAGTCCATTTCTTTCATCCACATACACCCCGTTCCCATGATATTGCATGAAGTCAAAAAGAAAACAAAACTATACATGCTTTCCTTCAGCTTCTGTAGTAAACTGATGGTACAAGGTTCGCTTTCTCGAAAATCTCCTTTATGCAGAGTGTTATGCACACTGTTCAACAGTGACACATGCTGAACACGCGTAACTGCCAGGGAAATGGAAGCAAGTGACAGATGAGGTCAGTTACTGCCCCTGCAAACCCATAACTGAAAAGTGAGAAGATAAGCAACCAGTAGCAGGCTGGGGAACAAACCGAACAAATCAAAAATCAAACCTGCTCTTCCTCAGTTCCAGACTGAACCAAACTCTGCTGGATGGCAAACTGCAGCAACTCATCATCTTCATCTCGAAGTCGCTCATGGTGTGCATCTCCTGTCACACGAACACAGTGGTCAGAACTCATCTCGCTTGATCTTTCTCACACTCTTAGCAGAAATTCGTACTCCTCAATTCCTCCCACACATCTTGTTGCTTTGGGCAGTACTGTGTGATGCTGAAGGGTATATTCCTTTACCTGTTTTACAACCCCATGCCTTACTTCATGGGCAAAAACAGGTTCTGTATTTTATTGTATTAGTTTAAATGGTGCTTTAGTTTGTGCTGTTTGCATTCTGCTATACACAGTTCAATATGTTCTGAGTATGTGCACAGTTCAATATGTTCAGATTATGCGCACAGTTAATATGTGTCCGTGCATAGTTCAATATGTTTTTAGTATGTGCACAGTTCAGTATATTCTGAGTATGCACATAGTTCAATCTGTTTTGAGTATGTGCTTTGCCTCTAAAACAGTTGGGGAGGGGGGAGGAGGAGGGAAGAGAGACCGAGACATCTACTCTTTTCAAAAAGTGGCTGTGGATGTTGGCATGAGCGCATAAATATGAAAATCTGCATTGATATTATAAAAGCAACTCAGTTTCTAGGACAGGCAAGAAAGGTGTCCAGAAGCGGTCCTCAGCTTGTGCACTCTACTCACCACTCCTGTTATAGGTGGGTGGAGCTTCAAAGCATCGATCTTCTATGACACACGTCATGGGCACGTCTTCGATCACACTGACGTGGTTGGCAGGTGTGACGGAACCAAATATGTTGCCAAAAGTAACTCTGGCATTGAGTACATGGAAAAGAGGAATTTCTGCAAACAATCAATCTCACAAAGGTTAGAAATGAGCAAGGAAAATGAGTATGGAAAAACCTGTCTATAGAGGACCCTTAAATTGATAAACACCTTGCTTATAAGGACACTTCGGCCCAGTACCAATTGATTTTCAACACAAACCGGCAATATACCACCCCATCCCAATAATTATCAAATTTATTGTGAACCATGATATAACTCAACAGGCCAAATACCTAAAAGGTCACATGGCCCATACACTCTTTTGCTAAGTGGAAAAAGTAAAAATATGTTGCTTATCTTGACATAGCCACACACATATGCGAAAAAATGATACATCCTTGCTTAAGAAAAATCAAAGTATAGTTTCAAGAAAAGACAGCTGGTGGCAACTCCTATTAAATAACAAGTCATCATGACAAACCATCCCCTACCATTCCAAAAAAAAAAACAAAGCCAAAAACTGTCAATAAGAAATTATTTAATGTCTCGGACAAAATGATTTCCATCAACACAGGGAAATTGTTTCCCCATAAATCATGAATTTCTGCACACTCTGATAAATATTTCTGAGCTAACCAACATGCACAAAAAAGTACCAACCAATCTTAACAGGGAACCCTGAGGGTAACTGCAGGGTAATGAAGTCACGCAGCTTGGCAAAGTGAGCATTGCTGGTGGCCATCAGGTCGATGATAGGCAAGACTTGTTCTTGCAGGGATAATGGAAAGTTCTCACACAGCCACAATGTGGCTTTGAACTTCTGAACCTTGGTGCTTTGCTCAATGGGGCGACCAATGTCTCGCTCACCCAGGTCCACATGAGCATTGAAGTACTCCTCTGGAGTGATGGAAGATGGGTTGTATGACACAAGGCTGATGGTCTGCAAAGAAAATAATCTGAAACTGTGACTGCCGTAAGTACAGAGTCCAAAGACAAAGTTTATAGAGACGTGCTAACGTACACACACATTTGCCAAGATCCATAAGCGCACACACACATTGCATGCATAATGACTCCTACTCATCAAATGATTACCCCATTGGCATTGTTGCTCGTCTGCTGCAACGCCTGCTCCTCCGTGGCCCCAAGGAATGTCTCAAGGGGCGTCTTGCTAGTTCGTTTGGATCGTTCTTTGTCTTGCTTTGTTAGATGCTCTGTCCGTGACTTGGTGATAAGTTCAACATTGTTGGCGCTGAATACCTACAAAGCAGTTTTTGTTGTTGTTGTTTGGTATGTAAACTTTGTGCATCTTGATCTTATCATTTGTTTTAGCGGAATATTTTCTCCTTTTAAAATATAGTTAGCCATTCAGTGATTTATAACAAAGCAAAATTCATTGTGTCATTTCTGCCTTTTTGATTCTGATCAGATAAGCCTTTCTAAAAATAAATACAAATATTAACAGCATATTGTGTAAGGAAATTAAGAACAGACCAACATTCAAATTTATTTTGCTAGTGTCACTGTTAGTATCAATGAACTGTTTTCACTTTAGACCAACATTTGAATTACAACCCAACAAAGTACTGGCAGCGCTAGACACAACCGTATGCAATCAAGGGAGCCTACCGTACCCAAACACGTAGCATGTTGGGTTGTCATATGACGATTTATAGCCCTCTGTCCTCATTTGTTCCTTATTAACATTTGAATTGTTAGATTCACTGTTAATGTTAACACATGGGATTTTACTTTAGACAAACATGTGAAATGTTAGTCTCAAAACAAATTTAGACCAACATTTGAATTGATGAAAAACACATGGATTTTCACAATGCAGTTCACCAGGCCTTAGAATCTTTTACCTTGCAGTCGTACCCATTGACAGATTCTGTTTTGTCACTGCGCCAGCCCCATAGCCCAGCCTTGCTGCTGCACAGAAAACAAATCTTTACCCCAGAAGTCTACATTTTGCTCCTGGACAGACAAGAAAATCAATTAATAAATCAGACAATAATCCTCAATTTCACTGTTTCATGTACCGACGTAGTTTGAACTGTTCTTAAAGACTGTTTCTGAAGAATTTTGTTAAAATTCCTTGCAAGCCTGATGTGTGCAAATAATATTTTCACCTTTTTTGTTTTATCTGACTTTTCACTAGTCATGCATTCCAACTAAACAGGTAATGGTGCATAGTCACCGTTCAAAGGAAATCCTGTTGGTGTCAATGTAAGTCGTGACAACAGGGGAAGTAAGCCGTGCAGCAACAGCTTCCTCAGATGGTCGCATCAAAGAAGAATCGGCTGCCACAGGTAACGTGCGGATCGTCTCCGAATAGACGTCCTTGTTATCGTGATCCACCTCCATCATCACTGCCGTGCCAACACCTGTGACATAAAATTGTCCCCCGACACTCCTCAAGCTGCCCACTTCATGGTGCATTCGTTTCAAAACCAGCGGGAGAGCTGCCCACTGTTTCACAAAGGACTAGATTTTGCTTATTACAAGAAACAATCTTCCAATACTGGAACAAACACGTCCTTTCCTTTAAGCCATAGAATGTTTTACATGCACAGAAGGAGGTCCTCCCCATGTCAGGTTGGTGCATAGACACACTGACTGCTGCAGGGAGGGTTCCACTGTTTTCTAAACTTTCAGCTTTTTTCTCAGAAACCCTCTAAACCTGCAGATTTCACCAACTGACTGCTCATCTAACTCGCAGGTCTCCTGGAAATTCCATCAACTGACTGTTCACCTAAGATGCACGTCTTCCGCAGGTTTCAGCAATGATTTGCTTGGCCAAACTGCCCCTCTGTACACACTCAAGGCAAAACGAGAGCAGGCAAATGTAAAACCACCATTGTTTGTTTAGTTGCTGGAACTAGATGACTCACGGACCATAGGGTGACCCAGTCAGCACAAAGAAGGAAATGTAATTCTCACACAGGGAACGACACATGTACTGGGAGGTTAACCAACATTCCTGCGGCCTGGCGGCGCAAAGGTGCCAATGACAACGGTCCCATTATGTAGATAGCATGATGTTAGCCAAGGACGGCTGAATCAGCAACCAGCGGTCGGTGAACTTGGGAACTCAGGAAACCTAAACATTGGAACTAGCGCCTGTCAACAGGTCGTGAGTTGGGCATCCACATGATGCCGCCTGCGAGGGTGGGGGGCATGAGGGGGATGAATCATGTGGTGTAGATGACACTACAAGAGGAAGAAATATAACGGAGAACGGAGAGCCTGGAAGGAAGGAGGAGGAGAGACACATAGACTGCAAAGAAGAGCGATGCCTTGCTCAGACATGGCCAGACATGCCCAGACATGCTCAGACATGCCCAGACATGCTCAGACATGCCCAGACATGCTCAGACATGCTCAGACTTGCTCAGACATGCCCAGACATGCTCAGACATGCTCAGACATGCTCAGACATGCCCAGACATGCCCAGACATGCCCAGACATGCTCAGACATGCCCAGACATGCCCAGACATGCTCAGACATGCCCAGACATGCCCAGACATGCCCAGACATGCCCAGACCTTGGGGCTATGCTTGCTTGGCCGCTGGACTTTCAAAGTCTTGACCACGAAAAGCCAAGGTGGGATGTAGAGAGATAGAAGACAGAGAGGCACAGTGGGGGGTGAGCCACAAGACTGCCTTCCTGATGCACCTCTGATGCAGCTGCATTGAGTGAGAGTCAGGCTGGGAAGAAGTAAACCAGCCACCATCAGAGACAAAGAGGATGAATAAAGTTTGGGACATGCACCCCTAGTTGGGTACGACTGCAGAAGGTAAGGTGCATGGAGAGGGAATGGTGACAACCATCATATAGGTGTCAGGTGCCAGCCAGATACAGGGTTAGTTAGGGAGGAAATGTGTCACAAAGATGGCTGTTAACAATTGTATCAACCATCAGTTCAAAGAGGTGAACTGCCCAGGGGGCAGAGCTAGGTCAGGGCTAGGTCAGGTTCCACTCTCAACACCAGTATAGGCAGGACTAGGATGGGGGCACAGAGGCACATACTGTGGTCTCTGTCCTGGTCGGTTGATGCATGTATCTTGATGGGCATGTGTGTGAATGCAGCAATGTGTGTATGAAAGGTCAGAATAAAAGGGCAGGTTTAGAATGCCAAGTCATCTTCTGCTAAATCAGCTGCTGAAATCGTCTGCTGAGAGTATGGCTAGTTTGCTGAGGACATACCTTCTACTGGACTTGTGCAACATCCTGTATTAGGGATGTGCTTATAAACCCTCCCCCATCCTTGTGTACCCAGCACAAGCTACTCATCTAAAGTCACTAAAGGTGCTTACAAAACCCTCCCACATCCTTGTGTACCCAGCAGCAGCCATGCTCTTGACTGGTCTCATCCAGCTTGTGCTTCTAACAGCAACACTGCTCACCGGTTCAAATACTTCTATAAATACCAACCAAGTACATTCTGCAATATCTGTTACCTGTACTTTTAAAAATATAGCTGCGGCTGCCTCGCTGCCAGGACATGTTGTCAAAACCAAGCAGAGTTGTGTCAATCCTCACAGATGAACCTGAAAGATGTGTTAAAGGGAGCCAGGTGTGTCTGCTGAATGACCACAAATTCATGTTTCAAAACAATACAATGAAAGAGGTGTAAGTTAGCTCTGTGAAATCAGTACGGTTAAACACATCATGGGAAGTTTCAGGGAGTATTTATTAAGTGATTAATTTCACAAAAATGTTCTGGATTGCTGCTACCATTGAAATGACATCCAGAACACCTTAAACGCTTTACAATCCTTAAAATAAAACAGGAACTCACCACTTTTCCAAACCCGATATGTGTCACTGGGGCACATCCTTGATATAAGTGGCACTGCCGACAAGAAAAGGAAAGAAATAATTTTGATACTGTCTAGTTTTTGAAATCAACTTTGTTTTGAGAGCTGAATGATGACTATGACTATGAGCCAAAAAAACCCAACCAAAGCACAAATACAAATACTTCTTAGCCACTGTCACTTTCCTCTTCATAAATAAACTGTTGACATTTGAGAGTCACAAATGTCAAGTTCAAAGACTTATGCTTTGAGTTAGAGAAGCACTAACCCTGCTTGATAAATGCCCTTAACATAACCTGCTCCAAGTTAGTAAATCAGTCAACTTCTGCAGGTGAAAACTCATGACATGATGTGACATAATTTACCCTCGATGTGGTTTACGTGGAATACGATGTGTTCTGAATTACTGAGTACTCACCCCAGCTGGTGAATTCCCACTTCATCTCCACATAGAAATCTTGAGACTATGAAAGGAAAAACACAAATCAAAAAAACAAAAGAAATGAAACAGGTTTCACAATATTTGTGCTTAGAAACTTCTAGAATTTTGTTTTTCTGTGTTACTTTTACCTACATTCGACCCTATGACCCTTTGGGTTCTCATGCTAACCACCACTGTGATTCCTTTGTAGACTGGAATTTATTTAATGATGAAAATTAATGGAGAAAGAAAAGGAGAAGCTACATGCAGTAAGTTATATTCCAATACTTTCAGTAAAAGGTTTTTAAACAGCATATAATCAAAGTTTGTTTTCACATGATATTTTTCAGACTTCCACAAAGGCATGTATTACGCAAATGCACTGTGAGGAGCCCTGATCAGCCATCATGAAACTGAACACTGTGCTGTCCATATACGAGAGCTTCATAAATCAAACAGCAGACAGCATATGATCACTGTTACAGCAATAATGTCACATCAGTATAAACTGTAATAAATATTGTAAACATTTACCTCTTTGAGTTTCTGAAGCAGCTCTGGCACACCAACAGTGCGCTTGTTGTAGCGCTGAAAATCTCGGTGCTGAAGCACCAGCTGCACCAGTTCAGGATCACCACTGCACACCGCCTCATGAAGCACTGCCAGCAACATCACACTGGGGTAACACGTGGCATGGGGATAACACATGGCACCAGGATAAAACATGGCATCCGAATTACAATAACACATGCTGGTAGGATAGCATGTACTAACAGGTTAACACATTAGTGGGTAACACGGCAGTGGGACAACACATGCCAGTGGGACAACACATGCCAGTGGGACAACACAGGCCAGTAGGACAACACATGCCAGTGGGACAACACATGCCAGTAGGACAACACATGCCAGTAGGACAACACAGGCCAGTGGGACAACACATGCCAGTAGGTTAACATTTGCTGGTAAAATAATGTGTCGGTGGGATAGCGTGTCAGTAGAATTTCAAGTGTTAGTGACAAGAAGTATTTCACTCACTAACTGTTAATCCTTAAATAAATGCAAATTTAAGTACAGTGTACAAAACTTGAAAGTATCTCAAGCTTTTTTTAAGATGTAAAATGTTGTACTTCTACCAGGCAGTCTCATTTCTGTCTCTTCATATGTGTGTGTGTGTGCATGTACACACACATTTGCAAGCATATCCATTAGTATTTCAGACAAACTGGCACCAGGATCACGGAAGTTTGACTATTCTGTGAGTGTTTATTAAAGCTTGCTATCCTATGAAAGTCTTGCTTTTCATTATTACTTATATATTATTATGTAAATACACAACTGTCTGTTATGGATGTCCAAGCTTCCTGACCTGCTACATGTATACAAATACATGCTTTATACATTTTAAGAATAAAATGGCATAAATTCATAATAAAACATCTGAACATACATTCACTGAAAGATCTGCATTACATACAGCTCATTTAAAGGTGGAACACAGATGTCAAAAAAGTGGGCTGGGGGAGGGGGCAGGGGTAAGCAGTAGCCATCTCACCAGACTAGCACCCACTGTCATCAGGGGAGAGGGTTTGTAATGAGTCCCCATCTCACCAGACTAGCACCAACTGCCTGTAGGGGAAGGGGGTTTGCAAGTAGATAACTCACCAGACCAGCATCCATTGTTATCCGCATTAGCATCTGCTCCATGTCTTAGCAGTACACGAGTGCTCTCCAGGTGGCCCAGACTCACAGCCAAGTGCACTGGAGTGCGTCCCCTTGGGTCCTTCAGCTCCAAGTCATGCTGCAACAAGAATGTTTACAGACTTGCTGATGAATCTCCTACATTTATGTTATAGGTTGTTCTTATAACAAACAGATCCCTAGAAAGTGTTACAAACAATCTATTTCATCTCTTAACTTTCTCTTGCTGCTGCCAGCAAACAAACAGAATCTTAGAAACAATTAAAAAAAGACTTTGCACTGATTATTTGTCTCGCCCTTGTGGCACTTCATAATTCAGCAGCATCTGACAGAACAAGAAAACAAATTCAGTGGGTATGTTAATGCTGAGGAGCCGTATGCTTAGCTACTATGTTCAATATGGTATGGCAAGGAGTGATTACCATCACAATTTTTTGGAGACAGATTCTGTGAAAAGGACGCTGTCGTGGATAGAAAGACACCAAGCCAAAACGCAGCTATAAGTATGAGAGCTGCACTTAATAATGGTACAACAAAAGCTATCCACATCTAATTTGAATACTACACTTAAAATTTAAGTATATTTAAAATGTTTTACCTTTAAGGTGAAAGAATATTACTGTTAAGTCATAATCTAAAATAAGGAACATTTTCACTGAACACTTTAAGAAAATAAAAAGATTCTGCATATTCTCAGAAAACATGGGCTGTTACAATATACTGAGCTGAACTCTGCATGTTATTAACTCCCCTCTTCTATTATAGGAATGCAGTGCTGCACCAGTCCTCTTAGTTCTTATCGTCCTTCTTTTCTTCTAAAGACTGTTCTTAATTATGTTTAATTAGTCATGGATGCATGTGATTGTAATACCACTTACGAACCTGCACTTTGTAAAAAAAAAAAGTGAGGCACAAATGCTGCACAACACAAGCTCCACAGATTAAAAAGAAAACGAACATGTTTATTCAGTTTTTCCTCAAAATGTATTTTGCATCAGCAGATGTTGCAATGGGCGAGATCGATGGAAAGAACGATTAATTAATAAGAATCGCTTCACCAAAACAAAATGGAGAATATTTATTATTAAACACCTAGTAAAAGTAAGTAGCTGGTTAAGCTAAACGTAATCACAAGAGCCTTTCTTCATGTAATGTCTACACCTGTGCGTCCTTTGGATAGTGTGCTATGGTGTTATTTTGTTAATCATCGATCTTATTTCATCTGGTTAAATAAACGTACTCGTCATAACTTATGAGTGATTCAACAGTGCAGCAAACAGGCTTCAGTGCATCTAAAAATGAGATGCCACATTACAGTTACTACACATTTCAAACTAGCATAAACATGTAAAGAATAACAAATCTATGTAAACAAAATTATAGAAAGGCTTTATCAGCGATGAATCAGCCGGATAAGCCAATCATTTCCAATTACTAGCGGTGGTAAGACCAGGCTATGACTTACCTGTTTTTTTTTCAGCACCCGATCAAGCTCCTCATAGTCATTATGCCAGGCCAGCCAGTGCAGTGGAAACTCTTGTTTCAGTGTCTTGCTTGCCATTTAGTTTTTCTCAGGCTCGAAAATAAATCTACTTTGGCATCACTTGACTTCTTTCAGTGACAATACTGATGCTGTGTGTGTGGACTTCCTGCTGGACAGGTCACAGGGTTACTTCCGGGTAATACCGGTACCAACGGATGTGGGTTTCGTCTGCTGGATTAGTTGTGGTTCTGTTTTGATTTCCGACTCCTCTAGCTTAGACATTTAGTTCATATTCACCCTGAGTTTAAATTTACTGTGTTTACAAAGCTGTATAGCATGAATTTCATCAGTGTTGAAGGTACTGTGATTAATTCTGTTTCGAGAATATTGCGATTATAGCGTCATTATTGGTCCAACTACTGGAGACATATTCCTGGCTGCTTAGTCTCGCACATTCGACAAAGAATGCGGTGGCTCCCAGTGGATCGAAGTGCATTCAGTGTGAGGCTTGCCAGCGTTTTGTAGCAGTGACCTGTCAGAGGCCCCATACGGGCGGGTTGGACGACGCAATCTTCTGGATTCAGTCAATATAGAATTACTGTGGGGGAAATCTTTCTTGTTCCTTCTTAGTCTCAGCAGTTCTCCGCTAATGCCGATCTCTGCCATGCATGTGACTTCCTGTACTTCTGACACTATGCATACGGCATACGATTTCTTATCCGCTTCCTTGTGCGTAGCTGTAACTGCAGAACGCATGATTAACAATTAAGAGATCAGAGAAGGAAACTAGAAGACTAATCTTACCTTGAAGACAGCGAAGCCAAATTTTTTCCCGCTTTTATCGAAACTGCCCAACCTCCACGTTAAGAATATAGATCTATAGGCAGTATAGCTCAATAACCGATCCATAAATTAGTGGAGTAATTTTTTTCAAGTGTCTAGTTGGCACTGCTAGGAATTAACACAATATTGTGAAATTTATAAAGTGAAGCGGCGAGAACCTCGCGGTTATTTAAAAAAAAACAATTGTTTGTGAACCCTCATTCTTCCTCTGCCCCACAAATGCATGTAAATTTGTAATGATGGTTTGCTTTTTGTCGCTTGACCTCCCATCCCATAGGGATGGTACGTGTTGGTTGAGAAAAGGACGTAAAGTGCTGTCCCACAGGCCTCGGTCCTAGTACTGTTCCCTGTAGTACCAGGCGTCTGGCTTTACAACTTTAAGTCTTATGACTCGGCCGGGACGAGAACCACCGACCGACCGCCTCGAGGCGTTGTTTAGACCGCCGATTAAGGCGGTCGCATAAAATGAGAAATTGCACTTAAAAAGTAGTCGGTATTTTTATTATTGAGAAAAGGCCCGAATGTATGTGCCATTTCCTTTCTAAACATTCTAGCTCCTTCTTTTTATGTAAAGTTTAAAAAAACCAAACATTCCTCTCGTTTCTCTCTTTTAAAAGCGTGTCGAACATTCATCTCTACCGTGGGCGTCTAGCTGTCTCCCCGCGGTCTGTGCGCTCAGGGCCGTTCGGGGTGTGGCGCAGTCGTACCCGCTCATCTTCACAGGAACGAGGCCCACGGCACATTTATGTATACAGAGACGATTCACTCGTGTGACTCCGTCCAGGACTATTTGTGAGTGTTCATATTCCGGTCCTTGTCCCCACACAGGGCCTACTAACCACGTTCGCGAAGGGTCCGCGTACCCCTGGTATCACGAAGTTGCATATATAGGATTTGTATGCTGTTGAGGTGTGTACGAGTTGCATATATAGGATCTGTATGCTGTTGAGGCGTGTATGAGTTGCATATATAGGATTTGTATGCTGTTGAGGCGTGTATGAGTTGCATATATAGGATCTGTATGCTGTTGAGGTGTGTACGAGTTGC
>SMGT01015210.1:42927-55005 GCA_004794575.1 Lanistes nyassanus | reverse complement strand
CTCTGTGTCTGTCTCTCTGTCTCTGTGTCTGTCTTGTTGTGTCTGTCTTGTTGTGTCTGTTTCTCTGTCTGTCTCTCTGTCTGTCTCTCTGTCTCTTTGTCTGTCTCTCTGTCTCTCTGTCTTTGTGTCTGTCTCTCTGTCTCTGTCTCTGCCTCTCTGTCTGTGTCTCTCTTTCTTTGCAGCCGTCGGTTCCATGTCTGCGGTCTTCTTGTGACGCCAGTAGTCAGAACAGTTACCATCAGTTTCACTAATATATCGCTATTTTCCAGTGCTATCGAAGGCATAAACGTGTTTAGTAAGGGGTTTTTTCCCTCAAATATATTGTTCTTATTGATCTTTTTAAAATAGAATTTTATTCAAGGCAATGGTGGGGGAGAGTCTGCAGTTACTCTTTTTTGTTTTAATGTTAAATAAAGGTTCAGGCCTTATTGTGCGTAATAATTGCCCAGTGTGAACGGGGGGAGTGGGGGGGGGAGAGAAATAGCAGAGTCGAAGGTATAAATAGGATCAATCAATATCATTTTTGAAGTTCTATGTGACAGGTTTTTGTAATACAAAGTGTGCGTAGTATACAAAAAGGTTTAGAAGCACCTGACAATACTTATCGTCCACTTCACTGTGCTTCTAAATGCAATGCACATAATATGTTTTGTGCAGCGCAGTTTTGCATGTTTGAACTGCACGGACAGGACAGATTCGAAGGAGTACAACGGGGGAGACTTCTAAACCACTGTTTGGCAAATATAGTTTCCAACGTCACATCGCAGGACAGATTCTGAAGACTAACTAGGGAGACTCGTAAACCATATTTGGCAAATATTTTCCATTATCACATACTATTTTATGTGGTATCATGTGATAGCAAAATGTCTTCTGAATGCATTAGACCGGTTTTGAAAAAGATTTGTATGAAATTTACAAATGTTTTGAAGCACGGAACGACCATGGTGTCTTTTCTCGGCCGGCCTAAAGGAGGCGAATTGTTTGCTTCCTACTTCTGTAATTATAGTGGTTTGGGTTGTTTTATTTATTTATTTTTGGTAAAAACTGAAACTTTGGTGGAGGCTGTTTGGGATGAGGTCTATGGTCCGGAGCATTCCGGTTTTTTTTTTTTTTTTTTTTTTTGTCTTCCGAGTTGCCTCACTACCCGTTCGATGTTTTCCTTGACTCAATCTGATTTGACGATCCCCGTCAAACCTGCAGGTGGCATAATAGCTCAGTTGGTAGAGCTACGGACTAGCAGGTGGAAGGTTGCTGGTTCGAATCCTAGCGTGGCCAAAGACTATTTCGTGGAGTTATTCCTCGTGCAAACTTCATTCGCTCGTTCCCCGCACCTTAAACTGCGTGTCCGTACTGGCCATCTTACTCCAGCTATCAGTCTGGTGGCTCTTTCGGTGCACAGCTTAGTAGTAGGACCCCATCCGCCCTATACTCCACCGTCCTGATGTGCACCCAGCAGTTGGTGGCGGGACGTTAAGCAACCAATAGCCAACCAATCAACCTACAGATGAAGGCACCAGATCACACCCTTGAGGCCACGTCGCCGTCATCTGACAGACATGACGTCCCTGTTGGCTGTCCTGGCGGCTAGGAGAACATTCAGATGAGCGGCGCTGACGTAGGCCGTTAGGACAACACGAGTACTCGTGGTACGCTGTGCCTCTCATTTGTGTTTTGCTGCGAGCAAACCTGGACCGTCCAGTCTGATTCTCGTCACAACTGCTTCGAACAGTCCCTTGCCGGATCGTCTGAAGGTATCAGTTTGGAAAACCTATGACGGTTGCATGTACTAAAACACCTCTGGAGATACCTGTGCGATGTGAGTGTGGAGCAATAATGGCAATATTCACAGTTTACGCCCACTAATCGTCTTCTCACATCCGCATTGGAAATATCGATGTAGCTCCGCTCCCAGTCAAACCCTTGGTTCGAGCGCGCATGCACGTGTCGCTTAAACTGCGTGAAGTTATTAGCCTCCCCACTCCCCCCACTCCCCCCTCCCCCCACCTTTACTTACTCGATTCTGACAAACGTTAGATCCCCTCCCCGGTCTGACACTACCCGCCGCCAGCACAGGTATGCTGCAGTTCTTTCTGCTGCCATGGACACAGTTGACAGGTGGGCGCCCCACAAAATCAAGTCACTCCGACGGAAAACTAAGTCGGGATGATGGCAGATGTAGAGATGGCGGGCTTTTGGCTCCTGGCCGGCTGTAGTGACAACAGCTGGGCTCCCTCAGGAGAAACGGCAGCGGATAAATCTATGTGTGTGCACGTCACCGTGCACACCGGGACAGCACAGGTACAGCCTGTTTCACTGGACAAACGACTGAGTCATTCACAATGCATTTTAAAATAAAATTTCTTCGTCGTCAGCCAGTTTGTTATCCATGCATTCGTCAGTCTGTTCATCTTCAACAAATGTTAGAACACTCCCCTATTCTTTAAAGATATTCCTATTTTGCACACAGTGGAGAAGATTAATTTGATTGGACGGGGGGAATTGCAAACTAAATTAACTGAGATGAAAACGAAAGCAATAATAGAAAACGGAGGCGTACACAGACGGTGTGTTTTTCTCTTATTACTCGATACCTCGCCTCAATAAAGCCTCTGACACGTCTCAAACACAGTGAAAGACACTCAGACCATAGAGTGAGATCCCAACAGGTCTTAGGCAAGAAACGTTTGATGTTCTACACGTCTCTCTGTCGACTTGGGATGCACTGCGGTATATTAAAATTCCAAATTTGCGTCGGCCCAGTCGATTTCTGGATGACTTTCAAACTGTGTCCAAGCATCGACAAAATGTGTTCGCGAGTGCGCGAGCATGAGTGTGCGTGTTCGTGTGTGTGTGCGCGCGAGCGCGTGTTTGTATGTGTGTGCTGCTTCCAGTAGCTGTATTTTCCTCTTTTGTGGATAAAGTTTCTCTGCAATTTTTTTTACACATTTTTGCTATGATGTAGTTAATTCCTACACCGCCAGTGTAGCGTTATCAGTTTTTGTTGTAAATTAAACTCACATGCCTGTAGGAGTGTCCTCTCAAAAAACAATACTCAACAGCTGTCAAGTCTCATACTGTTCCGTGGCAGTCATCTCTTACCAATCTTGTCCAGACAGCGAGGCGATGCAAATAACAACCCAGTACGTTACAAAGTCATGCTATGAACAACAGGCATCGGGCGCAGGTAAACATCAAAGAAGATGGTGCCCTACCGTGCACGTGAAACTGTCCTGCAGACAGGCATCCCTCGTGGCAGGTCTTGGATGCGGAGCAGCCTCAGAGGGTGTTTCGAGTTCAGATGGAAGGGAGCCATGCTAACGCGCGTGTGTGTTCCCATTGGTCCGAACACGGTAAGTGATGGCGTCTCTGCGGTTATTAACAAGCCTGGGAACGCGCCACGTGGCGACTACCGGGGCTCGTGGCGCCGTCAGTATCACGTATTACGCCAGGCGTTCAAAGGCGCTGTCAGACAAACCTTACGGGGAGGGTAAACTCATCCCACCTCGCTATCCATAAACGGTACCGAATCGGTTCAAATTTGGTGTAAATAAAGGACTGCACAGAAATTTGATTTCATCGCCCTATAGACTAAACAAGATACAAACCTCGCGAGAAAACTCATCCTCTGACAACAAGCGAGAAATGTCTTGGGTCGGGGGACAAGTGGGTTTTTCTTTTCTTTTTATTTTTTTAATCTACATGTCCGACTGAGTAGGTGTCTCTCCCCCCTCCCACCCACAAGCACTCTCACCTACTCGCCTAGCTTCACTAAATGCCTTGTCAACTATCCCTACCCCAGCCACGGGGATATAGCCCACACTGCTGACACGGCGTAAACCCCCAAATCAATTAAGCCTGTACCTAAGTCCCCGCGTGCGCACGACTGCGAGGAAGCGCGTGCTGCGTGCGTCTGAACGTACTTAAGTACTACCTAGGTTACGTCTCACGTATTACAAACAAATGCAGTTAATCAGGCTCTCCACTTCTCACGCATAGAAGCAGGCAGGTATGCACCCACATGCGCGCGCGCGCACACATACACACGCACGCGTGCGCGCGAAAAAAGTTGTCAGTCTTCAAGCACCAGTGTGCGCAGTGTTGCCCACTCCCAGCAGCTGCGATGCCTCTGACAGATACGGGACAGAAACGGTGAGACAGGTAGACGGCTAACACTCACATTATGACCACTGTTCATTTTCTTTGGCCACACCTGTCGTCCAGCACCTGTAGCTGTATCAGCAATATGAGGCAGACTATATCAGCGGGCGTTCATACTACGGCTCGATTCCATGTGGACTTGAACGATTCAGCAACAAGGCAGGGAAGATTTGCAGAGGCGATACAAAAAGTATATACATGAAGCCTGTCGGGGGGACACCCAGTAGCTTTCTAGCGTATCGGGGGAGGGAAGGGGGTGGGCGGCAAAAAAAAAACATCACCAGCAATCGCGGAGATCGGAAGCATCTTTGCTCCGTCTCGCTCAGAACAGACCCATCGCCCGACCAGCCCGACCTGGGACGGAAGATCAATACTGGCGGCGGCTTTCGTACTCCGTGGAAACAGCTGCTTGTTGTTGACTCATTTCGCGTTCACGCCACGCGCTCGCTCCCTCCCAGACCTACACACCGATACGCACGCACGCGCACGCACACACACATACGCAAGCATGCACTCACGCACCCACGCCTTACGTTCCTTGAAAATAGGCATTTGTGCAAAGGTGAAACACACGCGTGTTTCGCGTCATGCACGTTTTCAGGCAATGTTTTTACATGATTATTGATTTCAGACGCCGAATTAATTAGCGCAGTGGAAGAGGATCACTCATTTCATTTTCTGACGAAACTTATAACGCCAATGACAAAAGCAAATGAGGCTTTCAATAGTATTATTTACTTGTAAACACAATCGATCTCATCCTCATTCTTTAGGGTGGGGACTGACATACACAACTGTACAAATCGTCGTCGCAACACGTGTTTCCCTTGAAACAATCTGGATAATCGTTTGGCGTCTTTCCAAAGTTTCCAATGAAATATCTCAGAGACGCAGTAGGCCCAAGGCATTCACACTACTTACAGTTAGTCCACGTAAGACCGGGTATCAGAAAAATGCTAGGAAAGAATCAGGAAAAGCTATAGGGTTTTATTTTTTTAAATGGCCGTTTACATACCTATGTAGCTTTCATCATGCCCACCTTCATGATTTTAAAATCTCTTTGGAATACTTATGGTGTTGGATAATACGTAGTTTTGATTAGTTTATTTTTTCTACTTTTGAGTGTGCTACATTTCAAACAATCTCTATCATCATCTCACTTTATAGGAGAAATAGGCTGGAGGACGGACGCCATTTAAAAGCCACCCGGACAGTGTATTGGTGTCAACTCGCCCTGTGCTTCACGTGGCCTTGTGTTTCACAATCACAGCCAGCAGCAGCTCGATCTGTTTTTGCTCGGGTGACAACGTGACAGATGTGTGCTCAGTGGAGCATAAACACGGAACGAACTCGAAGTGACTTTTATTTATTTGTTATAATGTACAAGGTCGTCTTCGATAAGTTTTCTTTCCTAAGTAGCTCGACAATCATCCCACCCACCCACCCCTACGACTGGAGCATTAAGCCAGCTCAAAACAGTTTGTCGAACTACTGATTCAAAAACTCGGAAGCGGACGTGCAAGAAGTGAGCTCGGTGGAGGACCTATTCCTGTCAAATATTTTACATACGTTAAGCATCCGCGAGTTCTGCCTCTAGTTCCCCTCTTTATTTTTCTGTTTTCTCACCTTACATTGACCATGGACCTTATATACTGACTCGTCGTGTCTCAATTTTAGCACTGTGCTGAACAAGCTATAGTATCATTCTACTCGGCCCTTTAACTGGGACTAATAATGAATCTTGCTCTATTCCTTATCATTCTATTCGCCCCTTTGAGGCTAATAATATACTTCGCCTTGCCTTAAAAAGATGTTTAAGTGAACTGCCCATTAATTGTAGGGCAGGTGAACTGTCAATTGTGGAGGGGAGGACGGGTTAGTGAGAATTAAAGCCGTGGCGAAGTTGAAATGTTTTGTATTTAATTAACAGTGCATCACTCATGCAGACATTCTGTATAGCTACTGAAGGGGTACCGGAGGTCTGGATCTCATCATGGACAGCAATACTTCCGCGAATTTGATCGGGTTAGCGCTTCTAGATTTGAGTAGACTCAAGGTTTGGAATGATGCCTTGGACACAGAACACATGTATAGCACCTCAGAAGTCTTTCCATGACCCCGGAGATAGTTTGCTCGAAGATGATCTATTTTGTAAATCGAAAGTTTAAGTGGGGCGGGAGACAAAGTCGGGTTTTGTCGGTGCCCTAACAGGTTTGTCACTTTTGACGCGTGGTAGAGTGCGTTGGCTGCGCGCATTAACTAGTGTAGCATTAACTAGTGTAGCATTAACTAGTGTACGTAGCATTAACTAGTGTAATGACTATAGTGGTACTGGTAGCTGTAAAAGTTCAACTTCCTTTTAAACAGTTTTTTATAATTATTAATACATTCTTTAATAATAATAAATAACAATAGGATATGTATATAGCGCTTTCCAAAATCACAAAGTGCTTTACAAGGTGATACATACACGCATTCCACTTACAATAAACTTACAGTAGACTGCACCCGTACAGCAAACCCACACACACGCACAAAACACCCACACACATGCCCCCGCACACACAAAGGCACGCGCAAAAAAACCTTGAGGGTTATGCATATGACTGATTGAAGAGAAACGTTTTAAGATTTTTCTAAAATGACGGTAGTGAAGAACTATATGGCGGATAGACAGGGGCAGGGAGTTCCAGGTTTGAACAGGGAAAACACCAAAAGCTCTGGTCCCGTGCTTTTCTCTGTTGTATTTTGGGACACGAAAAGTCTATTGTCATTAGAAGAGCGGAGAGAACGAGGAGAATAGACTTGAAGGAGTGCAGACAGATATGCGGGACCTGTTCCAGAAATGACGAGGAAACAAAGACAGGAGACCTTGTATTTGATCCTTTGCTCTATAGGAAGCCAGCGAAGTCCTTTGACTATAAGAGTGTGCAACGGTTTGACCTACGGGCTCTGAAGATGAGCTTGGCAGCGGCGTTTTGGACTTGCTAAAGAAGTTTTAGATATTTCAGAGGGCAGCCGGAGAGATAGTTACAGCAGTCCAATCTAGAAAGAACACAAGCACTGGTGACAACCGACAAGTATCTTTGTTGCATCGAGGATAATGGCCTGCATATGCTGCTTGAAATTGTCACCATGATATTTTTTTTCAAAAAAAGATCTTTATCCAGGAAAAAAAACGGAGGTCACACTCATATTCAGAGAAGGAATTAAAGGTCGAACTGCCAAGGGAAAACAACGACGGGAACTGAGGGGCGGCGGTAAGAGAAGGAATAATCTGTAACGGTTCCGTTTCATCGTCATTTAATTTGAGCGGTTTTTTAGACATCCCTTTAGCAACTCATGTTAATTATGTTTACAACTGTAAGTGAAATGGATTTAATGTCAAAATTAATAATGCACGTTAACTGCTTCCATTACTGGCCATAGGTTTATCGACAGTAATGTCCCTTTGAGATCCTCGTCGCCTCATTGGATGCTTTAGTTTAGTTTCAAGATGGAGTTCCCCACAAGCTTTCAAAAGTAAAAGTAACGTGCTAGTTTTACCACCATGAGTTTCTTTTTGAATATATCACCGCAATGGATCAGACACAGTTCCTGTATAGCTGTGGACGTCTTATTTGTATTGATCAGGAAGATAAATCCATTTTATTGCAGGCATTTCGGTTGGACTCGATTAAACAACCGAGTATCGCGCTAGATTCAAAGGTTTTGTTTAGCTCCGAACAGAGATTGATGGTACATTCGTGTGCAGAATGTGTCGAGCGTTTGACTGGTGATGCTATTACATTCCTTTTAACTTCTCAAGTAGATGAAGGAGGTTATGTTTCAAGTGGGAGCTTCATGCTGTCGAAGGTGGTGTTTGACAACGGAACAGGCGTAATCTGTAGAAGGCGAACTCCCCCAAAAGTAAAAGAAGGGGTACACGAACCTTTGAAGATTTTACCCTGGGCAGAATTTCACTTAATTTCATGGGACCTTGATATTCGTCACCATAAAATATTCCTTATTCATGGGCCATGTATGCTTTTCCTAAAGGATAATCGGCTGAATATTATCTGTCGGAAGTTAAATGCAAGTGGCATGTCAAACCAAGTACTGGCTATTTTTCAACCAGTGGAGATTGAAAAATATGATGTTTTCACATCAAAGATTCTATGCTTTACGTCCCATGAACATTGGATTGTCATAGTCCTACTTATCCATCAGAAATCTAGACAGCTCAGCAGTGGCACAGAAAGGGTTAATACAGCAATATCGGTAGTGGCACTTGAAAGGGCTAGTGATGATGCAGACTTCATTGTTAAAACTCTTCCAAACAAGGATTTTTTCCCAGAAGAATACGCTGCCAAGATATCAGCAGCTGTGGTGACGTGTCAGCAGAGGTGTGATGACAAAGGGGTCAGGTTTGAGACGGACTGTGTCCTGGGCTTGACTGATGGCTACGTCCTGTGTTTCCACAATGGTAACATGCAGGCCTGCATTCTGCTCCAGTTCCCAGGCCATGACTCTTGCCATGGGCTACAGTCTTGTGCTGTAGAGCACATATGGACCATGGAAAGTGCAGGTGTTCTTATCTGCTACACAAGCACAAAGGAATGTTTTGCACTCAGTATGATAAATCACAAGGTTCACTGCATTTTTAATGTTTTAGTTTTAAAACAAGTAGGAAATTTTAAAACACGAACAGTTTCTCTCACTGTCCTTCTCTTTCTTAGTGGATAGGAAATAAACTCAGAATATCTTCTGTGTGTGTGTGTTTGTGTGTAGACATAACTTGTGCATTTTTTGGTTGTATGAGAATAATTACTTTTGTAAAACTGTGAATATGACATTGTTTACATCACACTGTTGACATGGGCTGAGTAATTAATACATTTTGTTTAATTTCTCTGTCTGTGTGTGTGCATGTGATTGTGTGTGAGAGAGAAAGGGATTGTGAGTGATAGCACTGTTCTAACTGTAATTATATGATTGCACATGCAAGCATGCAGATTTCAGTATAATTCTCAGATTCTGTAGTACCGTAATGATGCTATTTGGTTAAGGCAAATTCCTCAGAGTTCCTAATTCCTGGAAATGGTATTGGGTGTGTGTACTGATAAATTGTTAATGATGCTCAACTAATATCCTCTGCAGGTACACCAAACCTGGTCACAGGTCAAAGAGGTCATTGTAGGTGACTTTCTACAGCATGGAAGACCACAACTGCTGCTGTTGTTTGATGGCTGGTCTCCACAGCAACCTGACACACATTTTCTTTTAACAGACCTCCAGGGCTTTGTTGTTGGCAAGCAGCATGATGATGCGGGGAGTAGGCAGACGGGCACAGTTTCAAGCCAGCAGCAACAGGCATTGTCTGCTCTCACTAAACAGAATCAGGTAAATCATTATTGCCGATTAATTCCATGGACATATATACACTCACAGTCACTGTCAAAATCTGTCAGTATTAATATATGAAGTTAATGCTTGCTTATGAATTGAACATGAAAGCATCAGAAAGGAAAATTCTTTGACCACTGTGTGTGTGTGTGTGTGTGTGCACACGCTTCTGTTTCCAGTCAGCCATCAGTAGTTTGTTGCTCGGTAGTGATGTAAAAATTTATGGTTGTGACATCTACTTTATTGACCAACATAGATTGTAGACAGTGAATATAATCATTTTTGCCTGAAGTTATTGTGTTGAAGTAGTCGCGTAAGAAAGAGCACTATTTTTATCACTCCTGTTTCTTAAGACCCTTGTTAGATATTCTGCTGAAGAGGAGCAGAGGCTTGTGGCAAAGCAAACGTTTCTACAAGAGCACTGGCAGCATCTTCAGATATACAGTCTGTCCCCAGGAATGTCTTCACAAGAATTACTACAGCCTGAGGTAAGTACTGTTTCAAATCAGCATGGGATATGTAGCAGTTTTATGATCTGGATTCGGATGCACAAAACAAATGGTGATCAAAGCAAGTGCAAAGAAGCCTCTAGAATCTGGTGTGTGTTCCTGTAGGTCCCACTGGTGCCACTTGTTGGAAAAAAATGCCCTCACAGGAAAGTCCAGCTGCACAGTCGCCAGCAAGATATTGAGTTGGCCTCCGTGTGGCACAAGAGCATTGACAGTCTGTGTGTTGTTGGGGTCTCCATAGTCAACACATCAACAAGGTTGGTTTGTCTGGGCAGTTTTCACCTTGATCTCTGCAGATTTTACCATATTATAACAGGTATATAAGTAAAGACAGATTATAGTTTTTTAAAAGCTGTAACAGGTCATGTATTATCAGCCACTTTTGCATTTATTTCTGTATCAGACTGCTCACAGGCTTACATCTGTCCCTGCACGCTCGGTCATCGGTGCATCCATCTCTCAGAGTACTGTCATCCACTTCTAAGACTTGGCACTTTTGCGACAGAGAGTTGCCATCTGCCCCCAAAGTTATCTTAAATACTGGCAAACGCCTGTGCCTGGAGCCTCGACTTTTGATACAGCAAACAGACAGGGTGCTTCCAGCAGAATCAGCCACGGTCACCTGCACATTTGAGTTGCCTCCTCTTGGACAGTGTGGCGACCTCGAGTATTTGCTGCACCTTCACGGCTACTTTGCACAGCTAGACAACACCAGCATCCAGAGGCATAGCCTGTCAGCACTCACAGGGCTCGATGGTGAACGTAGGAATGCCACAGAACTGCAAGGATCTGCTTCATCCAGCATCTGTTCCCCTCCGTTTGCAAGCAGAATGAGGGAGCCTGTGTTTGGGGAACACAGGATAGTGATAGGCTGTGGTCCTGTTACTGTGAAGGCAGATGTTATGGCAACAACTCCAGGCTGGCTTGCATCACTACAGGAAAATGGGGAGCTGGAATTTAAGAGAGGTAATAATTGAAAATATGTCTGAAATTTTTAGACATCTAGTTAGTGTTTACAGTGAGGAGACAAATTTGAATTTTTTTTAAACTAAAGAACATTAGACTAAAGGGACATTGTTATCATGGTTCACCACTATATTTGTTTCTAATATTAAGCACTTTTTGATTCAAATTCACCTCCCAGTATGATTCAGGCAGCTCTGTATGTTTTCTTTGTAGAGTTCAAAAGTGATTTCCTGGCCATGACAGCAACTCAAAACAGCTGGTATATTTTGGTGACTTTTCATTTGCATGACCCTAGTGTCATCAAGGGATGCATTGAGCAGGCAGGGCTGGTGTATATAGAGTACCTGGGTCATTACATATTTCTGCAAATATCCACACCTGGCCTTTACCTAACTCGCATAGCTGTCGCAGAAATAGCTCGTCATCCGAAGAAACAGGCACTACTGCTTGTCTCTGCAAGGTAAATGGTTACGTTTCTCTCTTACTTTTTTTTTAACCTTTTGTTTGCTGTTTCCCCATTGAGGTTCAAGTCTGGGTGGAGATAGGTTTGATGGTTGCTTTTGCCGTGTATCAGCAGCAAGAAAAACCTGTCAGTGTCTGTACATCGTCCTTTGCAGAGACCCCAACCAGATGCTGTTGGTGCTGAGACGGCTGTGCCTTAGCCTTCCAGACGATGCCACCATCTCATCGGCAGCATTACAGAAGCAAGGCTGTCATTTTAGATACTTGCTGAGGGCTATGTCAGCTGAATTGAACGAGTTTAAGAAACAGTTGAAAGCTGTATTGCAGCCACCCTCTGAAACATTGCCGGTGCAGGAACAAGATGTTCACCCTGCAAAGCCCATTGCTCTTCCTTCAGAACTTGAGATGTTTGTTCAGGAGCAGAAGCATTATTGGGATAAACATGAAAGTGTAATCAAGGTGTCTACTATTCAGACTTGTTTCAATGCTATCAAAAAATGGCAGGAAGAGACAGACCTAGCTATGGCCAAGTTCTGCCCCAAAACTTGAGGATATGTGGTAAGGAACCAGCATAAACTTTGCCTGATATGCTATA
>SMGT01015210.1:27904-42816 GCA_004794575.1 Lanistes nyassanus | reverse complement strand
CGCTTGGTTATAACACAGGAGGAAACAGACTTTTCAGAGCACACAAACGCTTGGTTATAACACAGGAGGAAACAGACTTTTCAGAGCACACAAACGCTTGGTTATAACACAGGAGGAAACAGACTTTACAGAGCACACAAACGCTTGGTTATAACACAGGAGGAAACAGACTTTTCAGAGCACACAAACGCTTGGTTATAACACAGGAGGAAACAGACTTTTCAGAGCACACAAACGCTTGGTTATAACACAGGAGGAAACAGACTTTACAGAGCACACAAAGCGCTTGGTTATAGCACAGGAGGAAACAGACTTTACAGAGCACACAAACGCTTGGTTATAGCACAGGAGGAAACAGACTTTACAGAGCACACAAACGCTTGGTTATAATGTGTGAGGACACAGAACCTGTAGAAGTCTTGGAAAGCCTGCTGCTTTTTCAGACCTGACAGTTCTTTTTCTTGCCAGTATACTTATGTACACAAATGAGTAAGCAAAAAATTTATTTCAGTATTTAGAACAGATGAAAAACTAGACATGTGATGACTGTATGCATGACTATTCAACGGTTTTAAAACTGCAGCTAATGCACATACAGGTAATTGGCAACTGCTCATTTTTTTTAAACACATACATTTTACTTTGCATGGTGAATTTTATTTAAACCAAAATGTAATTAGGTAATTCTTCCATCACCTCATGAAATCTAGCTCACCACTTGAGACGTAGCTGTTTGAGATGAACTCCCGAGGACCAAGTATGTGGTTTGTGTGTGCGCAAGCATGTATGGGCACGCTGTCGCTCATAAGTCACACCCTAAAGCAGAAATGGCGAATTTCCAAAAGTTTCACTCGGTGGATTGGCTAGCAACTTCTGAAAGTCGTTGGCTCAGTCTTTCATAGTAACACAATTTTTAAGAAAAAAAATTGAGTGGAACCTCTGTTATGACTTTGAAAAATGTGGTCCTAATCGTGAATCACCACTTCCTGTGATTCACACTTTGCTGTGCATGGGGTTTTCTGGTCATCAAGGATGTGTAGATAAACACTAATGCCTATAGCAGTTAGCCATTAAAAATGATCGATGGATTAGTGATTTATGATTTTTTTAATGGTAACTCAAGATTTTTAGTGGCTGTAGGATGCTGGACCATATTTCCCGACACCTGCCCTAGAGTTTGTCAACTGCCTGCTGTGCACATAGTCCAGACAACGAAAATGTCAGCAGGGAAGGCAGATGGGGGGATTGGCTCCAGAGACCCAAGATCCAAAAAACTACTTTATAACATATTAGTATTTTAAAGATCTCTTACTCTTAAATATGATTGCCAAATATTTTTACTTATGGCAACATTTTGTTTTGTAACAAACATTGGACTTTTTTAATAGTATTTAGCAATGTCGGGTATTTGCATAAGGCACCACTACATCTAAAACTTAAAAAATGCCTTCCACTGGCATTGATGTGCTCACACATGCATGCTCACAGATCACAACTCTAACAGCAACTTCAAAATTTCCTGTGTTTATTACTCATTAGCAACACAGTATTTATGTTATCACTGAGCAGGCTGTGAAAATCTTCACAAATACAACGCTTGCAAGAAAATTCCCAAATGCAATCATCGTTTTTACAGACATGGAATTCCTGCTCGTGTGCCAACTGCACATCCCAAGCAAGCTGCCACATACCTGTCCATGCTAGAGTTGGGAAAGCAAGCCTTCATTTCTTTGTTTACATGTGCTTAGCAATGAAGCTCGAATAGCTTCAGATCAAAGATGCTGGACACAAAGTATCATACAGAGTGTTGTGGTTCCTGACTTGTACATGGGGCAGGAGGAAATTAATGACATTTATGATGATTTACGGAATCCCCTCATCGCAGATTTCAAAGCACTATTTACTGTTGAGTATTCCCATTCTTCTATTGTGATTAATAGAATAGGTTCAACCAGATCACTTAACATGCTGGCGAGAGCAGGTTTGGATGTTTGCCTGTCTTCCATTGGAGAGATCCCAAGTCTTCTAAGCCCAAGGTCAACAAAATCCTCCCTCCTCACCAGAATCAAGATTTGTTTGCACAGGTTTAATATGTTGTATAACCATTGTTCTGACACATGGCCTGCACGTAGTGTTAGATGAAACACTGCTACTGCTGTAAGTCATGCACATTTTTGCACGCTTTCATTTTTGCTGTGTTAATCTCCATGTATTAAAACCATGAGCTAAGGCTGCACAATTTTTTAATGTATGAGGAGGAACTGGCATTTCTGACACCACACATGCAGGGCTTGCTTGTCTCCAACACAAAGCATCAAGCAAATGTGGAGCTAGGTTTCTTGATGTTGCAGGAAAAGAGCAGTAAGTTAGATTTAAATGTCATCACCACCATCATTGGGACCAAAACTATGTCTTCCTCTCTCCACTGTCTTCAAAGCCTCAATGAGCTGTAACCTGGACAAGAAACACTAGACGACAGGTGTGCATATGAAAACAACAAGCATTCTCTGTACCATTAATTTTACAATTGAAACATTGAGCTCGTAGCAATACTCTTATAATAAGGCTGCCTGAATTTTTAAAAAAGAGAACACAGGACGCACAACAGACTTGTATAAACTCAAATGTAATTTTTAAATGCGAACAACAAACATACTTGACAAACAGTTGAACGATTAACTGAAGTTATATTCCAAGCTCATCTGACAATATTTTCAGTTCTTAATTTCACTACTTGCCAAATTTGTTGCAACTTTTAAGGCTAACTGCAGAGATGCTGTATTGCATCAAGCAGAGTATTTCAGTATTTTAAAAAACAACATTCCTCATGAGGTCAAACACCCAGACAATGAGATGTAATGGCTACTAGCACAAAGCAAAACTTTGTATGGTAAGATGGTATTCAACGCTTCATGAAACTATGAGGTCTATCAACTTTCCATCAAAAAGACTTGCTGACAAAAACTGGCCTGTGCAAATTACAAATGTCATGTCGCATTCAGACTGGCATGACAGGTGAAGGTGTCCTCATGTCAAATCTAGTTACAGTGCTACACTATCAGTTCATCAGCATGACCAAAGATTCCCTGAGATACCAACTACTTTCATCAGCAGATTCAAGTTGAGACTGCTGGGTGGAGGGAGGCCAAAACGGCAGAGACAAGTCATAATATGCAAATGGGGCAAATATGCTGGCCAGAGAATAACTGACACCAAGCTCTCCAGTGGAGTCTGGGAGTCGACAGGTATTCAGGTGCTTGCAGTAACCCTGTACACAGGATACAATGAGAGGAAAATAAAATGTGATACAATGCTCAAACATTTACATGAGGCACAAATGCTTGGGCTGGCAACATATTCTGCATGGCAAATAAGTTTTCAGATTTATATATATATTTGCACAGATATGTTTCTTGGCAGAGGGAGTTGGGGACAGAAGTGATGTTCCAACTGTGTGTGTGCATTTGTGTTGGGGTGGGGAGCTTGGTACAGTCCATTAGGGTAATTTCAAATCTCATGCAGAAGCTTTGGCATAAGGAAGCCCTATTAAATAAATAGCTGCCACCTTTAATATTTTTTGCATACATATTGAAAAGAAATAGCAAGATCATTCATAAAATGAACAGATTTCTTAAGTGGATGCATGTGTTCACCCCAACCTCCACCCAATACATGTAGAACCATCCTACAGGGGAAATTATATAAGGTTGCGTGCCCCCCTCCACCCAATACATGTAGAACCATCCTACAGGGAAATTACATCAGGTTGCATGCCCCCCTCCACCCACATTTAATTTTTTGGCAAGTGTTTTTACTGACGCCCTAATTACTTGTCTGACCTTCAAGATAAAAACGATCCAACATCAAGAACGTCTCAAGCTGTTTCAATGCAGCAAACTAAAACTGCATGAAGCACTGGAGACTTCAGCTTTGGTGTATTGTAAGAACAATATTAGGAGCTGGGACTGCCTGGAGACGCCAACATGGCCAGTTTACAACTCACAATACTGGAGTAAGGAAAAACAATCGACTTCATTATCTTGGACCTTCCACCTGTATCAACCTAGTATTATGCTATCGTGTCTAGATCCAATCATTCCTATCACTGCACTCCAATTTACAATTGCAGTCTTTATAAACAGTGTTAATGCCAACCTTATACATAATATCAAATATAAATATATATCATCTGTAACAGGTTTTAAAAAGGAGCAAATAAAATACTCTAATTGCTTTGCATCACCATGCAAACGCTGGCAACTTTTGGCTTTTTGAAAAAGACCAAAAACCAAATCTTTCAATAATTTAATGTAATACTACTCAAATAACAAGACATATACTGCTATTCAAATGCTGGGACCAGGACTCGACCTTATGGGGAAGCCTAAGGCTGAGTAGACAGACTGCAGGCTTCCAAGCCCAAAGGTGGTGGTGCGATACCCATGCCATACCACACGTCCCTCAGCTGCACATGGGTACCTGATCTACGGGTCAATAAAGGGGAGAGATGGGCAACCCACTTATGATGCTAGCCCACAGAAAAGTGGGGTCTCATACCTCCCCACTTGTCTATGACCTAAAAGGGTCATAGGACATCTTAAGAACTTCATCCTTAACAGAACCTTTCTTTTTTACTATTAGTTTTTGAACCAGTGCATTTTTGTAAGCTTCAAAATTGTGTGAATTAGATACCTGAATATGAAATCTAAAAAAAGAAGTCACGCCTCTCAACACCCCCCCCCCCCACCTTCCCAATTTGATTGTGTGTTCTTAATGGGCGAACTTTTCTTGTGTGGTGCCAGTCAAATAATCATGTCAACTGCACCATATCACTAACAGATATCAAAATTGCCCCCAGGTCCAAGATATGCGACACCAGGACTTCTTTCCTCTTCATCAATGTCTCTAGTGATTTTTATGCAAGTCTACCATGTGCCTTCCTCTTTCTCGTGTGCATCCACACACACATACCCTCCCCCTGACTTGTACACATGTGGGCATGTGTACACACATGCAGGGAGCATGAGATGCAAACCTTTCAACACAAGATGCAAAAATGAATATTTTTAAATACTTAGAAATTTTTCTCTGTAAAGCAGCTTGTCAGTACCAAGATCACAAATAAATAAGTGATTTTTAAAAAAAACCCAAGGAATGAAGGCTGTTTATGTTTTCATAAGACTGAAACTGTTTCCCCCTATTTAAACATCAAACAACAGCTCGTTCATGGAGATTATGATCTCAGGCAAGCACTTCAATGTTTTGGAATTTAAAATCCTCTTCACATCCAGCATGGTAGGAACAAAATTTATGTCCAAATCCACAAGAAAAAAAAACCGGCACCAACAACAGGACATTTGAAAATAAGACTACCGGCATTCCTCTGGGGCCGATGTCTAGGGTACGCTGCTTGAAACAGACATCCTACATAAAAACGTTGCTGCAGGTTATGACTTTCTGTTAAAAAAACAAAGCTACATGTACATTGGACAGCCATGTGTCAACAGATGAGGTTTATCTCAGTGCATGTTATTGGCCTAATGCGTAATATACAGTCAACATGTGTGCTACAGTTATGAAAGCTCACTGTCAGTAACATGACAATGACAGTAGCTGAGAATATTACAGAAATCAGCAGGAGTTTGGATTTCATCACGAACAGTACAACTATCATCTTTCTGCAGTTTTTATAATCAGAAAAATGTACACATTTTATGCAGCCTGATAAAATTTACTACATAGTCCAAGTGATGCTGATTTTCATTTACCAACACAGTTTGTAATCAATTTTTCGTATGCCATCACTGTGTACCACTATTTTAATCTAGCAGTCGGCAGCTTGACTTTACACAACAGTAGCCATATGTTAGGTCTGTGTCATGGTTAAAATTTTAGAAACTGAATAGATCCATTAAGTGAGCATCACTCAGTTAAGCAGGCGCCCTCAATCACGACACCAGTCTATATTTAGCTAGTTCCCGAAAATGAAGCCAGTTTTCGAATGCTCTGCCTCACAACAGTTACAGTTTTGCCGATATTGTTATCGTATTAAACCACGTCTTTATTTTTTTTTTAAAAAGGTGGTGGTTCATGAGTGGGAAATAAGAACATACTCAATACTGTGTTTCACGAGTACAGACTGATTACAACGATTCACAAAGGGATTGTACTTAAAACAGTTCTCTGTTGTTCTCTTTTCATCAACTATGTGGCCAACATCAAATGAAATGGCCAGAACTTCCAGACCTCACACTGAAGCAAGGCTATAAAAAAAAATACAGATTGTTTAAGCAGAAAAAATTAGCAAATATCTTTTCCAATGGATGTTCATTTTTTGTTGAAGTGAACAATATCTCTTGTGAATTAGTATTCACCCATTAACTGTGGAACTGACCAGCAGCTGGTCACCTTTATTTCACTACACCTGCTAAAAAACACCACCTGACGCTGGCAGCCTATCACTACACCTGCTAAAAAACACCACGTGACGCTGGCAGCCTATCACTACAACTTGCTCACTGGTTCCAGAACAAAAGACTCATTTCCCTTGGATGAAAAGATTTGTGGCAATAGACATTTCATATCCGCACAAGCACAATGCTACCTCAACACAGTCTGCACGCACTTTGGGTAAAGGTTGTAGTTCTAAGGCACAAATCTGTATGCTATAAATGCACATGGTGCAAACAGATTACTAGAAGGTTCACCCTATAATAATGAGGATGTGATAACTTTAAAAGACATATTTCAATGTTTTGCATCAGAAAAAATCTGCAAGCCTCGGTCATGCCCAAATTCTGATGTCCGATGCAAAATTTCTTTTCACCATAGTGTTTTCCAAAACCATCAGACATTGTTTCCAAAGCCACTGTTTCCAGAGTCCACCAGACCTCGTTCCCAGAGCCCTCCCGACTTCGTTTCCAAAGCCCTTCAGACATCACATTTCTAAACCCCATGATCGACATGTTTCCAAAACTCCATCCAACATAACAAAGTAAACATAACACATCTTAACAGCATTCAAGTTATCGTAAACAGACAAAAGCTGTGAACTTCCTTACGTTGTCCACTACAAGGTTACACAGGGTAACATGACACAGTGACTTCTTCCAGCTTCCCTCCAACTCCACAAAACAGTTCTCAATGTGCACCACCAGGCACGGTCAGCAAGCCACAGACATACCTGCCAGCACAACAGTTCTCAAGACAAAGAAGCATTAAGAGTGACAAGGACTGCGCACATTTAAGTCAAGCATTTGCACAAATGGAAATCGACTAAATTCTGACTGTCTGTCACAGCAGTTTGTGAGGATTTTCTCCTGCATTTTTCAAATCTCAAATTGTTTAAGAAAGGAAAAACAGATTTCGTACAAGACTTTATTTTCAATTCCAAGATTTCATCCCCGTTTTCCAGCACCACTACCACATGGGTGCTTGATCTAGTGAGAACATTCCTGTTCCTTCAGCATGCAGGCACCAACAGCAAGCATTCAACAGACCACACTTGCTTCCAGACAGTAACAGCCACAGACAGTAAGCATTCAACAGACCACACTCGCTTCCAGACAGTAACAGCCACAAACTGAAGCACAACATGCTGTCCTTCCAACACTATTAACCACATGCAGCAAAACATGCAAATTTCCATGCAGCACAGGACACTGTCAACAATTTTTCTTCTGTACAGAAAAATCTACAATCAGCAAAACATTTTTAAACTTTTTTTTTAAAAAAGCTTCCACACAACATTTCAGGCAGAGTAACCCATCTTCCAAACACGAAAAGTCATTTCCAACTTGAGCACATGCGCCTTCTTAGAGGACAGAAAGCCAATCTCCACCCCTCTTCTCCTCCAGCAAGTCATCCACTTCAAGACACTGCAGCCAGCCACATGTGACAAAGCCATTCAAGCCACAACAATTAAAATCCAGCCAGTACCTCCTGACTCAATTTAATAATGCATCTGGACCCAGTTCTGTATCCAAGCTGTCTAAACAAAGGTCCGTCTCTGTAACGAGTCCTTCTGACCATCCCTCATGGTCTTGACTGCGGCACTTGCTTCCCAACATTGCCATGTCTACCTTCAGCTGGTACACTTCAGCAACAGACCGACCTTGCTTCGCCGTTTGCAACCCATGCTACTTCTGATCATGCCCTCCTTGCTGCCAAGAAAACCTGCACATTGATGGCCTCTAAAAACTCTTTCAACAAGGAAAATATTGCAGCATTCTTGCTCAAAATAGAAGGAAAGACAGGTACAGGGCAAAGCTTACTGAAAACAATCCCTTCAAATATTTTCTAAATATTCTGTTCTAAACTGATGGTGCTACCTAAAGTTTGAAACATTATTACAAAACTAATCACCTACACCAGCCTTTCCCACCCCATCGACTCAGAAAATCAGCATCTGTTTGATGAGGCCATTCTCACAGTGAAATAACAAGACAAGGTATTCTTTACAAAACGTAGTTCAGACTGCTTGGTCTGCTGTCACAGGACACAATTTACTGACAATACTGACACACACGCAGCCCGGAGCACACAATACCTGGCATCCACAGATCTTTTGACCAAGGTCAGCTAACCATCATCTCTCACTGTTGGTGCCAATTGTAAATGGAACTGACTGCAGTACTATTCAGCTCGCAAAAAGGCAAAAACAACAGTTCAGCCAGATATGCCATCATGTGATGTAAGCGACTTCTGGAATTGTTTCCACAAACATCCACAACAGAATTTATTTCCTGCACCACACATCACTCCTTGCTCAACATTTCAGTCGATGAGCACACAAACAAATGTCCAAACTGTACAACCTGCCTCACAGGTTTGTTTCTCTTTCACCGTCTGTCTGCTGCCCTGCTTTGCCCTTAAAACAGAACACCATCTTCAAGATAATCACGGCAACATGAAATGCCAGCATGTCAGCATGATCTGGTATGGCTACCATCAGCAGCGGCTGCTCAAGCTATCAGGAATGGTCACCGCCGCTGCTTCCAGCACCTTTTGCATCTTTTCCTTCTCTGCCTTTTATCACAGCCTGCGTAGCTTGCTCTCGCACCCGATGCGGCTCAGACAGGATGCTCGTGGTGGTGCTCAAACGTCGCAGTGCATTCAGAACAGCTGCAAAAAGCAGAAACAGGTAAACTGTGAGGGTCTTGAAGTCACTATGATCACAGTCACATCATATCAACTTCATGCCTGCCCTTCCATGAAACACACTATGCCCTCCTTAAGATTTACCAGTCAACTATCCTGTGCTGTGTGCTTGTCAGTCAACTATCCTGTGTTGCATGCTTGTCGGTCGACTATCCTGTGCTGTGTGCTTGTCAGTCAACTATCCTGTGTTGCATGCTTGTCGGTCGACTATCCTGTGCTGTGTGCTTGTCAGTCAACTATCCTGTGTTGCGTGCTTGTCAGTCAACTATCCTGTGCTGCACGTTTGTCAGTCAACTATCCTGTGTTGCATGCTTGTCGGTCGACTATCCTGTGCTGTGCTTGTCAGTCAACTATCCTGTGCTATGTGTTTGTACACTTGCTTGTCGCACAGTACACAGGCTATGTAAGTTTACGACTGCATATCAAAGCCCAGATAGCAGCACTCATGAAATCCAAGCTTGACCTCCAGAAAACATCGCCAACGAAAAGCCAACAAAGATATAAACCAAGAAAAACCACAAGAGGACACTTACTGGGTCTCAGGGACACCAGAGAACAGTGCTGGTCCAGCCAGGCCAGTGTTGTGCGGCAAAGTTCCTCCATGCTAGCAGTAGACACCATGTTGTTATACGAGTCAAACAGTGAACGGATGATGATAGAGAACTGAGGATGGTGTTAAGAAAATATGCAAATTTCTTTATCTAATTTGTGTTTCTTTAGCAATACTTACCATGACCCAAAATGCTAAATTCTCATTTAGCGATCCCTAAATGCACCTTCCAAAAAATTAAACCCACCAAGGTAACCCTGGTAAGACCCCTCCGCACACGCTCACACCCCTTGCCACCCGTGCGCACAGCTCACTGAGTGGGTCAAGCTGACTTTCTCAAGCCAGAAAAACCCATCAGCGGGGAGGAAGGTGGGTTTTTGATGGATCACAGTAAGTATTGCTAAAGAAACACAAATTTAGATAAAGAAATTTGCATTTTCTTGTCACAATACTATACCATGACCCAAAGTGCTGAGTAGCACAAAAAGGAGGTGGGAGAAACTACCACAAAAAACTTACCAGAGTGAGGAGGACGGAAACAACCAGAGGCGCTGGGTGACGACAGAAGTCGCCAAAAAGCTGCGTGCAGAACTCAAAGGGAGGAGAGACAAAACTTGCGTTCTCTGACGCTAGAGAAAGGGGCGAACGCCACCCTAACCGGGAAAAACACCATGTCAAAGGAGCAAAGCTCATGACCACAGGCAGAACGGAAAGGGGTTGCCGGTGGCTCACACCTGGAAGTTGTGAAACTTCCGATGGGAGACCAGAAGGTGGGGGTACAGTCACCTGGAACCTGCCAGAACTGGCAGGAAGAGTGGGCACCATGCTTCCTGAGTCACAAAGTGGCCGAGGGTGGCGAGGGCTGTCTCCCTGCACACCCACGCAGCTGAGACTGAGAAGAGGACTGTCTGCCAAGACCAATAGGTAGTTGGAGAGGTCTACTGTCCCTGTGTGCTGTGGGCAGCACAATGGGGAGAAGGGAACTGTACACAATGCCCAAGGGTGAAGGGTAAGTTCGCCTCCAATTCTGACCAAGTGCGAGAAGCAACATGGTGCAGAAAATGGGTACCCCGACTCAAGATAGAGAGGGGCACAAAGGGAAGCCTGAAGACAGCCAGGCCCAGAAAGTCTATGGCTGGAACAGTGGGCGAAGCATGTGGTGCTGGAACCAATGCAGGGCCGCTGGAAGGGTTGCAGGACTGGCACCCGGAGGAGTCAGTGAAATAAGCGACACCATCATTCCACCAACAACAGCAGTTGCTGTGCAGTGAAGTGGACCACTTGCCAACGGAGTACCAACCAACTGCTGGAGATGGTCGATGCATCTGAGAGCAAAAGGACCGTCAAGACAACTGTGTCGAATGTCATGCTGAGAATGAGAAATGGACTACAGCATAAGGAGTGACTTGCTAAGATTCAGGGGGAAATCCAGCAGACATGCCTTAGACATGGACACCTGTGTGTGCAAATGTCACAGGCTAGCTTCTGCTGCGAGAAGCACCCAGTCTACCCGGTATGCGCGAGGTACAGCCCTAGCTTGTGCTGAAGAGCACAAAAACTCCCAAGACACCATGGAAAACCCAAGGTGTCAAGGAGAGAAAGACATGCTCGAGACTGGGAGAGCGTCTTCTTCCAGCGAAGAGCAAGCTCAGAGAGGGCTAAAGGCCCAACATAAGATGGGACCCATCAGTCACATGCAGGACCGGGAAGACAGCAGTAAAACCAGGCTGGAATGGGTGGGGAACCCGCTCCATCGCAGCTGACTGCAGTAGGGTGGCCACCACCAAGTCCAGAGCCACCCGCTCACGTCTGCCATGAAGGCAGAGAAAGCGGGGAAGGACAACGTGCCAGAGGAAAGGGAGCAAGCTCCCAAAGCAGACTGAACCCTGCCCGCATCACAAAGGCGCTGTAAGCACTGTGTGACTGGGCAGCTGCTTAAGACCATGAGCACACCGACAGCATGAGGTCGAGTGCCTAGGTCCTTTGCTGGACGAGGACTTGGTGGCAGTCATTGGCTTCAAAAGCCACTGACCGTGGCCCATCAGGAGAGTGCTTGCATGACTCCTGGTAGGAGAGCAAGGCCTCGAACTGACGCTTCAGGGAACAGGACACATCTGCTGCCTGAAGGGGAGAGCCCAAACATGAGGGATGGTGTGGGCAGAGACTGGGGAAGTCTGTCATGGCATGCAGGGAAGATTCCCGCGTAGCCAGTACCAAAGTAAACAGTGTGTGCACGACACTGCAAACAGATGCAGTCAACACACCATCAGTGCATGAAAGCAGATTCGCAAGGCAGCAAAGTCTGTGTGCGGGCGGAAAAAACCCTGCAGCCCTCGGTGTAAATGGACTGCTGAAATCTCCAACAGCAGAAACCATGACACCGGACATGTCCATCACATCCCAAACAGACGTTTCCAATGGTCGACCATCGACCATCAGAAACGCAGGGAGGAAGTGGGGACTGGAGCTTGCTGGATGCAAGACCAGACTGACCTGTGGAACTCAAGGACCAGCCACAAGAGCTAAGCACCGGACGGTATCCACAGGGCCGACTGGGGGAAGGAAGATGAGACTTCCAGTAGCGTAGGAGTGATGCATGCAGGTGGTGTGGACCCAAGTGGTGTCCCTCCACTTCTCTCTCAGAGAAGGAGCACCATCAGTAACGCATGCAAGCAGAGGGCCGCGAGCATGGTACCAGAAGGTGGAGGGAAGAGAACCAGGACAAGTCCTGTGCGTCTTCCTGTGTCCCTGCACTGCGCACTGTGGCGAGGTCTCCCGCAGGAGAGCTGCCAACTCCAAAAGGAGTGGAGAAGCATGCTATCTTCTCATCCGCCGTCACAATGTTGACGTTGCCTCAGAAGAGGAAACGGGAGAGTGGACAACGGAGCCCCCTCTACCGGAGGCAAGTGCGCAGTGTGCACCCTCGCCAACTGTGCACCCCCGGCGACAGAAGAGGTGAGCGATCGTTACCCCAACCGGAAACCGGACATGGGGAGGGGGGAGCCGCACCGTGCAGTGATGTGACCGCCAGTGATAGCCTCCCCCCCCCCCACTCAACCGAACGACTGCAGGGATGAAACCGGACGAGTGTAAAGCAATCCCTCTGCCACTGGAAGCAAGCATGAGGCACAGTGCACCAGTGACAAACTTGGCTTCTCTGATGTAAGAGATGAGGATGATGGCTATCCCAACCGGAAAGCACAGTGTCAGAGCAGCAAAGCTCTAAGGCACTGGCAGGACTGGGAGGGCAGTTGTCGGTGTGAAAAACACCTGGAAGTTAGGGAAACTTCAGGTGGGTGGCCAGAAGGTGGAGGCACATTCACCCTGAACCTGCCGGCGCTGGCAGGAAAACAGGTGGCTTCTCACAAGTGGAGAAAAACCGCACCCATGCTTCTTCCATCACAACCGACAGTCTCTTGAGCGAGTGGCTAACAGCCCCCCCCCCCCAATCCGCTCCGGGAGCAGCGGAGTGGGGACTGATGGACAGCGGAAGCACTCGGCTGCGAGGGACAGTTAATCTTTGCACACAAGTGGGGATAGGGAAGTTCAGGCTTGTAACTTTTGAAAAATTCACTTTCTCACTGAACTTTCTACTACCCCATGATATTTTCAAATTATTTTGAATGTTTGGTTAGACAGTTTCTCAGTAACAAATTTATAAGAATTACTATTGCATCAGTTGCCACACGCCCCTCCCCCAGGCCTGGATAGCTCAGTAGGTAAAGCTGCAGACTAGCAGGTGGAAGGTTGCTGGTCCGAATCCTGATGTGGCCAAGGATTATTTCCTGGAGTTATGCATTGTGCGAACTCCATTTGGCCATTTCCTGCACATTGAACTGCCTGTCCGCACTGGTTATCTTACTGCAGCTATCAGTCTGGTGGTTCTTTCAGTGCATAGCTTCGAAACAGGACACCATCCACCTACAGTCTGCCTTCCTGATATGCACCAAGTTTGCAGTGGGATGTTAAACAACAAATAACCAGCCAACCCTCCCCCCCCCCCAAACAAAACAGCAGGGTAGCGGTTTATGATCTGTATTTCCCTGGCAAGGTTTCTAGTGACCATAGGCTACCATAATTCTTTTCTGTAAATAATGGAGGGCTGTGGGTGGGGTGAAGGATTCTAAAAAACCATGAAACAAAAGAGCCACACTGAGTCTTCTCTACACATTTTTACACAAAATACCACTGGCGTTTTTGCATAACTCTCCACTTTCAGCCACTATTTTCAATCCTAAATTTTACATAATAAACAAAGATTAACAGTTTGGATGCTAGAGGTGCCCTCCAGCGACCCATTCATAAGTGCAGCACCCAAGGACGTTCCCTGACTACCCACTTTTCAGGAATTCATGGTTCTGGCATTTTACTAGATAAAGGGAGCAAACTGTGCTTAACTTGTAGCTCAGGCATTCGTGCTTATAAGGCTGTTTCCCTCTGACCATGTAATGAGGTTGGAAAGCGTAAATAAGGGTTTTTCGCATTTACCCTCAGCAGACCAAAATGCCATTACGGTATAGTAGGCGGGTTTTGTTCACAGTTCTCATTTCTGCTGGATTTTAGCTAACTCTGACTAAACATCAAAGATTAAGGTGAGAAAAGATTTAATTCAGCATTTGTCTACATTTAAAAATCAGTTTGATTCTTGTCTGTAGTGCATACGGTTATTTCTCGGGACTTTTACACATGGGCCTAAAATGTACAGCTCAATCAAACTGGGTTAAAATGACTGACAGCAGTGAAAGGAAAACAAAAAGCCGGCTAGATCCCCATTTTGCTCTCTGTTTCACCAGCTGTTGCCCCGTGCACCACCTCACCTCACTCCAAACACTGTGGCCAGGCTCTCTGACACCTACCCAAACCCCTCCGTGCTGCTCTGCCGCTAACTGTTGGCTGCACAACAATGAAGGATACAATCCAAAACTTCCAATTGTGCAGGGTTTGGTTTTTGACGTACTCCTCAAACATCTCCTTCATCTGATCCACTCGCTGACGTGTGACAGGTACTCCAGTCTCTGGAAGCTGTGACTGAACCTGACTGAAACACAAATAACCCATCTCTCTTTCCTCGTTTCTTGTAACTTTCCTACCCTCTGTAATCTAACCCCCTGTAATCTAACCCTCTGTAATTTCCTGAACCCAACCACACTGCATGGCTAGTTGCCTAGCCAGTCTGCGCAGTGGTCGCTGACGCATGGCCAAA
>SMGT01015210.1:17611-27741 GCA_004794575.1 Lanistes nyassanus | reverse complement strand
CTAGTGACAAAGCGCGAAGGCCTGACCTGATGGCAGTGTTGAGAGCCTCAATCTCTTGCTTCAAGATTCCAGCCTCATGTTGGATTTGGGCACGCTCTGACTTGAGTTTACGGCAATGTTCAGCAGCTACCAGCCAACATTTTGAAAGAACATCCCTGAGTGAATGTGCACACCTTGCAAACACTAAAGCATCAGGCTCTTTCATACGATCAAAGACTCTTTGAAATTATTACAGGACACAAAAAAAAATGTTCACACTACATGAGTGATTTTACCCATATACATCACACTTAAAGATTCATACTGACAGAAAAATACACCCATATTTTCAGCTTGTGATAAAAGCAGCAGCAGACTGATGCATATAGCCACTTAGTAAAACAAATTTTTAAAAAGTTTAATTTTCCATTGCATGATCACATGATTTTGATACTGGCTGTATAGAAGTACTGACTGGCTGTAAAACAAATGAATTGTCTGCAAATATGTATTTTCAGGATGAAGTAATGAAAGGACTGACTGCTGCTGAAGAAAACTGATAGTTATTATTATTATTTCTACAGTTGTCTTCTCCCTTGAAAACTCTCCCCCAGTACATGACAGTCAACAAATGGATGTGCTGAAGAACAGGTAAGTATATATGAGGCCTAAACAATAGAGAACTCCAGTAAAAACATGCTAGGTGTGAATGAATATTATACAATACACAAGACCGATAAAAAAGACATGACTAAAAGGTCAAGGCACATACTCTTCTGCAGCATGGTCGCCTTGCTGACCTTCGGGTTCTGCGCAAGGGACGGTACTAGAGTATGCAGCAGGTCAAAGCCACTCTTTGAAGCAAAAGAAAAAATTTAATACAACAGGAAGTTGCAGCCACTCTTAAAAACAAAAGAATTTTTTTTTAAGTATAGTAGAAGTCACAGACATCACAGACAAAGGTCCAAACATCAAACGCTGAATGAAATTTGTTCATTAAAAATGAGGTGTTTACACAGACTATAAAAATATCTTACATGAAATATTATCTACTCCAGTGATTTTATCTCTTCCTTTGTTCTTTGTCAGCTATGAAATGTCATAAATGCTCCTCCTAGCCAATGTTCATTCTAAAATCAGGGCAGGAGTGCACATAACATGCAAATCTTCCTCTGCATGTGTGTGCAGTCCTGCATGCTTGTGCTTGGACGACCACAGGACATGAGACTGACAGTGGGAAAATGAAAGCCTTTCTGGAATATATTTATAGAAAGAGAGAAACCCTGCAGTTGCTTCAAGTCAGAAACGTTTCAAACGGACGGGAAAGGAAAACAAAAGATGACAAAAGATGACAATGCTGAAGAATGTATTGAAGTTCAGCATTTCAAAAATCGGCTAATGACACTTAAAAGTTCCAAGAAAATATTTTCCACTCCGACCCTGTCAAAGAACATAGTGGGGGGAAAAAAGTTGTAACATTTACCTTAAGGTTTCCACGCCTCTTCTGCTCTGCAGACAGATGGGCCACCCTCCGCTGCTCGTTGTGAATGCCTCCCTTGTCCTCCTTCAGATGGGGTAACAAAACAAATGTTGGCGAACCCCGACACTTCAAGACCTGAACTTTCTAACACACTACTGGCCTGCTACTTCAGTCTCGAGCTCACGATCCATACACTACAGCTTGTCAAACTGTTTAGCTTGACAATGGAGAATGATTTCGACACAAAGAGTGACATTTAATTAACTACATGACAAAATGTTGACCACTTTTAAACAGGTCAGCGTGTGCAGAACAACAAAATCGTGCAAATGACAAGCAGTGGAAAATAGCAATGTCAAGTAACAACAGTGTCTGCAGAGCAAGAGCGCTGAGTATGAAGTGTTGCACTACATATGTAGTGTGGTGTTTGGGTTTCTGGGAAGAACCATGGTCTGGGAAGTGAAAATCAAATTGGCTGACATTCACATCACGCCTCTGACTACCAGCAGTGACAGAACTTCTGATCTTGAAATGGTGATCAAGTAGTTCAAAGATGTAATGTGAACTGCAGTCCAGAACACCTTTAAAATGGCAACCAAGAGTTAACGCAGCGGCTTTTTACCCTTTTTTTGCTTGAAATTGTGGTCGAAAACCAGTTTAAAACATAGTGTAAGGGAAGTAACTCATAAAGACATGATTTAGCTTTTGAATGTAAGAGTTCTTTACCTTAGACCATTAGTCATTCCCCAAAAATAAATCGTCAAACTTTCATAAAAGATTTCGACATGCAGCATACAGTGCTTCGCATGGCATGTCGCGTTTATGCTCGTTGCAGTAGGATTGAATTAAGAGAAAACCATTATAACAGGTGGACAGGATCACAATACTCCAATGAAGAAATAAACAGAAGAGGCTGAACAAAAAAAGGTGTATGGTAATGAAATGTGACTGTGTAAAACAGCGAAGATAGTAATGAGACACTGCAGCAGCCATGCACCACAAGGGCATGCAATAATCAGGATAAACAGGGTGAGTGGTTAAGGCTGAACAGGATACAAGTACTTGGGGGGAGAGGGCTTACACACAATACAGTTGTGGCCAAAAGTTTAAAACCCCCAAACATTTTTCAACAAAAAATGACGTAAACCCTACGCAGAGAGAAAATAACAATGCAACTTACTTTTAAGCATCAGTTTTGTTTAATATCCTTTGTCTCACATAATTTCTTTCATTATTTAGTTCTTTGTGTGTCCACCTTGATGACTGCTTGAATGCACTGAAGCATGCCAAAGACGAGTTCTTGACAATAATCTTTCCAGAAGCCATACATCCAAACGCTCCTAACAGCTTCAACAAGTGTCGTGGCACGGGATGGTTGGTTGCTGGCAACCTTATTTTTCATGCCCACACATTTTCAAGAGGGTTTAAGTCCGGGCTGTCTCCAGGCCATTCCAGTATTTTGACCATGACCTTCTGAAGGCACTCCTGCAAGATGTTTTGCTCTGTGGCTTGAAGCACCATCATTCATGAATATTGTGCAAGAATGTATGTCCATATGATCACCAGTTTGTCCTTCAGCAGCTCCAGGTACTTTTGACCATTCGTCATCGTTCCAGGGTCCAAGAAATATAAACCAGCAGTTCCAAACTTTAATATCGTACCCCAAATCATCTGGCTTGATGGATGTTTCATTGTCTGTATGGTGTATGTTTTCATCGTATCTCTTCCTTGAGGCTTTCTTACATGATATTGACGCACTGAAGTATGCTGAAACGTTGATTCATCAGAAAACATCATATTTCGCCACTGCTCTTCAGTCCAATGTTCATACTACTCAATGGCGACTGATGGAACTCTAACTTGCCACGCTACCATTAGAGCTGACGGCCGCTTGGCAGGTACATGTGGCACGTGCGTTATGAATTATAAAAATTCATCTGCTAATCCTTTAAGGGAAAGAACTCTTGCAATCGAAAGCTGAATCATTTCTTCACGAGTTGCTTCCCTTTTACTGTGTTTAAACTGACAATGAGACCGGTTTCTGGCAATAATTTGAAAGGAGTATTCACATGTGTTCTGTCACTTGAGAAATGCTAGATTTACTCTTCAAACTACACGCTAAAGACAAAAATGACATTATTTTGCAAATTTACTGTGATAAATTGGATGAAGAGAAGAGTATTTGTGCCTGAAAGACCCAAGCGAGTGAATACGAAGAGAAAAACGAGCGAGCACGTGTTGCAAACAGTACCGAACAGACTGTGTATAAGGAATGGCGAGGACTCTTTGATTTCTTCGACGTCAGTTGTGTTTCCAAGGATTTTACAAATTATGGAACAAGGGCCAAGAAACACAGCAAGAAATGAGTTTTTTTTATTTATTAATGTTTAAAACCAAGTTTAATTAACATTTTTAGTGTTTTGGAGGATTTTTATATGAATTTTTGAAAAAAGGCTAAAAATGCCATGGCCACCGGGACGGTTCGAGGTACGAAGGCTACGGTAGCATTGAGTTAAAGCAAATTCCAGGTGCTTTCTTTTCATTTCTGGTGTTACTATTGGTTTTTGGCATGTTTGTATGATTTTAGTCCAAACTTATCCACTAATCTGTGAGACACAGTCCTCCGACTCACATCAACACCTGTAAAAAGCATCTTACATGAAGCTGTTGGAGAGTGTGAAACGATAGATTTGATTACTATACGATTGGTACCTGGAGATCGCATTGTGAACCGCAGTCTTGCTACAGCCAATTCCAACAGAAATATCACATTATGTGTACACGTCTCCACACAATGTTACTATCTGAGGTCTTTGAATGGCAGAAAGTGTCAAGTTTTTTGCCCATTTTCTTGCAAACATAAAATCCAGAGATTATACCATTGAAACACCAGACATTATACCATTGAAACACCAGACATTATACCATTGAAACAACCAGACAGCACTGAAAACAACAACAGTCTGTGTTTGCACAGTTTATAATGTAAGGAGGATGTGATAAACTGCAATGATTGCATTTAGTGCCCTAAATAGCAGATGATGCAATACTCCATAAAAGAATGGAAATATCAATTATTTGCTAGGTAGTTTTAAACTTTTGGCCAAGACTGTATATGTACAATGATGACCATGTTTTTTAAAACTGTAGCTTCAGCTATTCAATGAAAAACCATGGATGCATAACAATGAAATCAGGCATATGGTTTTACTATTCTGGGGAGGAGGGGGGAACTATGGAGATGACATGATTATTACCAAAATGTCTACTCACCATGCCCAAGGGCGATTCACCAGAAGAAATAGAATCAAATGAGGTGCTGGCAAGAGCTGTGGGTGATGATGGCGGTGACACAGCTGACACACTGATGCCAAGAGGAGGTGGGGTCGCAGGAAGCATATTTGTAGCAGGTGAAGTGGCAAGCTCTGGATGAAGAAATCCGAAAAACTAAGAATTATTTGGTAAACAAAATGACGCACTAAAGGTGCTCCAAACATGGAGCACGGGTAATCTGAACAAGTCCCTGGCAATGATAACCCATGTAAATCTGCTACCAAACCCGACAACAAATAACCATGGCTAGTAAAATTAAACTGAGTAATAGTTAATACTACTGCTTGCCTTCCCATCAACAGTTGCCCAGTCAACCAAGGCAAGAAAAGTTTGTGATTAGGCGAATAAAATTTCTGGCTTGCTACAACTGGGTATTTTCAATATTTTCACAGTAAATTCTTTCATTGTGCAAGGCCAGTTTACTTTTGGCAATTAAAATTTATGTTAACTTGACTGACAGGGCAAGTGATAAAACTCATTTGAAGCCTTGTGTTGTGTCCCCTTTTTTAACAAAAACCCACAGGAATATATAGAACTGTATCTAAAGATAATATTGTGGAAGGTGGAAGTTAAAGACAAAGAGTAGAAAAATGCGACATTTCGGGTCATAGCCCCTTCGAGGCAGATGGCAACGTATAGAATGAAGAGACGTAAGCAATGACAAAAAGCAATGCTGAAACTCACTCTTCTACATTTCAGTCAATTCTGCAGTGTCGGCTGAACCTTGCTCCCATATGCACACATGCACACATAAAGTTCATAAATCTGTATCTAAAGGTGCTTGGGGTCAAAATATTACTCTTTGCAGCTTCTAAAACCAGGCTCCAACTACTGTGCACCCTTCACAAGGAAACAACTTGCAGTGTCTGCAGCACCAACTCAATCAGTATTACCTGAGCTGACAGTTGGCGTGCTTGCTGTCGAAAAGCGCAGGACATCCTTGAGGGTGGACGTGCTGGTTCCCAAGGCTGTGCTGGCTGCTTGCAGTAGAACGCTTGTGGGAAAATCACCAGGTCTGGCCTGCAAATCACAGGTGGCATTGCATACACCTTTTGGAAAATCACCAGGTCTGGCCTGCCAAAGGACCTGCTGCATCAATACACACGGAAAATGACCCGCTCTGGCTATCAAATGATGACAGAAGATGCGCAAAGGCAAAACTCCAAGCAGAGTGAGATTAAATGACATCAATTGCTAAACTGCACACACAAAGGCTGCACAGTAGGGATATGACCCAAAAATTAGCAAATGGGTGGAGTGGGTTGGGGGGAGACCCACCACTGACCTTTGTGAACTCGGCAGCAACCGTCACTGGCAGCTTCATGGCTTGACTGGAGACACTAGGAGCGACTGACACAACAGACACAGCAGGTGCTGGAGCCAGGGACAGCTGTTGGACTGTGTTAGACACTGCTGGCAAGATGGGGGTGAAGTTGGACGCTGCCAGGGATGCAGACAGAGTTGTGCTAGACGCTGGCTCCTTCTTCACCGTCATGAAAGCACCCGGGTAGGTTCCTGCAAAGAAAAAAAAGCCACTTTGCTTCTCAAGCAGCATCGCCAGACGTTCCGATGGCATGACAGGGGTAGGTTTATGGCTGCTACTGTCATTTTACATTAAATCCTGCACAGTAGGGACTTTCTAACTGGTCCAGTCCTGGGACACTGTTAGCATCCAATGCTGGTCACATTTTTCATGATTGCTTTCTCATAAAATCTAATCGAAAGACTGCAAGGAACTCGCTGCAAAGTAGATGGCATTTGTAAACTTCCCACCCCAACATCTGTTCATGAAATTCAAAATGGAAATGAATTTTTCTAGTGAAAAAAGTTCCTTTCTCAATTCAAAGTTGAGGAGGTCTAAGGGTTATTTAAGTTAATTTTACGTAACTCCCATTCTGATTACCACACACACATCATTTAACTTTACGTAACTCCCATTCTGATTACCACACCCACAAATCATTTAACTTTATGTAACTCCCATTCTGATTACCACACACAGATATCATTTAAGATAACTTTATGTAACTCCCATTCTGATTATCACACACAGACATCATTTAAGATAACTTTACGTAACTCCCATTCTGATTACCACACACACACATCATTTAACTTTACGTAACTCCCATTCTGATTACCACACACACAAATCATTTAACTTTACGTAATTCCCATTCTGATTACCACACACACATCATTTAACTTTTCGTAACTCCCATTCTGATTACCACACACAAATCATTTAACTTTATGTAACTCCCATTCTGATTACCACACACACAAATCATTTAACTTTACGTAACTCCCATTCTGATTACCACACACACATCATTTAACTTTACGTAACTCCCATTCTGATTACCACACACACAAATCATTTAACTTTACGTAACTCCCATTCTGATTACCACACCCACAAATCATTGAACTTTATGTAACTCCCATTATGATTACCACACACACATCATTTAACTTTATGTAACTCCCATTCTGATTACCACACACATCATTTAACTTTACGTAACTCCCATTCTGATTACCACACACATTATTTAACTTTACGTTACTCCCATTCTGATTACCACACACAAATCATTTAACTTTACGTAACTCCCATTCTGATTACCACACACACATCATTTAACTTTACGTAACTCCCATTCTGATTACCACACACAAATCATTTAACTTTACGTAACTCCCATTCTGATTACCACACACACACACACACACATCATTTAACTTTACGTAACTCCCATTCTGATTACCACACACACACACACATCATTTAACTTTACGTAACTCCCATTCTGGTTACCACACACACACACACACACATCATTTAACTTTACGTAACTCCCATTCTGGTTACCACACACACAAATCATTCTTCCTGGCATACTTTGCGTCTTTCCACACGTCTTTCCACACACCCACATATTTCCACACAAAACTGACAGAAACCCCAAGATGAATGTCCCCGAGATGAGTGCTCCCGAGTGTGTTTAGTACAAACCTTTTGTCAGAAGCTGTGCCAGATAGGTGCTCTGAGTAGGTGGAGTACCAGTGGGGGAGGGAGGGGGAGTGGAGGAAGGGGCTGGAGCAATTGTGCGGTGCTTCCGTGGCGTGTGCACTGGCTTGCCCTGCCAACAAAATGTTTTTCAGTTTTCTTGTGTACACCATTGCTCTCCTTCTTCAGACTCAGCTCTTAATGGTGCTTGCAGTAGGTACGACCATATAATTTTTCAAGCAAAAGATGAAGTGAAGATTGTTATTTTAAAATTAAGATGTATGCAAAATCTGGTCCAGCTATCATGACTAGGTTCAGAGATGTTGACATTTTATAAGAAAATCCATTTTCCGTCATTTAAGTGTTACAAAATGCTCACTTTATGCAGGTAGCGCTAGGCATGCAAGTAGCACTAATGTGTCAACAGTGATAACAGGAAAACAGGCCACACTGTGTTTTGTATCTCAACTTCTGCTGCTCCTATTTTAATGTATAATATACCAAAATGTTTTTAATTTGATGAATAATTTAATAAGGAGTAAAACAAAGTCATCCACTCACTGGCGTGGGCTAAAAATGTATTATGAACTAATTAAGATATGATTATGAAATCCCCATCCTGCTTCTCTCAGGTACAAAAACTACTTTCAAGACTGATGCAAGAAAAACATGTCAGTGCAGTGTTAAGTGAATGTCTTACTCCTATGAACACAGTTTTGTTGCAACCTAGATTTTAAGTTCCCATTGTTTTTCATAGGGAGCTGAATACACTGACAGGGCAATGAGGGGATGCATGCTGTACCTCACTGCAGAAGCAAATACAATTAATCAGGAAACATTGATGTAAGAATACAGTTCATAAGGTACTAACAGTAACAATGAAGGATGAAAAAAATACTAACTAGTTAAATCATGATCACTACCACTCCAATATTAGTTATTTGTGGCTGCTCAAATTCAAAAGCAATGCCTTCAATTTTAGGCATCCAAGCTGGAGAACATCTTATTCTGAGAACACATACACACTTTATTGACTTCATATAACGGCAGGGCTAGAATTAACAATTTTGAGACAGTTGCCAGCTGGGCAATCACCAGGCAAGTTTGAGGTCGCCTGCCAAGTTTTCAGGTCATCAAACATAATTCTTCAATTACTCCTTTTTCTTCACACTCACCTTGAGGTGATTTGCTGTAACCGGACATTAAACAATTAAAAAAAAAACGTAAAAAACAACTCCAAGCCCTGAAGTCTAGAGAGTGGTGACCGATTCACACATACATGACATCAAACTGTCACAACGGTTGGAGGCAAAGGCTAGAACATCAAATCAAAGCCGATCCGAAGCCTACAGGCCCCAGGTCTAATTACTGACAGGTGGGCTAACATGACTGCGAAAACAAGAAGTGAAGGGGAATGGGAGAAGAGACAAGAGGTAGCGTGGCCGGTCAGAGAAAATCATAGAATAAAGGCATCGAACTGACTTGGGGTTAAGCGGGTGGAGGTGCGGGGAGAGGATACCAGGAGAGCCTGAGGAAGCAACGCGACAAACGCAAGCCATAGCATGCCACTGACACATGTGACAGGCTGCAATAGGCGGACAAGGGTTACTGTCCACTTTGATGTGAGGGGCGACATTTCCCGCTTATAAACTGCACGATACGTGCATTCTGGTGCTCCTTTCTCGGTCAGGAGGCGATATTCATAATGGATGCTGCTTGCAGAAATCCAGAGTCGGTATTATGGTATTATCAAATGTGTTGTCCAGGTTGCTCAAAAGGTAGATTAGTAAGAGGGGAGTGCATCGGTCACCTGCCACAGGAGTTCCCAAGGGGGTGGATGCACACCTGCCCGCTTGACAGCGGAATGGGTGGCTCGGTTGCAATGCTGTTCTGTAGTCCAAACTACCCAAAGTTTGGAGTGTCCAATTCTCCTTTACTGGGGGAGGAGGCAGGAGAGGGTGTGTTCCTACATTCTGGCTTTTGGGTCTACAGTGGACCAAAGTTTCCACATTCTGGCTTTTGGGTCTACAGTGGACCAAAGTTTCCACATTCTGGCTTTTGGGTCTAGAGTGGACCAAAGTTTCCACATTCTGGCTTTTGGGTCTACAGTGGACCAAAGTTTCCACATTCTGGCTTTTGGGTCTAGAGTGGACCAAAGTTTCCACATTCTGGCTTTTGGGTCTAGAGTGGACCAAAGTTTCCACATTCTGACTTTTGGGTCTAGAGTGGACCAAAGTTTCCACATTCTGGCTTTTGGGTCTACAGTGGACCAAAGTTTCCACATTCTGGCTTTTGGGTCTAGAGTGGACCAAAGTTTCCACATTC
>SMGT01015209.1:161559-191720 GCA_004794575.1 Lanistes nyassanus | reverse complement strand
GGGTCCCACAGGTTACTAAAGTACCACTTACATGGTCACAGAGGTTACTAAAGTACCACTTACAGGGTCCCACAGGTTACTAAAGTACCACTTACATGGTCACAGAGGTTACTAAAGTACCACTTACAGGGTCCCACAGGTTACTAAAGTACCACTTACATGGTCACAGAGGTTACTAAAGTACCACTTACAGGCTCCCACAGGTTACTAAAGTACCACTTACAGGGTCCCACAGGTTACTAAAGTACCACTTACAGGCTCCCACAGGTTACTAAAGTACCACTTACATGGTCACAGAGGTTACTAAAGTACCACTTACAGGCTCCCACAGGTTACTAAAGTACCACTTACAGGGTCCCACAGGTTACTAAAGTACCACTTACATGGTCACAGAGGTTACTAAAGTACCACTTACAGGGTCCCAAAGGCGCACTGTCTTGTCCAGTGACCTGCAACATACATTATTCACCATGCTGTGTGAAATACTGCACACTTCTATAGCAAGTATGCTGGGCAAATTACTGCACATTACAGAAACTGCAGCAAATATGCTCAGCAAATTACTGCACATTACAGAAACTTTGGCTTCTTGCATATTACCTTATCAGCTTTAGTTTTTGCTCTTTGGGGGATATCTTAAACACACATCAGATCTCCACCATGATGAAGGGGTAATTCCCCAGAAACTGTTGATTATTGGTGTCGTTTATGTATCTTGGCTCAGTTTCTTTTTATTAACCCTAGCAAAGTCAATTAAGGTTGATGAAAGGAACAACCAATTTAAGACTGAAGTGAAGGACAACAGCCTAAAGGTGAAATAATGTGGGAATAAAGTTCCCATTGTTTGTGGTTTTATTGTTTTTTGATTTTGTAAATTCACCTAAAGTCATACAACTACAAGTAACGATCAACAGCCATTTTCTGAGAATCAACGGTGTTAATAATGTGAACACATTTACAGACGAACTTGATAGAAATATCTTATTTTCAGGCAGTACACACAGAGAATATTATCTGTCTCTCCCTATCAGTCACTGACCTTTGTGTTTTTCTTCAGTAAAGGTCTCTCACAAACAGTATTCCTATCTCCCACCATAAACACTAAAGAGAATGTATCCACATTTGATTGCCTTACCCTGATACAAGAACAGTTCCTGCTGAGTTGAAGGCACATGACATGACAGTGTCAGAGTGTCCAGGCAATGTATCATGACATCTGAGTACTACATCTTAGTGCACATGACAAAAAGTGACTGTTAGAAATATTGAATATTCTAGTATGCTCAATAATCCTTCCCACCAACAAATTTGATCAAAAATAATAAAACAAAAGAATTCATATTAAACATAAAAAGATTTAAGACTATACGTGACTCTCAACAACAAAATGGGTCCAAATTAAATGTAAAACAAGGGAACTGTGCCAAGCTAGAGAGGGACAAAGACGAAGACAATCTACATGTTTCGGGGCACTACCCCTTCATCAGGACAACACATAGCAGGAGGTGCTATACAGCCTACGCGCCACGTCTACTGCAGATAAGTCGTTTTCCTTTTCGTTTGTCATCATTTTTGTGTCGTCCTGATGAAGGGGTAGTGCACCGAAACATGTAGATTGTCTTCATCTTTGTCCCTCTCTAGCTTGGTACAGTTCCCCTGTTTTACATTTAATTTGGGCCTATCCTCCAAGCGGCAGTCACTTTTTTTTACTTTTATAACAAAATGGGTCACCATGCACCGTTGGGCTGTTTTGAGTTATTTGGTTCTCTGGAAAGTACTTTTTGTGCTCTTTACAATGCTGCAAACTGTTTGAAATATGACACACCACCTAGAATATCACTGTTTCAGTGTTTGAATTCTGTAGCCAGAAGAAAACTGGCACTGAAGTTTACTACAGTTCCAAACTGTTTTCCTTAACAACCATTATTTTATCATCATGAACATTGGACAATACAAGAAGATACAAGAAACAAAACAACAGCCATTTTGAACAAAGGACATCTGTATTGTACATCGCTAATAGGACATCTGTACTGTACATCGCTAATTACTAGCATTCGACAGACTAGTTCCATAAAATAAAAGGCTGACTTGATCACAAATCTTTTTTCTCTCTGCCAAGATAAAAGAAATGCATCCATATTTGTGAGGAAAAACTTTTTTCACCATTTTAGATTTAGAATTAAGTGATACTAATTCAAAATAGCATGTATTAGATTTAGCAATTAATGTACCCAATCTCACAATTGTTAACTTGACCTTCCCCCAACCCCACTGTGCATTTCCATCAGTAATCAAAACTTTGATCAGGTGCATTGTGTTGCATTTTGTCATGTTGGGTCACTTTTTTAAACAAAATTATACTTAGGAATGATGCCATACTGGGGGTTGGATAAGGAGTGAATTTAGTCTCCTACCAATTAAGTAAACAAAAACCTTCAGATTAGGGCTTCACCACTGAGCTTATTTTTACCCACAACCTGAACATTTTCTTCTGCTAATAAATAAAGCAAGAATGAAAAGAACAAGCTGTGAAAGTTGCAGGGGACCGCACTTGTGGAGAAATACATCAGCACACAACAACTGTGAAAGGAAGTCAAATATCTTGAGTGGAGTAGCTTCCCTTGACTTATTATTCTAATATGACCCTAATGTTTTCCCCATAAAAGCCTAATCATACTTTTTGGCCTTAACACAAAATTAAATTAGGAGTTTGTTTCTTCCACTGTCAGGGCTTTAGTTCCTTGTGTCCCAGCTAGGATTAGTACATTTGATAGTCTATCTGTACTTTGTAGTAGTACATCCATACTTTATCTCTTCCACCGTCTTCCCCCTTCTTCCCCAACTATTGAGTTCTATGAGACGGATCACTCAGGTTGTCTGGTGAGGTGTTGAAATGATGGCTAATCAGTAATCCATCATAAGAATTCATTTTTAATCTAGGAACACATAAACTGACCTCAGAAACAAAATGGCGAATCATACCACGAAGTACAGCATCCAGACAGAACAAGTCCGCCAACAAACTTAAAAATCACAAGGACAGGTACCAATGTCAAACAATATTGTGAATATTTCCCATCTAAACATTATCATCATTCTGTAAATGATCTAACATAATGCAAAACTCTATTTGCTTCAAAAAGGGACTTTTTTAAAAACCATACCTGCAGAGCCAACTTTTGCAGTGAATATCCAGAGCTTAATCAAATTGTCCTTGCCACAGGTTGCCAGGAGAAAAATGGCTACTGCACTTTGTGGGGTCTCTGTGGGAAAAGTGAGGGAAGGTTTTTTATAACAGAATGTCTGTTTTCTCAGTCTGTGTCAGTATTATTGCAACATGTCCCCTGCACTTGTTCTCTCTCTCTTCCCACTCCCCCAAAACCTTTAGTTTTTCTGTCATCTCCACCTAGTTCATATTTCAAACAGCAGCGCTGTATGACCTCTCTAATACACAGCATCTGTATCCCATCCAAGAGAGACACAAATTAGCAGTGATACAGGCAGCATGACTAAAATAGAGAGAGAGTGATTTGGGCATTTCAAAACTGTATTGACCATATAACATCTGTAAGTAAGCCACCTGCACCACAACGTAAACACTAAGCCAAAGAATTAAAGTGAAAAACACAGCTTCGTATGCATTAGAACACACAGAAAGACACTTCATACTCAGTATGACACACACACACACACTTCACACAAAGCATGACACCCCTCATACACAGCATGACACATACAAACACCCATCTAAGAAATTAAAGTGAAAAACAGCTTCGTATGCATTAGAACACACAGAAAGACACTTCATACTCAGTATGACACACACACACACACACACTTCACACAAAGCATGACACCCCTCATACACAGCATGACACATACAAACACCCATCTAAGAATTAAAGTGAAAAACAGCTTCGTATGGATTATAACACACAGAAAGACACTTCATACTCAGTATCACACACACACACACACTTCACACAAAGCATGACACCACTTATACATAGCATGACACATAGAAACACCCATCACAGATAGCATGACACATACAAACATCCCTCATACGCAGCATGACACATACAAACACCCATCACAGATACCATGACACATACAAACATCCCTCATATACAACTTTCTGCTGACATTTGGGTAACTGCAAAAAGTGTATAATTTGGTGCTAATTTTAAGTGGAAATAAGCTATTGTTTTCCAATGAGTTAAAATAATGAGGGTTCTAGGGAATCTCTGGTGTATTTTTTAATGTGTCACATTTTGATAGGAAAAAACTTCACACATATGAAGGCATCCTAGGGAATATGCAACTTTAGGGTCCTCTTTAGATTTCTATTTTTAAAGATGAATTAGGAAAACCCTGTAAGCTTGAATTTACACTGAAAATTTGACTCCTTTCATCTATTGATGATGCACTCACCCATGTCATTTTTATCTGCCCTAGACAGTCAAGCAACCAACCAGAGCAAAGCTTTTTCTGATCCCCAGAAAAATGTTTTTCCTGTGGCGGACACGAATGTCATTTGAGTGGGATGCGATGCTAGTTTGGTGTTTCCGTAGACCTTACCATGCCTGTAAACGGTCGGACACTTAGTTATCGTGTAAGTGAAGCAGACGGCATACAACTTGCATGCTGGGCTAGCCATAAAGAATAACTGCGCAGGTGGGTTTTTTTTATCCCCGGATTTTTTTCGGTGCGCAGATTCTTTTTTTTTTACAATGGAAAAAATGACAGAAATTTGCCATTTATTGGAAATTCCCACAACTTAACTGTACACAATGGAACAGCTAAAACAGATGTATGTCAAACAGATACTGAAGAATTATAGAACTACAAACTGGTCTAATAAATTGCAATTTAATTTAAAGACATCCTGATGTTAAGTAATGCATATAGCTCCAAAATACAGTATGAATGCACAATATCTAGAAAAACTGTGAACTTCAACACAAATCATAGCAGTAGCAGAGTTTGAAAAAAAATGTTCAGTAACCAGTCTATACAACACTGGAAGCTAACAACCCCCAAAACTAAACAATTCCCTAATTTCAAAAGTCTCCTTGATAGAGACTGGTCAACATGTTTCTGATAAACAGCAACAGAAATCTGCAAACTGCTCTAGCCCTAGCATACAGTCGTATGGAAAGCACAAAATTAACGCCAATGGCCTTGACAGCCTGACGCCTGATCTGTCCCTAGTATAGATGATACATACTGGGAACCATCGAAGTTTATGAAATACCATACCATATCTTGCTGCTCTCATACACAGGCAGCTTAACCAAGCAGTCGTTCTGACAGTCCCCAGAATCGTAAGCTCCCTGCTACAGAACCACCTCATCACTGTCTTCAGTTGACTCCCAACCACACTACAGCAGAACTGAACTCGCAGGCCGATGAAGTTACCGCTCGGTGAACTGCAGAAGGCGACATTACAGAGGGACAAAAATGCCGTACCTTTAATCACACAGACATGCCCCACCCCATACCTCGTTATCACCCAGTAGACTGCCGGTCCAGCCATGGTCAGCGGCAACTCAAATCTCCATGCCTGTCACAGCCGCACAGGACATAAAGCGCTGGCCACCACCACACCCGATCTAAATTAAGTCATAAACAATGTCAGCTCACTTCCTGCACCCTGGTTATCGCCTGTCTCATTCTACACGGTGTGGCTGCCCACCCAGAGCAAACTGATAAAACAAAACTGACCCTCAGCGACAGGGCATCTTTCAACTTTTTAACCAGGTCTTTTTTACAGGCACATTGATGGTTGGGGGGGGGGGCACTAGTTCGTGTGTATGGGGGGGGCAAAGCCCCCACCCCCCATTCTTGCCCCGACAAACACCCATCATACACACCATGACACATACAAAGACCTGCCATATTTAGCATGACTCATACAAACACCATCATACACAGCATAAACTATACAAACACCTGTCGTACACAGCACGACACAAACATCCCTCAGATATAGTATGACACATACTGGCAGTGCCATAGGTGGGTGAAAATTCACAGCATGTGACCCCAAGGTCATGACCTTCCACCTCCAGAAAGAGGTATCGCCCATGGCCGAAGCAGGCATCCCACACATGCAGGTCACCATAAGTGCTGCCAGACACCAAGTAGCTACTGTCTGGACTGTAGGCCAGTGCCACCACCGACTCTTCATGACCTGAAAATGACCTGCAACATGGAGCAAAGACTTTTAGTTCTTCACACCAGTGAAGCTTTTCTTCTTTGCTTGTCGGTTGTGTAGGCATGCAAGTGGCTTATACATCAGACTAGCCAGGGGACCTAGCGCCGCCTGGGTTCTTCCTACCCTGCGATCAGTGTGGAAGGGAGATCCCCAAAGTCTTTTCCCTTTCATACAAAGAGTACTTTCCCTTGCCTTGCTTGACAATAGGGACATGGCAGGCAAGGGTAGGGAAGGGGGACCAGCTAGGGGTGGGGGGCTAGTAAAGGGGTAGAGGTGCTGGGGGGTTAAAGAAGGGGAAGGGGTGGGCAGAGTAAGAAGGAAAAATCCAGGCAGCTGGCTAGTATTATATATGTTACGGGGGGGGGGGGGGTGTGTTGTGGTGTTGGCGGCAACCGGTCTGCTGGCAACAAGGTTGTTGTCAGGTTGGGCCTGGGGTTGTTTGGCGGCGGTTGGCGACGGTGGCGGGTTTTCTTGTTTCTTCTCTGTGCGCTGGGGACTCGTGGGCTGGCCAACTGTCCCGAGCCTGCCCTGCCGCCCCAAAGGTCGCCCGGCAGCCCGGGGCTCGCGTCCGCCTTTCAGCTCCACCGAGCCGCCTCTCTCGCTCGGCTCTAGCCTCGTAGCTTATTCCAGAATATCTGTGAACGCACCCGTTACCAAACGGATAGGTCTATATGCACCCCAACTTCATGTGTCCGTTTGGAATAACCATCGAGTGGGGCGGAGAAATCCAAATGCTTCCGTTGCCACATTCTGTATGGAATCGGCAATACGTTCACTCCTCTACAGACACATTTATATCTTCTGTGATTTCACAAACACCAATGTTTTCTCTCTCATATATTTTCTAGCGCCCTTTTGAGTGCTCCACAAGTGCACATCCATAAATTGTACAACTTTCCAGCACCTTAACTGTCTCAACAGAATCTTGAGCCCTGTTCTCTCTTCCTTTTCTGTGGCTCACAACTCCCCTTTTTAGACCTGCCTCATACCTTGAATATCACTCACCCCTCGCACGCGTTCGGTCATTCTCACGCCTAGCACTCCTTTAGTCATTCTCGCGCCTAGCACTTGCTCCATAACAATATATAATAGATATAATATATATAGAATATATAACGTATACTATGTATACAATGGCACTGAATCTACCACAAACTAAATATGCAAGGCAATCTTCTAACTGACATTTGATTTACCCAATAGGTCTGCATTTTTCAAACTAGTAAACCCTGCTGGCGGTTTCGGAAGGTGTAAATTAAAGAAATGAAAGAAAGACAGGATTATTAAAAAGAAAAACAAATGAAAAAGGGAAAGACCAAACAACACAAAAGAAAAAGTACCAACAATTATAGAATGCAACAAGAAGTGAAATAAAAATAAGGCAGGCAAGAAAAAAGGTAAGAAAGAAAGAGACATGAGGAAGGAAGAAAGAGAAGAAAAAGAAAGAGAAAGAAACTGTTTAGAAATAGATCAATAGACCTGTGAATAGATAAATAATAATACATTAGCAGTTATAGTTAATGAAGACACAACAGATTTGTATTTTGGGTTAGAGACTAAGATGAACAGGGCGGGTTGCCAGAACAACGTATGGAGATAGAAATATGGAAGAAAGAATCGAGTAGAAAAACGGTTGTTCCAGTTTTGTATTTAGAAGATAATTCTTCTGATGTCAACTAAACCCACATTCATAACAGAAACTTTATTAATTCAATCATTGAAAGAATTCAACTTTGTGCTGTGACTAATTTTATGTCAACATTACAAATACCCACTCAAAGTTTTAGGTGCTTATAAACACTGGAAAGTATTAAAATGTTTAACAAATGCATTTCACTTCAGCATTCTGTAGACATTTTGCAATATACAGTCGAATCCGGTTAATCGGACCACATCGGGACGCGATGATTTTGGTCCTAATAACCGGCTGGTCCGATTACACCAACATGCCCTGTGTTACAGTTAAGACGGGACGTGCTGTACGTAAAATACAGTGTATTAAAATGTCATTATGACCTTTATTGTGGGGCACACACGTATGGCGAACATAAAACAAGAACTAGAGTCGAATTTTGTTTATTGAAAAATAAATTTACAAACAAATTTTCAAAACGATCTACACGATACATGTACAGTACTCAACATGCGAATCACAATTTAAAAAGTTCTTACCAAATTCCAGTCAACGTTTGAAGAACTTATCCAGTGTGACCTGACGCATTCTCTTGACGGATTGCACTTGAACAAAATCACCACAAACATCTAACGCAGCAGTGGGACTGCCTTCGCGTCCCTCCTGCATGAAATAGCGGCGCAAAGTTTCAATGCATTTCCCGGCATCCTGCGTTGTCACTTGCACCAACTCATTAGGTGCATCGTCGTCACTTTCCTGGTCTTCCGATGTTGTCGTGTGTTTCGCTGCCATTCGAGCAACAATTGCAGCGTCGTAATCTTCACCGTCATCGTAGCATTGAAGCTCGTTGTCGATGGATAAAAATTCTTCGTAATTTTCTTATTCGCTGTCACGTTCTGTGGTCCGTTTAAGCGGAATTTTGGTCCAAATAAGCGAATAATATTAGGGTTATGTACACAGGATTTGTTTCGGTTCTTTAAGATTCGGTCCGAATAAGCGGCTGGTCCGATTATCCGGTGGTCCCATTAACCGGACTGGACTGTATACCAATATACACTTACCGAATTAACTTTCCTGTAGCCACCTCCCACATGCAGACAGTGTTATCGTCACTTCCAGACACAATGTGAGTGGAGTCTGGCGAGAAGCGACACACACGGATGCTGCTTTTGCTTGGATGCTGTAGGACTACAGTCATTTCACATGTTTTTACATCCCATAATATCAGTTTCCCATCAGTAGAACATGTAGCAAGTATGGATCCCAAAGGAGAGAAGACACAGCACTGAATGGTGTATGAATGGCCCACCAGAGGGGATGCCGGTTGTTCTGAAAAGTCTTCAAGACTCCAAAGGCGAACTGTTTTATCACCAGATCCCGTTGCCAATTTGTCAGGTGAAAAAGACAGACAAGTGACATCCCCTGAGTGTGCAGTGATGGTATGAATCAGACTTGCAACCATATTGCAGGCTGGCATCATCAAAAATCTGCAAGCAACCAAACACTAAGATTTAAATATATCCTACACTTAATGGCACACATTTAACGAGTACACTTAAACTTAAAGCACTTTCTTTGACTCACTTTCAGCTTCATACCTGTGCACCTGACCCCGTCATCAGACACATTTTCTCGTGCGACAAACTAAACACAATGCACATGTAAATACATTCAACAGGACGTGCATCCATGTATGTTAACAGGCATGTTTCCTAAATGGACAAAATGAAAAGCATAAATACATTCAACAGGGCGTGACATGAATAATAAAGCCTACACTGATGGCTCTGTAAAGTTAGTCTTTTAGTTTTATCATGTTTTAACTGCTTCATATTTGTTGAAAATTCTTTTTATCTTATAATTAAGAAACCAAACTTATTACAAAAATGTATTTCTGATTTAAATGTCTAGAGTTCAATGATATATTATCATCTTTCTATGACAGTCAACATTATCTTTTCATGAAAAAATCAGTAAATGGTGTTTTTCCATTTCTAACCAACTTATTCAGAAGACATGGGAGGAAAACCATACAATGATACATGAGTGATGGCATGATCATAACTTACAAGTCTTCTGTGATTGGGTAAGATGAACTATTGTTATTAAGTATTACTATTTATTAGCAACAAGACACATTAACAGCAAACACTGATAAAGATCCAAATATATATTACACAGAAACTCCAAAACCAAAAAAATCAAAATGAAATAGTTGAAACCCCTCAGGATTTAACAGAACTGTAGCCTACCTGTATTCGGAGTAGATCTATTCCAGAAATGAGGAATGAAAGTGAGGCTTACTTTCAACAGCTTTTATACTCTTTAGTCAAATGGTTTTGCAAATGACAGCTATCAATGTTATCTGTATTCTGACGGTTATCGCGCACAAGTTCTCACCGAGGTATGATCACCTCAAAAGCGATAGCACTATTATTAGCATTCAGCTCCTATAACAGCAACGATAGTAGCATAATTATTAATTCGGATTATGCTTTATCACTTAATATCAGCTATTGTCTCACGGTAGATCTAGTAGTCATGTTTTATTTTTGGAAGTGACTATCCGCACGACTCGAGGACGAAGGAGTCGTGCGCTAGTGGCAGTCATTCTTTTATCCGCACGACTTTCGCGGGAGTCGTGCGCTGGCGGTGGACATTGTACATTTACAGTACTTATCCGCACGACCAGCTGTTATGGATCGTACATAACTACACGAACTTGTTTGTCAAGTTTGGATGTAAAGGGACTCCCCAAATTGGTTCTATGTGTACAATTAGAACAAACTTCTTTTAATGAACATCTTTCGGCCGAGCCAGTCCGTAGCTGAGTGGTTAAGTGCGTGGAGACAGCTACGAACTCTAGAGAAGCCCTAATATAAAATTCAATGGTTGGTTGTGGTTCGAATGTCATGTTTGTACGACATTTTTTTCTTCTCCACCTTTCACGACATTTTATTAGCCTATAAAGGTACCGACTGCCTTCAAATTTTTACTTCGTAATGTTTCATTTAAACACCTGACGTGCTTTGGAGTCACAGATTACAACTTTTACTTTTAGCTATACAAAGGGCACGACTAGTAGTACTAGTACTAGTACTACTAGCAGGTTTGTGCTACTAGTGTGGATAAGGTCGGGCTTCGTTTTTAGCGATTGCTCCGACAGCCTTAATTATTACAGTTATTAGTAGGTTACTTAGTGGCATCAATAATAATGCTCCTAAATCAATAGTTAAATTCAACATACCTAACTTTAACTGTATATGTTTTCAAACAAATCCCTCTTCCTCACTCTTTGATCCCAACTTAAATTTACTCCCCGCTTACGTCACGTAATGTGGCCAAATGTAGTTTCGGAATAATCTCATGCTAACCACTAAAATAAAGGTAAAGTTAAAGGCGTTTTATATTCAGTATTAAATACAGTTGGTTGTTTTAAAATGACTTTTTGAAAGGCATCCTCTAAGCGTTGCCTCATTAGATCCCGCAACTAATAAATAACTGCTTCAGGTCGTAGTGATGTTCTCTAGAACTGTAGAAGTATAAAAGAAAAACAAGTGACTGCCGCTTGGAGCAAAATCCAAACTGAGAAGTGTCTGATGTAATTGCATGCTGATATTTATCGATAAAACAATTATTTCAAATATGTCAACGATAATGTGAACTTTCTTTCTGTGTGTGTCTGTGTGACCGGTACTATTTCTGTTGTGGGGACTCCATCTGATCCGGGAACTCGCAGCACTCCAGTCTGTCTCCACGGTGACACCATTTTGATCACGACTGGACAGCACTCTTCAAGGGTGGGAGTTGGGAACTGGTTGAAGTTACGCTCTGCACTGAAGTCAACAAGTGAACGTTGCTGATGTTTTTTTGGGGGGAAGATCGAAGTGCTTCCACCTCGCGGTGATTTCGCACTGAAGGGGAGGGGAGATAGGTGTGGGGAAAGGGGAAGGGGTCTGTGGTTTGGTACTGGTGGTGGCTTTGTGTGTTCCCGCTGGCTGGCCTTCTCCTGGTGCACTGATGATGGCTTGAGTAGCTGGAGTGGTGGAGTTTTCGCTGGTCAGACCTACCGCCGCTGCATCCCAACATTCTTTTTATCTCTACCGCTAAGGCGCTTTGTGTTATATTAGTTTACTTTGATGTAGTCTGTTTTTATTTGTAGTGTTTTACCAGTAACCTTTGTCTTATCGCTTAGTTGCTGTTTTTAGCTGGTTAATTCCCATTTTCATTTTGTATTGTTTAGATATATCCAACATCTGGGTGAGCCTGCATTGTCAGTTCCATTATGTGTTGTCTTATATTTTTTGGAGTGCTAAGAGAAGATTTTAGGTTTACTACTCGATTAAGATTTTGCATAGCATTTTTTAGCTCTTCTCTTTCCTGACTGTTTAGGCTACATTCTAGCAGGACGTGGTGTACTAAGTCTGTCCCCACAACTACAGGTTACTGGGTCTTTACGGTTAAGGTGGTATTCTCCATTTAGTCTCATTCTGGCTATCCTGCTTTGGTTGGATCTGTTGGAATGGAACAGTACTAGTTCGTTACCTGGTAGTTCTTCTAATTCTCTCCTGGTGCCTTTGGCTTCCTTTTTATACTTTTCTTCCTGCTGTATTTTAGTTGCGGATTTGAGAGCTATTTTTCTCTCCTCTGCTGAAACAGGTGTGTTCATTTGGATAAGGTTGGTGGTTGGGTTGTCTTTTATTGCCAGTTTAGTCAGCTGTCTGCCTCCTCGTTTCCTTTATTCCTACGTGTGATGGCACCCAGATAAAGTTTATTTGGATTCCTATGTTATGGAGTCTATTTATCAAGGTTAGAATTTCATACATTATACCCATTCTTTGGGAAGACTGGTTTTGAAGAGCCTGAAGTGCTGACAGGGAGTCAGAGACAACTAGGAAGGATTTTTCTGCTGCAGCTTTCCTAGTTTGTGGTGCTATCAACCTTAGGGCAGTGCGTATTGCTATGATCTCTGCTGTAAATATTGATGTGTGGTTTGGTAGGTTGGCTGCAATATTGGTGATCTTTGGTGCATAGACTCCTATTCCTGTTAAGTGGAATGTTGAGTCATGTGACCCATCTGTATATATCTGGGAGTGGTCTTTGTAGGTAGCGTTAAGTTTTGCCTGATTTAGTTAGTATTTTGATAAGCTGGGTTTCCTTGTTGAAAACTGTGAGGTCCATGTCGATCTGTGGTGGGTGTAGGGTCCTGGGAGCCATTTGTGAGTCTGTGCATGGGTATGGGGCATCTATGATGATGTCTGCTCCTAGTGTATTTTCTATTTCTTGAGCGTTCCTCAGCATGCTTGGTTGTGGAGTGGGTTTGCCCGTACGGTGTTGTGTGCTGTTGTGTGGATCTGCTTTACTGGATGTTCTGCAGGTAGACATTGTATCTTGTAGTAGAAGTTTGCTGCCCTTTCCTTAATTATTCTATAGGTTTTTGTCCTGTCTCTGCCAGCACTGGTGCTCATTGGGACTCCTGATACTACTTTTAGTGCCCTAGCCTGTACAGACTGGAGTTTGGTTATGTGACTTGCACGAAGGTGGATTAACAGAGGTGCTGCATACAGTAATTTAGACATGACATGTGCTTGATAGAGGTTAGTAAGGATTTAGGATTTCTGCCCCAGCTATTTCCTATTTCCACTCATTAGGTTTATTGCTTTTTTTTTAGCTGAGGTCACTATTTTGTTTACATACAGTGACCAGTTGGAAGTTACTGTGAAAATAACACCTAGAAATTGTATTTGGGAGCTATATTCTATGACTGTGTGGTTTACTTTTAATTCTGGGCATTGTACTTTTTGATTGTGTCGTTTAAAGATTATTGCTTGGGTTTTTGTTGCTGATAATTTAAAGCCATTGTATACAATTTGCTACTTTGTCTAGGTCATCCTACACCTTTTCTATTCCTATTTATCTAGGCTTTTGTGGGTTCGAGGTTTTTTTATTTCTACTTTTCCTCATAATGAAGTGTCAAAAATTGAACGAATGTTGTATAGAGTATATATATAAATGAGCGCTCGGGTATGGCAAGGGTGATAACTGAGTAGCCCACTCTTGGTGTAAGCTTGTGTGATTCTGTCCCTTATCGTTCTTTCAAAAGTATAATGTTTTCATTATGTAAAACACATCGGGCTCATCTTCATAATGTTGTGTTTGAGAGGATTCAACCTAAGAATTTTATTATTGTACCAGATGCTGTAGTATTCCAAAGCGTTTTAATATTTTGTGACAGTACTTTAAAATGGTCAATATTCATAAAAATTCTTATCCAAAGGCAATAGAACGATCTGTAACAGACATACATCTTTCCTTACTAAACACTATCCTGAGAACAAACATACAACATTCTCTTCACAGATTTAAAATTTAGTGTTAATGAGTAATTAAACCACAAACATTGCAAAATCAAGAAAACTATCATGATGTTAATCATCAATTTTATCGTTGCAGTTTAATCACAATAAACGTCGGTAAATAAAGCACACAAATCAGAGAAAAAGTTTATCTCCAATATGAAATCGTTCCAACAATGAGACAATACTACTGAAAATGGCCAGTTCCAGTTCCAAAGTCTACACAATGGAGTGTCGCAGCTAGAAAGGAACGCGGACCTATATTCGCGGAGCGAGATACTTGCACATCGCTGAACATCTGCCACGAGTGGGGTCGTTTCCAAATTCCAATCTAAGTCAACAACAGAGGAACTGTAAGCCTCTCTTAGTTTTTATTTCCAAGCGGCAGTCACGTGTTCCTTTTTAGTTTCCATTCTACCTCAGTCATGCCTATGGCTAGAGGCAGGGTTGAAACTAGAGAGGCATATCAAGTAATCGGGGTCTTCCATAGGTCACGTGAGACATCGAGTGCCTGGAAAGTGAGGGTTGTGAGGCATTATAGCGGGTGAGGGTTGTGAGGCATTATAGCGGGTGAGGGTCTAGCGCAAGTGAGTATGAATGTGTGGACTGGCCAACTGAGCGTCAGCTGGAGTTGGGGATCACGAACTACAGAAAACTGCATCCACGCACGCTCGCAAATGAAAAGGTCACCATGCAGCACGCTCCTTTATTTGAGTAGAACCCACCATCGGAATGAAAAATCTGTTCCTAAAAAAAATCGACAACAGTCAGTTACTTAACACTGTGCTTTGTGGGAATCGCGCTGTTTATGGTACTTGGAATCTATCGGCGGTTGTTACACATATTTCTTTCATAATTATGTTCTTTCCTTTTCGACACATGTTAGGGAACTGGGATTGCATTCCAGCTCTGGCATGCAAACCTTGCTACCTGTCGTGATGGTTCCATCACACCTGGCGCCCACACCTGCAGACAATGAAATAAGTCATGGTTTTAAAAAAAAACAAAATAGTAAAGGTAACAGGAAATTTATTTAAGTCGTGGTAGAAAAAAACCACAAGAAAGGTAACAGGAAATGTTTTACAGGTCATGGTAGCAAAAAACAAAACCCCCTCAAAGGTCACAGAAAATGATGTAAAAAAAAGTAACAGACTAAAGGTTGAAGAAGTTAAAGTCTTAGTTTTTTAATGTCAAAACTCTTACTTTTCCACAGCGTAAAAGCCAAATAACACAAAACGAACCTACGCACTCTGTGTCTTACAGGCACCGAGTAAGCTTCCAGTGTCTCTTGCTGAATTTGGAGAATTTATGGTCCAGTCCACACACTCTTTGCCTTCAGATTATGGACACTGCCATCTGTCTTAACCTCAGAGTATGTGATGTAACGTTCTAGACTGCGTACCCCCATCCCCACTATAATCTAGTATGAGTCATATACGTGCATGGGTAGCGGGTGAACAAATGACTTCACAGCTTGAATGCTGTAACTGATAGCGCCGGGAAAGATGTCCACCTGTGACATAAATCTTCAAGTGTCAGGGACTGACCAAAGATCGAAGAGTCGCCTGCCTGCCATTAGTGTGACAAGGAACATTTATAATTACGTGTTGAACTCTGTCCGAGGGCAGGGAAAAAAACCCTCGCAGAGCCGTTGGTACCGGCGTGGTTCAAATAAACAACTGACATGCTTCAGGAACTGAAGAAAACCTAGAACGGTTGGTAACGGCATGATCTAAATAAATCGTCAATCAACTGACATGCGTAGGGAACTGGAGAGAAAATCACTGCACTGCCTGGGGAGACGGATGATTTTAGCCCAGCAAGTTGACAGTTCAGGAGGTGCACCTGTCATGTGCGTGATGAGTGATGGATTCCAGAAGTTTCTGGAAGAATCTCCCCTTCTTGTATAAATTGGCCACTGAGAGTGGATAGAGACAGAGAAAGAAGGCGGACCCAAGCGCACCTCACTCGGTTTACCGGATGGCGGAGGACCTTCCTGGACTTGCTTAAACCTTGTTGGTGCAAGGAAATGGCCAGAGGCTATGCCATGGGGTCTTTCGTAATTAGATTCGCGAAACACATGCGCGGCAAATCTGGAGGTGTCCGACCTTCGATCCGCTCCAGGCAGGCAGGCACTTCGCTATATGGCCTAAGCAGCAGCGTTGCAAAATTGCTCCCGAAATCTGCAGTACCACATATTTCTTTTGGAGACATTGAAGCGCATGAAAGAGGTTGTGGGCAAAAAGAACGAGATCGTGGATACAAATATTTCGCTGAGAAATTTACATGCGTGATTAGTCGACGAATGTCTCGTTCATTGATAGATCGGTGTAGCAGTGCAGAAACATGAATGATAGCAACGCTGTTTTGCATAAAAGTACACTGTTAAAAAAATTTTTTGACTATCATACAATCTATAAAGAAGTTATTACATGGTAAAACGAGGCGGGTGAATTTGGCAGGGAAGAATTTTGATTTAGGTGTGGCTGAACTGAGGGACTACACAACGTATTAACGTCTATAAGTGCTTTGATCATTTCGAAAATTGAAATTTTAAATAGGTGACTCGTAGCGACTCCCAGCGCTTGTGCGCACACTACACGCACACGGTTCTATTTATGTGGGCGTATGTGGATTGGGGATGTGTGCTTCTGTTGGTGCATTTGCGAAAGGGGGGTGGGGGCAGGGATCTGTGTGTCTTATCTATGTGTATTGTCCGTCGCATTGTGTGAACGCGTGCGAGCGTTGCGAGCAAACTTGGTAGTTTAGTTTGGCGCGTTACAAAATAAATTACTATTATTATTTGCTAATTCGATTTCTATTGTATCTCCTATATATGCTGCTCAATCAACGTACAGCTACTCATAATTTGTTTATACATCATGCAGTATGTGACACTCGTTTCTACAGTCGCACAAAATCCTTACGACGATGGTTGCCGTCCAACAGCTCTTTTTTTAAATGTAGGGCAGGACAAAGAAATAGATGTCTATTTTTATTTTCCTTTCTATTTCATGTGTTTTACTGTATAAATTTTGGCAATTACTAGAATTAGTGCTTTTGTTCACCACTCAATAGTTAGCAGCTTAGATGAGGGAATGACAATAAACTAGCACATTGCAGCTGATCATAATTTTTTGTTTGTTTTCCTTGAATTTTTTAGAAATTGCACTGCTGTTACTTGATAAATAATATCTAATCACAAGCGTTGAAGTTGAATTTCAGCATTACCTCATACCAGTGACAGTTAACGGCTCCTAGTGATCACTCAAACTGTCATGTATATGGTTCTTGTTTTCATCAAATTTTAAGAAAAAGATAATTATATTATTACTTCTGATTACTGTAGATGGATATGGCGATGGAAGTAAATACAATTAAAATGACTGTATCGGGATCTTGTAGCACAGCAAAGTCTCGACAGCGCTACTTTTCTTTTTTTTAAAAATGCCACAGCTGCTTGATTTTTTTCGTTTTGGGGAAATCCATGGAAGGACAAAGTTGGGCACTTATAACTTATTATAGTACAGTGAGGTACGCAACAGATTCGACGATATTTCTTCGTAGGAAGGGCTGACACAGTGCAACCACGTTACATACAAAAGAGAGTCGGATGGCACAGCCGGAAGTTCGCTCACCTCCAAAAGTTCAAAGGTGACATGCATAATTCTCCGAAATACGCCATATGCTGACGATAGAAGACGGGCTGGAGAATATATGCAGCATTAAAGGTACTCGTAAAATACACTGAGCGAATGGTGGTGGTGGTGGTTATTTAGAGGGACAGTGCTTCCATCTCGCGGTGATTTCGCACTATGGAGGGGATAGGGTCCTATTACTAAACTATGCACTGAAAGAACCACCAGACTGATGGCTGCAGTAAGATATATGGCCAGTGCGAGCAGGCAGTTTAATGTGCGGGGAGATGGCCGAATGGAGTTTGCACAATGTTTAACTCCAGGAAATAATCCTTGGCCACACCAGGGTTCGAACCAGCAACCTCCATCTGCTAGTCCGCAGCTCTCCCAACTGAGCTATCCACTGAGCGAATGGGCCTTACCACCACTCTTATGGCCGAAGTGCACTAGTGCAGATGCGAACATTCGTGCAAGCCAGCCCTGGTGCGTATTCTGTGGTCGGCGAGAAACGTGTACCACCTTTAGTCTGAGGTTAAGAGGTTATAGATGACCTAATCCGACGTCAAAGAGTAGGTAAAGTGGACCACAAATCGTCGGCACTTAACGACAGACATGCATACGGCCTACAGCCAAGACCTCGCCAAACGCTTACAGTTCCCTGGGATCGGCGTTAAATGTATTCATTCATCCATACCCCGTGAAACAACTCTGGCCTTCATCCGACATTCTTCAAAGATCTGCTGACACATCTGAACGAATGTGTTATGTAATTGTGATTAATTCCAGCACCTCGGGTTAAAGAATACTGACACTTGAAACCCGCAATAATAATAATAGAAGAAGAAGAACAATAACAACAATAATAAGAATTACAATAACAACAATAAGAAGAAGAATAAAACAGCGTCGAAGCATGAAAGACGATTGTCAGGGGAGTTTACTCACCGACTTCCTGTGCACAAACCGGACAACACCCACAGGGTGCTCCGCCGGTCACTAGGACAGAAGGGGAGGGGCAGTCGGGGCGGAGACACAAGATGACTGCACATGTCATGGGGGTGCAGGCAGCGTCCAGATGTCGGGGAGCCGTGTTGACGGCGCACACCAGCAGTGTCAGGGCCAACAGTGCTGTAGTCGTCGTCATGTTGGCTGGAAGCGGAGGAAGACGCGCTGTGTAATGAAACACGCTGGTGGGCCAAAGAGATCGTCAATACAAGCGTCCTGTGACGGTGGGAGCGGCCGACGGACAGTGCGTTTGTCTGCGTGGGAAGTCAACAGACGGTCTGTTTCGCAAGAAATTCGGTCCGCCAAGAAATGTGGTCTGGCATACAGACTGCGTAAGCTCGTGTGGAGAGTGGCAAAACGCCAACCCTCGTCCTTACCCTACCCTAACCCTAACCCAACCCCAACCCTAACCCTAACCCAACCCAAATGCTGAGGTCAAAAACGATTCTAGTTTAACTGGCTTTTTGAATCCTCGGGCCAAATTGACCACAGTAACCTTAGACGCGTACGTATAGTGTGACCTTACTGGACCCGAACCAGGTTTCCTGGCGTAGCGAATTCCTTGCGACACCGGCCGGCTGCTCCACACGAAAATCGCCTTGTCATTTGCTTATCGTGGGAGACACACGTGGGCAAAGCATGCAGCTCCCACACGGGCCGATAATGTCGGCTCAAGAACGCATCCCCATTTCACAACGGTCTTCCATTCTTATAACGTATGTTAAACTAATAAAGTATTTTTAAATAATATGAAACAAATGATCAAGGTTCGTACTTAGAGGTTACGTCAGTTCAGGGGCCGGCTGGGTGGGCGCCTGGGTGTACGTAACCACCACCCAGCTACAGTCTGATTGCCGCTTTAATAGTTATTTTCCTTTCAGCGAAAACTCCACCACTCCAGCTACTCAAGCCAGCATCAGTGCATCAGGAGAAAGGCCAGCCAGCGGGACACCAAACCGCAGACCCCTTCCACCCTCCTCTTCCCCTTCCCCACACCTATCGGGTATCTCCCTCCCCTTTAGTGCGAAATCACCGCGAGGTTGAAGCACTTTCCCCTCCAAAACAACAACAAAATCCTTGTCCTAAGGTGATGATGTTTTAGCTGTCTGGAATTTTTTTTAAAAAAAACATACAAGCTGGATCGAGGAACGCACATGGGTTGATAATGGATAGATTCTGGTTGATCTAACACACTGGTGACATCTGGCGGCTGTCTGACCCTGATCATAGGTTAGGCTAAGATGACCGCGTGCGGTTCGCGGTCAATCATGGAATTGTTTTGCTTGTTTTTAATATATTAAGCAGCAGATACACTTAAAGTGAATAGTTGTAGAACGGCAGGAAGATGTCACTGCCCCCTACCTTCACTCACGAAGGTACAATTTGCAACCTTACGATTATCTTTTGTATGTGGCTTTTTTTTAAACGTATGACTGATAGTTCGTATGGAAAGTTCCTGCCGATAAGATACATCTTTTCTTTGTCTTTTCAGCTCAGCAGCGTCTAGTGTTTGAAATACGATTGATTTTCCTACATTCTGTTTTAAACAGTGTCTCGTCTTCGAAATAAGATCGACTTTCATTCTAAATTAAACAGCGTCTAGTACTTGAAATAAGATCGACTGTCCTTCATTCTGTGTTAAAAATCGTCTAGTATTTGAAATAAGATCGACTATCTCCCATTCTCTGTGCTTTGGTTTCTCCAGCTTAAATGACATGCTTCCCGCGGCCAAGGAGCATCACTTTTTCTAACAGTAGATTCACACGGAGCTTAGAGTCGTCAGCAGGACACAGGACATAAACTAAAACAACAAAGTTTTAGCCAGCCTGACTGCAAAGATGTGAATAGGTCAGCATGAAGCATATTGTAGTTGGCTTTAAAATATTCATCTTTTTTCAGGAATGTCTAAACAGTGTCATAATCCCAAAGAAGGGAGTTGTGGGAGCAGGGGAAGATTCTTAACATCCCTGCAAATAACAAAATGAAACAGATTAATGGAAAGAGCAACCCAAAGAATTTATTTCTGCCACTGAAGATGGCTACCAGATATCCATAAGCTCTCTGTTCATAATTTTTACCTCTTGTGCTCTGCCCTGATGAAGAAATAGTACCTAACGTGTTTTATAATATTAAGCTTATCTGAAATATCAACAGTGGGCTGAGTTCCAAAACAATGGCTAAAGTATCGTGAAACATCAGTTACAACTGGAGGCATCATGATTCGTATGATTACAAACACTTTGACCCAGTCAGCGTGCTGATATTTAGGCTGTATAGGGTTACAGACACACTGACCCAGTCAGCGTGCTGATATTTAGGCTATATAGGGTTACAAACTGACCCAGTCAGGGTGCTGATATTTAGGATATAATATAGGGTTACAGACACACTGACCCAGTCAGCGTGCTGATATTTAGGCTGTATAGAGTTACAAACTGACCCAGTCAGGGTGCTGTATTTAGGCTNAGGGTTACAAACTGACCCAGTCAGGGTGCTGATATTTAGGATATAATATAGGGTTACAGACACACTGACCCAGTCAGCATGCTGATATTTAGGCTGTATAGAGTTACAAACACACTGACCCAGTCAGGCTGTATTTTTTGCAAAATAATCCACTCATGTATGAGATACACACTAGTACAATTACTGTAAGCAGGCTGCTACTTTTGGCTGATGAAATAGCATTTAGAAGATTATTTCTGCTTTCAACTTGGAAGCTTTTAGGGCTTGGGGGTTTTAACATAAATGTACTTTGTTAGGCAAGTAGTTCTCACTTACATGCATTGCAGACTTGAAAAGAACATCTTATTAAACAAATTTTATTTAAACATGAAAAGGTCCATAATTAATACACAGTGTACATCATACCTGTGTAAAACAACAAAACAAACTTATACAAGTTATAAATGCAACTAGCATTTCTCAAGGCATCCTGTGGTAAGATCTTAAAGCTCTGCCCCCAACCCACTCCCTCACTCACACACACACACACACATGCATACACACAACAGACATGCCGTGAACAGTAACAAACAGCTGCTCCATGACATCACACATGCTTACAAGCAAAAGATAAAAGCCATTACTAAGACCCAGACAGCAGGAAACCAAACCAGCACAACTATATCAAATAATAAAATGTTTCTAACACAACTTCATTGTTCTACTGTGGGACAAAAAAACACCGACAACAAACACATTCAACAACCTGAGAAGCTTGGTTTCAAGCACATGGTGGGTTGGAATCGGGCAACATGCATCTTGCTTCCAGCTCTTTTAGATGAACACAACACTCAAACCTGGCCGCATCGTGTGTCAGTACTTCTATTTACATCTGATGACATAAGCTGGTAGTCAGCAGACAGGGTGGAGACACTTTCAGGAGGATTCAATGAGAAAGTAACGTACACAGAATCCAGCAATGTGCAAAAAAACCCAAAAGCAAATAAAGCTGCCTGAAAATGAAGATACTTTAAAAAAATCAGGTTGGGGTGGGTCCTTTTTCTAAATTTATACAAGACTGTTGGAAAACGCCAGTGAATAATACATCCTGGAATCAGAGCCCCATGTACCTACAGGAACTGGCTCACCCATCTAAAGTTCATGTCTGAGCCGAACACAAACAATAGTGTTCAAGGTTCTGAATCTAGCTGAAACGCTACACACCAAAAAGGCTTTATTTCCATGTCCGAGACTGACATGAACAGGGTTCAGTGTTCTGAATTAACTCATACAGCTACTGTTACCAGCCAATGGGGAGTGCATATCCCTACACCGGTTGCCTGAGCCCACGGGCCAATGGGATGGGAGGCCCACAGGACAAGGGGACAGCAATGACAATTTAAAAATAATTAGAGCTCAAATATAAACACTGGCAGGAAACAGCTAGCATTAGCAACTCTCAAATTTCTTCAAACATCACTGGAAAATCCATCAGGTGATGAATATTGCAAATATACACAGCGATAATTTAGTTCTGATGCAGTAAAAGTACACTGACAAGCATTTAAAACAAAAACTTTCAAGTGCTTCTGGTAACAAGTGCCTGTGGAAGACATTCCACATTCTAGTGCGAATGTAAGACAACACTTAAAATGGCCAAAACAGTGACTTGAGATGTTCAAAGCTGAAAGTGTAAATGGACACAAATTTGCACAGCAAAATATCATAGCAGGTTCACCAACAGGACTGTTCCTTAATCAACGTGAAGGCACACTGGAAGACTAAGGTTTACATTAACTCTTTGACACCGTGCAAATAACCGACAGCCCGCTCCATTGGCACTACGTTTCCGCCTTACGGGCCAGATTAAGTCCGTTCGAATTATGATTTTTAAAATTTCATCTGCTAATCTTTTAAGGGAAAGAACTCTTACAATCGAAAGCTGAATCATTTCTTCACGAGTTGCTTCCCTTTTCTGTGTTTTAAACTGTCAGTGAGACCGGTTTTTGGCAGAGTTTGAAGCGAGTACCTACATGTCGTCTGTCACTTGAGAAATGCTAGATTTACTCTTCAAATTACACCCTAAAGAGGAAAATGACAATGTTTCGCAAATTTACTGTGATAAAGTGGATGAAGACAAGAGTATTTGTGCCTGAAAGAACCAAGAAAGTGATTACGAAGAGAAAAACGTGCAAGCACATGTAGTAAACAATGTCGTACAGACTGTTTAATGAATGGCGAGGACTTTTTGATTTCTTCAACTTCAGTTGTGTTTCCATCAAAGGATTTACAAAATGATGGAACAAGGTCCAAGAAACATGGTAAGAAATGAGTTTTCTTTATTTATTGTGGTTAGTTAGCAATTTTAAATAATGTTTTTATTGTCTTGGGGGATTTTTTTTTGAATTTTTGAAAAAAGGCTAAAAATGCCCCGGCCCCACGGGACCTACTCTAGGTAGGATTCTCCGTCACGATTGAGTTAATCCAATAAGCTAGCTACAGAACGCCAGCGTCTGGGGTCAAAATGATGCTATTTGATCAGACTAAACCATCAGACAACTTCTTAACCAGAATACAACTGTTGACATGAGCTGTTCTGGGGGCAGCTTTCTGACGTAGCACTTTAACCCCTGGCATGTGTTTTGAGGTAAAGCATCTTAGTATGTCACAGTAAACACCACAGCGTCAATATGAAGGCATCCAAACCAGCCAACAATCCCCCTTACCAAACCCCTTGAATTACCCAAAGCTGTACAGCATCAGACAATCCACTCCCCAAAGTGTGCATCCTTCTTCCTCTGTAAAACACCAGAAGGGTTCAGGGGTGCCCATCTTATAATCAACTATTAGTGCAGGCAAAGAGTTTGCCTGGATTAATATTGGTGTTGGATGCCAAATCAGTTTTGGTCTACTCAAATAAGTTTGCCTCCATCAGCATCTGCTGAGAACTTGGTGCCAAGGCCCAAATCTGCTCAAGCAATGCTGTCATTTGGCCAGATAGCAGAGTCGCTGAAGTAGGGATGGTTCATGGCATTGCGTGCTGATATTCGTGTGCTAGGCTCATATGTCAGCATTCGCTGAAATAAATACATATTTTTTTCCTGTTTAACCAACTGTTCGAGCTCATCCTTTCGAGGAATCCAAAGTATCTCTTGCAAAACAATCATACACACTTTTTCAACCAGTAAAATTCACGTGTGGTATTTTTGCCCCTAGGGAACATCACTGCTGCCCATGCATGTAATGGAAACCAATGTCAAAGATAATAGATCATCCTCAGGATCACACAACTCAATGAAATCAACAATTTGAGAAGTGAAGGAGATATGGGAAAATAAACAGCGAAGCAGTCTTCTCACCTCTAGTAACTCCAAGCCCTGGGCATCCAAGGTGGGAACCACTTCCTGTATGCTTGCTGGGGGCCACCTGGGGAACGTTGCTTTGTAGTCAGGCAATTTGGTAACACCTGGCCATGTGCTTTCATCAGGGGTGCCTGAAACGTTAATCTAACTATAAGTATAAGCATTTGGATGAGTTAATTACGTACATCAAGAAAATTCTATCAGGCCTGAGCTTATCAGGAATTCCTTAGTATTCCTAAAACTGCAACTGTGTTGGTGAGCTCATGTGGCACTTGTTACCCCTGGCCAGGTACTGACAAGTTCAAGCTATGAACTCTGGTGTGCCCAGACATTAGTAATATCAAGAAGGGCAAACAAGGGCATAACAGCCCTACAGGCACTCAATCAGGTGTTTGTGCTGCTGCTATTTAAAATTCACATGGAAACTTAATTGGTTGGTGTCTGAATTTAGATGGTGTCTAAATGACAGGAACAACAAACCATAACCAGTTTAAAAAAAAACAAACTCTTGTATCTGTCATTCTTTCCTAAGCCATCTAAAATCTGATCCCATGGTTACATCTGCAGATCTTGAACTCTTCACAGGGGTTGAGGAAATAGAACACTACAAATTGTATTTTGCTACAAATCCAAGTAGTGATTATTGCAGCCGCTAAAAATTTCTGCAAAGTAGAGAAAATGTAGCTCCCTACAAATTTTTCTGTAGCTAATAGTGAAATGGTTTCGCTACAGAAATTTTGCTACATCAGCTTCAATTTTGAGAAAACTTGAGTGACTGTGTCACTCAGTCATGATTCGCCTGTGCCCCTTGAAGGCTTTTAAAGGAAGCCTGCAAAACAAAGATCTAGGACTGCCGAGAGCAGGGAGATATGGAGCTTGGTGAGAGAAGAAAGAAAGGGATGCGACTGCTGACACCACCACCAGAGGAAGTGCTGCGGTATCAGGCTGACGGGAGGAGAGGGCCACTGCTGCCCCTGACAGACGCCCAGTTGACAAACTCGTCATGTACCCGACCTTAGGAGGAAACAACACTCTTGCTCCACATGGAAAGGAAACTGAGCTAATACACATGCAAATGAACGAAGTATAATAACCATAACAATGAAGTATGTCATAAGCATTGTAAATTATACAGTGGAACCCCTCAAATGCAGCCTCCTCATTTGTGAAGCCCCCTAGCTGAAAACAGTTTTTTTCAGCATTTTTTTAAAGTGATTTTTTTTGGTTTTTCCTTAACAGAAATGTTGCTTATCATTGTGATGAGAAAAACTGGAAAATGCTTCATCATATGAGCTTTGAACATAAAAAAGACACAAAATCCCCACTAAAATGATTTATCAAGTTTTGAACACAAAAAAGACAAGAAAACAACAGAATAAGTGCAGGTCTGCTCCTTGAGGAGGCACGTATGCCTTTCACTGCTACTGTGCCGGACCAAGGCCTTCTTGCTGCTTGAACCATTGAGCACATCGTTGCAGAGTGTGCACATAGCTTTACCAGGCTGGTTTAGTTTTATGGTGTCACCAAGTGACACCGTCACCAAAACCAACTTCTTCTCTTCTGTTTTGCTGCATCAACTCAATTTCACAGTTTCCTCTCGACACTGGAAATTCCAGCAGTTCTTTAAAAACCCATCGTTGTCAAACTTTCGAGGGAGCACCTTTTCTTTTTCTGCCAAGTGCTGCATGTTACATACGAGCAAAGACCGAAAGCATGCTATAATACTCAGCAGAGGTGCGTTCTGTAGACATGAGCAAGCAAGACGAGTTTGAGATCAAGTGATTTGTGAACTAGGGAACTCGAAGACTTTCGCCGCGATTGCTGATACTGATGAAAGTATTTTGCGACATACATATACATCCATATTTTTTCTCAACAGATTAGTACGTTTCTCAATAACAGCCCAAGAAACTTAAGAATTTCCAGACATCCAGAATTTCCCGATGATTCTCATCTCTGATATTTATTTTAAAATGTTAAATACTACTTACCATTTGGTGCCAAATGTAGTCACTGTTTGCACACACAAAACTGAACAAATTTCAGCTGTCACTGCTTGGACACTTCAAGCAGGTAAATAAATCCAGCAATCAGGAGTATTCCACTTCAAATCTGTTGCTGAATGGTTGTAAGGTGAAATAAAATTCAACTGCACCCTTGAAGTTAAACATTCACATATTTTCTTTTCTTTTCATGAGAGTAGCCATTTTGAATGACGGAAATGGACATGGTCAGCCGTTAACCTTTAACATTTGACGTGCCGAAACTATGCTTTAGAAACTCAAACAGTGCAGGGAAACAACCAATGATACAGCTTTATAATGATGCAAAGGTTACTTCCCTTATAGCGTTTTTAAGTGCACCTCTGCAATTTTTTTAATCTGCCACATTATAGTACATTTCACAGCCTCAGGTCGTGTCAACCGTCGAGGCACACGACAACAGCAGCCCCAGAGAGTTAAAAGTGACATGGAACTGCAAGGGAGATCGTACTTACAGCCAGTCAGATCATGACCCTTCTCTGCAGCCAATTGCATGGTGGTTTGTATAGGAGGAGAAAGTGGCCAAAGATTAGCTACAGAGAACTTAGTTTTTGAAGGAACTATGGAAATTACAAAGTAAAACAAAACAAAAAAAAACATGAAGGTAAATGGAGGTGCTTAAAAAAAGACAAAAACTAGTGATTAAAAAGTAGCAGCAGTAGAAAAGCAAGACTGGGGGGAGGGTAGCAACGAGGGATCATATTATTGATACAAGACATCTGTAAGAGTCAAGGAAGGAGGGGAGAGAAGTGTACAGGGTATAGGAGACAGTTTACTGTTATATGTTCTGTCCTGTGGGTGCCACAGTGCCAAAGTGGGAAATGAACTAGGACTCCATAATCTTGGGGTCTATGGAATCAGCATTCATTTGCAAATGTTACAGAGCCTCATGCTGACAAGTGTGGGGGTGTGCTGAAATGTGTAACTGCAAAGTTTCTGTGGTGTTTGGTGTCTTCTAAATATTCTCCTAAGAAGTTGTTTAGTGTGCATGCTGTTGAGTAGTGGCAAGATTACCCCTCTTTTAAGATCCCACCCCCATTCAGACCAATTTTCCAAGGTTTTTTTCTGAAAGTCTTAGGAGAGGTTCCACTGTATTTACATAGTCTGCCTCTAAAACATCCCTAACAGTATTGATAATAAACTGAAGGTGGGGGGGGGGGGCAGAGGTCCTCAAAATGTGATTAGCACTCAATAAACAGATTTTTTTAATGCATCTCTTACCCAGAGTTCTGAAAATTCTGAACAGCTGATCAATCTCGGAGTCCCCAGGAAAAAGAGCTCTACGAATGATCTGTTGCAAAAAGTCATCAAACTGCTGTTTTCATCCATCACAAAGAAAGCCCCCAGAACAATAGCTAGGGGCATCCATATCTACTAACGGCTCAAACTGTCATTGTTACCATCCATCCCATCTGCTCATTCTCGAATAAAAACTGAAAAGCACAACCAGCCTTCACCTCTTTGACCTTTCTGCTGTGTATCCTTGGGATTACAAATTCATCGTTCTTTTACTCTGAACGAAATAGCTTTAGTTCTTCTCAATTTATTACAAATCAAAACGTTAGCAACTGCAAAAAAACCATCACAGTCCTACATTCTGCAACTGATAAAGTAGGCAGTTACTGAGCAATATGTAAAACACTCTACCATCTCCACAAATATGCAGCCAAGGCTCCATACATCAACAGAGACGGAGTAGAATCGACTGCCAAGCAAGATCTCTGGAGCACGGTACCACAGCGTCACTACCTGTCACAGGTATCATTTTCCACCGTTATCACAGTATCAGCCTTTACATTTCACACATATAACACTCAATTGTATCACAGAATCTACCTGCTGCACATATACATCTATGAGAAAGTCCAATGTCATCAAAGTGTATAACATTTCACAAAAATGGATCCACCACAGCAAAGTGACAAGCACCAGCAAGTTACCACACCACAGCATCAATACTTCACATGTAACATATTTGGTTGCACCCTGTTGAACATGCTTTGGCTTTCTCCCGACAGGTTATATTCCGAATGACGAAGGGTACTTGTGGGAATGTGACTGAATATGCCACCTTGCAAACAGAACTCATGGGTATGAGTGAATGGATTAACTGGCAAAAAAGAGGTATACCAGTGTGTGCCAACTGGGCAAATGGAACTTGTGGGCACATGGGTTAACTGGCAAACAAAGGGTACTTATGGGTATATGTGCATTTTGTCATGTCTGTTAATCCCCTTCTAACCGAACGCGCCACATCTACTGCAGATGCTCGCTCCACCTACAAAAAGATTGTCTTCGTCTTTGTCCCTTTCTAGCTTGGTACAGTTCCCTTGTTTTACATTTAATATGGGCTTATCCTCCAAGCGGTAGTCACTTTTCTTTTAAACTGGTAGAGGGTATTTGTGTGTTTTGCCATGCAAGTTGCTTTTGAGTGAACATGCTAGCCAGCAGACAATGGGTACTTGTAGGTGTGTATGGTTGCTGCTAAGAACAAGTTCTTCACATTTAGAACGAACGTGTTAATTGGCCAATAAAGGGCACTTGTGGGTATGTATGCTTGTTCCTGTGTACATGTTAATCACCTCATGAGTGTATGTGCGAACTGGCACGCCAAAGGCACGTGCCAGGCCAAAGTCTGCCAGCTTAATGTTACCCTTGACATCAATCAACAGGTTCTGGGGCTTGAGGTCGCGATGCAGCACGCGGTGGGCATGGCAGTATGCAACGCCAGCCAACAACTGATGCATGTAGCTCTGTGTGGACACCAAATGCAACATATCAAAGGCATAATACAATTGACAACAGCATGTGGAACAAGATAACATTACTTATGCTATAAAAAAACTACATTGGATGTTTACATTTTTTATTTCTTGCAGAACAGGACATTAGTAACACAGGTCCAACCTACTCACAGCTGAAGAGTAACATTTACATTGGACTTACATGACCAAAATGTTACGTTGAAAACAAATTACTTTGTTCCTCTGAAATGTAGTTTTTGTTAACAAACATAACTGAAGAATGACTATACTTTTGTATATTTTAAATCCAAATTTCAACAATAACCAAAAACGTGCTGGACAAAATGCTTTCACCAATCAAATTTTAAAACAAAAATGTTTCCAATGGCTGACAGGTGCCATCGGCTAACTACCATTCATTCAAAAGGGAGGTAAATGGGACAAAGAATAACCTTTATAAGGGCTGGAGGCAAACCGCCTGGTGGAGCATTTTCCAGGTATTTCTTGAGGTCTCTGTTCAGGTACTCAAATACCAGGTACAGCTTCTTGTCATAATGAAGCACATCCAGTAGCCTGTACAGACACCAGATCCACCTCTAGCCATCCCAATCTTTAGATTATAATGTTTAGTACAGATACAACATCCACATCGGAAGGCTTAACCCTGGCGACTGTTACACACAGAGTGGATGGGGGGGGGGGGGGGGGGGGGG
>SMGT01015209.1:141187-151718 GCA_004794575.1 Lanistes nyassanus | reverse complement strand
ATGTACACTATGTATGCTAGTGTGTTGTGATCATGTGTACACTATGTATGCTAGTATGTTGTGATCATATGTACACTATGTATGCTAGTATGTTGTGATCATATGTACACCATGTATGCTAGAATGTTGTGATCATATGTATGCTGGTCTGTTGTGAATGTGATCGCTAAACTTCATTAGGCTAGACAGAATGAGACACCCTGAGCTGTAAATGCTGCATCTGCCTGACCTTGTGGAATATGAAGTAAAACTTTCAGAAATGAATTATGACAAAGTTCACGATGTAAACAGCTTAAATCAGGTCTTATAATGGAGGGGTCTTATAAGGGAGGACTGGTCATGCCGAACCGCTAGTACAACATATATGTACATGTCCTGTGATGGATGGGGTGAGAAATAAAATCTTCATGTCTGTTATCATGGCAGCCAATGGCAAACATGTGGTTTGAAATTATTTACCACTGACCTAAGTTAAAATAGTTTGGGTTTTTTGGCATCTTAATTGCTGACATGTAGTTTTATCACACATCAGTCTTTCTTCATCTCATCATATTTAGTTTCATTCCAACACACGTAATTAAAACTTTGTTTCTGTTGTTGCCAATTAAAGAAATTGAAATTTTCTAATATAAAAAGTAATGAAGTTGTGAACACCATTTCATTGATGTTCCTGTTGTCTATCTACTGTAAATCCTTCCATTATATTGAGCTTTCTTTCTCTCTGCCTGATATGATCATAACTGAGAAGCGAAAGGCCAGCCTTTAATTATTTCATGTGCAGGCCAACTTGCTTTTACATTAGGTCAAACATTTCAGGCACTGATGGCCTACTGACATCCCTTCTTCCCCAGATCAACCAGCTGTGAATCTCAATCCGAGTCTGTAGAGAACAGATCTCCAAGACTGGCGTGCATAGCGTCACGTCACATTTCTCACACACACACACACAAAAAAGATCCTGATCCCTGCAGGCCAGCAGCCTACACACAGAACAATGAAAGGCTGGACACCTGTGGCTAACTTAGCTTTCGCAGGCTGTCTGGCCTCATCACCGGCAGCATGTGGGAACCATTTGAGAACAAAATGAAGCCCTCAGCATATTTGCAGACCTGGGTCAGTGTACAATACTAGGCCTTTTTTATCAAATTTTCTGACCGTCCATGCCTTTTTATGAAAATTTGTAATTCCCTGACTTTCCAGGGAAAGGAAGAGACCCTTTTCAGGTTTCCTTGACTAGTACAAACCCTGAAAATTACACTACTAAATTTCCTCTCATCGTTTCATGCACAATTATATATACATCCCAGATTCACATGGGAAAATCTTCAAGGACGGAGTGGAAAATGGTATGGTTTTGGTTTCCATTGCTTTCGTCTAATCATAAACATGTTAAGATGCTCTTGAGAAAAGCAGTCCTAGTACTATTCCCTGCGGCACTAGGCATCTGGCAGGGTTGCTACTAGATGCAGTTTTTAAGTCTTAGGTATGACTTGGCCAGGGTACGAATTACCGATCTTCTCAAAAGTGTTTACCGTAACCATCCATTAGACCACTGAGGTGGTTCCAGGTGGCAAATGTGCAAAACTATTTCAAATTTAAAGAACACTAAAAGACAAAAGAAATTCGGGCATCTTTGAAATTTCTAAAACTGAACAATCTGTGGCCGTTGTCAAAACCTTTTAACAAAGCCATCAAGCGTGTCCTCAGGGTTCTTCAGGCCCTTGCTGGCAAGGCGAACAAGGGAGGCAAAGTAGTGGCACTTGATGGCCAGCATGTCGTTGGTCTCTCGTGACTTCATGCTGTGCTCGACAAGAAGGTCCAGGATTCTGGCAACTTTCGGTGCCTCCAGCACCAGTTCCCGGTGGTCCTTGAGGAACAGGGCCACCTGACAACACATCCCGACGTTGATCAAGCACCTAACAGACCATACAATAAGCTAACACTTTAACCTAATGTGGTTGATGATGTTCTATTTGATAGTGTCACAAGGTACATTTTCTATAATGTCATTATCGGACAGCATCAGGGTGGAATATTTTCCATGTCACATCACCACCACCACTCTCCCTCTTCCCCCAGTAAAAAAAATATACAAAAATCACCCAGTCTAACTAGGACCTGGGCATAAATTTTGCTCATTTCATACACAGCACACTGCATTTAAAAGCATGCCACCTATAGGCCTACATGCTGAGCTGTCGAGCTGAATGATATTGACACCAGAACCAATGCTTTTACTAAATAAAACTTTGGACACCTGAAGCAGCTATAAATATAAGCACATAGTGGTCTGCAGGATGTGCACGTAAGCAGATGCCACTGTGCAGTTTCTGAACCAACCTTCACAGGGTGGATGTTGGTGGAGTTAATCAAACGCACAAGTGGCACCAGCAGGCTGGGGGGCAATTTGGGCTCCGTCTCAAATCCTGTGACACACATGCACACATACAAACATGGGCATGTGTGCACGCTATAAACTCACGGCGGAAATCAGTTGACTCAGAGTGATCCTACATATTCAGAACACATCCCCATATTCATAAGTGTGTGCACAGGTGCATGCATTTATGTGTGTGTGGTGTTTTTCAAGCGATTATACTTTTATAGCAATTTCACTCTGCTCATCCACGTCAATCTGTTCCATATTTATGTAAACATCAGGAACAATCTAATGTTTTCCTATATAGGCATGAAGGTGAATAGAATTAAATGTGTGCATGCACACACACACACACGTGCATCTGACTGCAATTCAGGTCACATCATTTTATATAAGTTGTGCATTCTCCTCAAAGGATATTGTAACCCTTGTTACATATTGGATATTGTATATAGGATATTGTAACCCTTTGAAAAATGTATTTACATGCTGAATGTGCTTGGCAAAACATTTAGATTAAATACAAATGCTGAAAAGTGAACTGCATAAGTTGTAATCAAATGATAGTCATTATCATACCACCTAAATTCAGTAACAGCCAAAGAGCCGATATATCACCCTAATATTCCCTTGTGAGTAGCCTCCCCTGTCAACCCTAACTGGCAATGCTAATGGCGGAGACAAAGAAGGATATATGAGTTTGTGCAAACGACTCCGAAGATTATTGCTAATATCTGCCAGTCTGTCTATTTTGCACTTCTGTAATAAACTATAAACTCACCACCTCCATGCTTTTATCTGACTCGCCAGGGGACCCAATGCTGCCACCCATACCCCTTCTGTAACCCCAACCCCTAGCCTTTACTAACCCCTACCCTTGCCTGCTGTGTCCCTGTTGTCAAGCAAGGCAAGCGAAAGTTCTCTTCACAGGAAAAAGAAAAGACTGTGTGGTGATCTCCTTTACACGCTGAGTGCTGTGTACATCACTCGTTAAGGGTGTCATTATATTTATCATTTCATTTTTGTTAAGGCCTAGGTACAGGGTCGGAATATGGCCTATGACCATTTGCAAGTGAAAAGGAATCTGCGTACCGAATTGGTGTGGATCAGTTTAGATGTGTGGATTGTATAACTTACAAACCCACAAACACACATTCGGCTTTATACATTTGAAGATTTGACCAAGTTCTCGACCATTACTGCCATCTCCCTCATAAACTTTTAATTCTTAGTGATGTTCACATCCATTCTGATGAAGCTGATCTTCCCAACACAAAATGGATCTAGCTCTGAATGTCACCCTCAATCAGTTTGTCTCTCTGCCCACCCACTGCCACAGTCGCACCCTTGATAAGATCATTTCACATGAATCTAACGACTTTGTTATGTCTGCTGACCTGTCCTCTTCCCTTCTGTCTGATCATTCCACTGTTCTTTGCTCCATCTTTCTCCGGCCTCTCGTTCTAAGGGTAGAGTGGCTGGATGCAATATTAATGGTATCATTATCAACCTCATTGACTGTTTCTCATGAGGCAGCCCTCCTTTCTAAACCTTCTCCAAAAAATGCTGCACACTTCAACTTTACGGTACGTTAACTTCTTGACTTTCATGCCACTGTTACAATGCATTTCCTTCCTGACTGATGGCCCCTTGGCTCACACTGAAGATTATGCATGCTAAGTATTCACGCTCCCAAGTAGAGGCACACTGGTGCTCCTCACAACTCACCACACACAGACACATCTTCACAACTGCCAGATCTGAGTTGCTTCTCTAGCTAAGAGTAAGAATCACCACCTTCAAAATAAGATTCTCATGTTAAACAGCAAAGTTTTACGGCATTTTTGTTATTGGGGATGCAAAAATAGCCTTGTTATATCCACTTTCTTATTATATCCATCCCTGTGGTAAGCAATAAATATTTATTGACAAATAGAAGGCAACTTTTATCCCCAACGACAACAGCAGTCTGACAAGGTTGCTTGCTGTCACCAGTTCTCTTCAATGTCTTCCTTGAAAAGATAATGCACGAGACCCTCCATTTACACACATGTACCATCTCAGTTGTAAGAAGTTAGTTACAACCTGGGTTTCACTGAAGACATCGACATTATGGGTGGCAGCAGCCAAGAAGTGCAGGAACCGACACATTTGCAGAACAAGTAGGAGCTTATGGAATGGAGGTGAGTGTTGAGAAAACTAACGTGATGGTCAACAGCACAAGTGACACCCATGCAAACACTCCCATGAACAAACACAAGCTGGAAGTGGAAACCTTCACAAGCTGGGCTCCACCCTGACCAGCAGGGATGGGCAGGCAACAACAGGCTTTGCTTCACTGAAAGGATGCCTATGGAGGAAAGCCACTATCACCATCAAGACAAAAATTCGTCTCTTCTCAGTTCTGTACCGTGATCCCACCGATTGTCTTCTGTACCGTGATCCCACCGATTGTCTTCTGTACCGTGATCCCACCGATTGTCTTCTGTACCGTGATCCCACCGATTGTCTTCTGTACCGTGATCCCACCAATTGTCTATGGATCAGAAACATGGACTCTGCTTAAATCTGATGTCAGCAAACTTGAGGTCTTCCCGATCAGATGCCTAAGACAAATCCTTGGTGTCTTACTCTGCCATCGGCATAGAAATGAAACAAAACAAACAAACTGTGACAGTCAACCTTTAGTCAAAGGAAAGAAACAGGCGACTGGGCTTGGGGTTATAAAAGTCTTTGATGTAATTTTCAATTAGAACTTTGCCCGAGGGTGGTAGTTCCGCTGACTCGATGGCCGTGTTTACCATTTTGGAGACTGTTTTGATGTCTGCCATAAGTGCGTGGTCAGGTTGGGGTTGCAGCTCATAGGAGGTGGTGTCAAGCAGCTGGCAGTTACCTTCAGCGATGTACAGGTTACGGTCCCACACGACAATCGCACCACCTTTGTTGGCAGGTGTAATTACAATGTCAGTGCATTGCCAGAGGAACTCAGCTCAAAACTCTTGTACAGACAAGTTATTTGGGCTATTTATAGGTGGCATTTGTTGATAGTTTTCTACATGGCTAGAGATATCATGTGGTGGTTCACGTGGCCTGTGTGGTGTGAACAGTCGGAGAAGTGTCTCTTCCCTTCCCCTGATTTCCTTTGCAACTACCCCCACACCTCTTTCCCCTTACCCTCTTTCAATAGCCCTGATAGGACACACCTTTCTATTGGCTGTAGTTCTCCTCGCCACTGATTGGTTTAACATGCTCTATCTCCTATGCTCTGTGCCTCTTCCCCACTTTCCTCTTGTCCATTGACCGAGCATGACCAGCATCCTTTTCAGCTAAGTGAATTTTATTTGTTTCTTATCGATATCTGTGCGATCCTGAAGAATGTTCCATGCCCCAAAACGTTGATTTCCTGTCTGTCCAAGTCTTGCTTGGCCAAGTTCCTTTTGTTGTACTTTTAGTCAAAGATCAAATCCGGAAAGGAGACTGCAATGGTTCAGCCATATTTGGAGAATGAACACATACCGGTCAGGGTTCGTACAGAAAAATGGCCACAAAATTCCAGGAGTTTTCCAGGACTATTTTTTTTTTTTTAGTTTCCAGGACCATTTAAATCAGTAATAATAGCAGTCTGCTATTGACAGCGAACTACCATCTGAAATTACTGATATAATTTAGCAGTGATAAAAATAAAATGCCTGCAATGCACAGTCACCGTCCAAATTGATCCTTCTCTCACACAAATTGTTTAGAAGGGAATCAACTCTGTGGTCTTCTGCCTTGTGGTCAAACCTTTGGAAACAGTCGCGTCACCACCACCAAGGATGGACTCGCAGAATTCTGAATACTGTGTGATGATAGCATCGCAGTTTTCTCTCTTCACTCGCCCAGCCCCTGCCAGGATTTCCAGTGTTTTTTTTTTTAAATTATGAAAGTTGAAGCTGATTTTACATTTTACATTTCGAACTCATCTGTTATGCAGACCTCAAATTGTCTGCTCATGTCTGCATGGACTTTGGTAGAATCACCATAACCTTTGGCACCATTTTAAAATAATATACACCAGATTTAATACTCAGGTGGTTTTTGTTTTAAATTAATAAATGCATTTGAAAATCTAGGCATGCAACTGGGGGTAGGCAAAAAAGGAATGTACCGCACGATTTCAGCAACCAGGCCATGCCCTGAAAGATATCAATGCTTTATTGGCCAATGAGGACACAAATATGCTAAACTTGATAGTAATACTCATCAAACAATCGAGAAATGTTACACATGTCAAATCTGGCACGTGAATGATGGAAAATTTTTAAATAAAAATGGCATCCTGCACTGTGGTACTGGATGTTGGAGTAAGCAAAGGCAGGAGCCCAAACAAAAATAAAAAAGTAAACAAGAATGATGAGAAGACTGACAAGAGAGAAAGAAACAAAAAACACCCCTTAAAACCACTACTTCTACTTTATTGCAGGATTAGGTAAGAAGACTCCCTCCATCAAGTGCTCAAGGGATACCATGACAAGAAGTGAAAGAGAGAATCCAAAAGTCACAGCAGCACTGTCAAATCTTAGCAAGCTTATGGAGGAACAGCATCATCAGTTTCCCCACCAAGATCAAGCCCCACAAAGCCCTAATTGTCTTCATCCTACTGTAAGGCTATAAAAGCTGGACACTGCCAGCCAAGTTCAGGCTGGAGAACAGACTGAAAAAACTCTGAAATCTAGCAGAGTTCCAGCAGCTGCTGTCAGGCCGCTGGGTCAAGTCCAGGGGGAATCCCTTTTACTAATACACAAAAAATCTTAGTCTACTGAAAACAAAAACAGCCCACAAATACCATGCCACTATTTGACTAATACAGGTTTTGATTCTAAACCTTTGTGAACAATCAGTTTGTTTCTCTGCAGAGTGGGTTTATTTTTCAAAATTGGAAAAGTAAAACATAAACTTGTGTTTTCCTGCCATGGAGTAAATGATAAGTAGGTGTGTATACCTATTGTACTCGGCGCAAAATGGAAAGCGAAATGTCTGGAATGGTGATTTTTTTTTTTAAGTTTGACCGAAACCCTATGTATGAGGGGCTTATTTTTTTGCAATTCTAATTTCTTCTTCTCCTTCTTTGGATTGTTGTATGCTTTTACAGGTTTTAACACTGGTAACTCCAACAAAGATACTGGCAGCACTCAAACATAGCCGTATGCAGACGTATGTGCCAAAGGGAGCTTACCGTACCCAAACACATAGCAACGAGAGGGCCGAAAGAAAGGAACTTGGCTGAACTACTGGATGTTTTGGTTGCATCTACATGGCTCTTGGATCCCATGTGGTCCACAAGGGCTGTCAAACTGCAGTTGGCATAAATCAGTTCTTTGTTGCAAAGCAGGCAGCGTGCAATCCTCGGTTTGTCAACTTTTCTGAAGCACGCTGACACTCTCTGCTCCGAGCCGTCCACTGTCACCATTTTCTCGGTCCATTCCCACTTCCATTTATTTACAATCTCTTATTCTCGGGAGGGATCACCACGATTGATTATCAGTGATTCACACGACATTGTTGTCAAAGAAACCCGACAAAAACAAAGAGAGAATCGCTGCTTGGAACAGAGCGGGTTGAAAATGGTGGTAGTTTCACAACGGCATTCAGAATTGATCGCACACGCAAAAGTTATGCCAGTCACACGTGTAGCTGAGTCATACCAGTACTGCGGGCGGCATTCAAACTGAACGGGTTACATGAGTGCTGCGGAAAACCACGGATCGGCCTTTGGATTAGTCGGAGACTCGGATTTTTTTCTCGGAACAATTTTTTAAATCCGCGGAGCGCCGATTGCAATTCTTGGAAATCCACGGAGAGTTCTCCAGCCTGCAAGTTAGAAAGGTCGATCAAAGGCTTTGAAAAATGCTTGGTAAGCTCCTTAGAATCTCCTCGACGGAATACAATGCAACAAAGCAGACTGGCAGGTCCCCAAGATTCTCTTCTCGCCACCATGAAGAAAAGCAAGCTGGTATGGTTTGACCACACAACGTGCCGTAACACACTTGCTGAGAGCATCTTGCAAGACAATTTGGAAAGCAGCAGGAGGATTGGAAGGCAAAGGAAAAGCTGGCTTGACAACATCAAGGAATGGACAGCACTTGGCGTCCCAGCTCCGCTACAGACAGCAGAAGACAGATCAGGACGGCACAGATTATCGATAGCTTATCTCGCAGGTCCCCCTACAACCTTCTAGGTCATGGGACTGAGATCAGATGACAAGAAGGGTGTTGGTCAGGAAGTCCACACTCTCTCATGATAGCCGACTCCTTGTGGTATCAGATCTCACCCTAAGTGGACTCCACTAGTATATGAGGTTTAACACATTCCCATCGCATGGGAGATGGTTCTGCCATAGACATTTGCTACAGTACCTGGTGCATGGGAGAGAGTTTTACAAATACTTATTAAAAGGGCTCAACAGAAACAAGTTCGATGGAAAGGGAAGTAACTCATGTTTTCAGATAACTGAATCTGTTTCCTTCAGAATTATTGCGTTTAAACCACAAAAGAAACGATATGATGGTGAAACAAAGCATTTGCAACGCCCACTCTACGTGGCAAAGTCTAACGACAATGGTGGCTGCCATGTATTGGGTTCACTTTGGATACTTTTTACCGCGCAGCCTCTTCCCCTAACACAGGAGGAAACATAACACTCCATCTACCTTGGGGTTTTGTGAACTTTTCAAGGTCCTCTTTGGGGAAGAAGTTATTGATGGTTCTCACACACTGATGCTGGCCAACAAAAGCTGCCATCTGTGCTGCAGTGCGGTTGACAGAATTTAGATGTTCTTTCTTGGCCCCTGCCTCCAGCATTATGCGCGTTACATCAGGATTACCTGAAGAAAAAACGCCAGGCATAAAGCAAACTTTAAACTGAAGATGATGCTTATCAGGATTCAAAATTTACTACATGAAAGTCACTATCACTATTAACTTAATGGGCGCCTTGGATGACATTTCTATAATGTTCTCAAGATCAGCTTTTTAACATCGGTGCCCACCTCTTTTTTTACCGTCTTTCTTTCCCCATCCTTATACAGTAAAACCTCCCATATGACTTCGAAAGAACAGCCAAGTAAGTAAGTATTGGGGCTTAACGCAGTGCCAGCAACTAAGGCTATATCACGACAGAACACAAGAGAGAGAAAACAAAGGAAAAGGAGGGGGAGGGAGAGAGGATGAAAACAGGCCACAAAGTAAAATCAAAAGGAGGAGAAAATGGTACCAAAAAAAAGCATAAATGCAGGAGTAAAAGCTTATGGCACGCAAAAAGGCGAGTATCGCAGGAGGAGGAATTGAGGAAAACAGGGCAAGAAATGATGGGGCAGAAAAATGACACTGGCAGACACGGCTAAAACGTATGCAAAAAAATAAAACGTGTTGGATGGTGAGGGGTGTTGCACAATGGTCACAGGTGGGCGGAGGCTAGGAACGGAGCAGGAAGGAGTGGGTGAGGTTGTCACATGTCAATCTTAGGGTATCACCTGTCACTCATAGGTTGGCTTGTTTTCCCTGCCCCTTCTCATCACACTTAGGGGTTAGTTGGACGCTCGCCATTGCTCACGGCAAGTCGCCCTGCTCCACCGAGTCTGACCAGAACCGGTTTAGCCCAATTTTAAGGCGTCAGGGCGTTAGTACTTAAGCAGGGGAAAAACACTTACACAGATCGACACAGGGACACATCGGAGGACACACGGAGAACGGACACTGAGAGAGTGTCGACGTAGGAAGACCATGTGTTAGCCCACGGACTTCTGCCCCCTCGGCATCTTGCCAAAGAAGTAGAAGAGAAAAAGGACTCCAGCTCTCTTGCAGTTACACAGGGTAATCTGCTGAACGCCTCGACGGACTGACGCGTAAAAGGGACTACTGGACGTGCTTTATAAGTAAGGTCTGCTCTTACCTTAAACTTATCTTAAAGTCGGGGACTCGCGTTGTTTTAAGATAAGTGGTTTTATCCTGCGGGAGACAGGAGACGTCATAAGCTAGTGGCCGGGCACATGCCAAAGAGGTGGGACAGAAAGAAGTGCGGTCGTGGGTGTCATAGCTTCTGTGTCGGTCGATGAATAGCGTTAGAGCCGCGTATTGCAGTTAAGCAGTAGTTTCGGTAGTGATCAGAGTTGG
>SMGT01015209.1:110006-121177 GCA_004794575.1 Lanistes nyassanus | reverse complement strand
CGGGTACTGCAGTGTCTCCTCAGGAGAGTTGATTATGCTGCAGCAGCCAGCAGTGATGTTACTTGTAATGTGCAGAGGGGCTGGACATGGAGGCTTGCTGAGTAACATGCTTTTTCTCGTTTCAGAACAACTAAGCCTGCACCACACCTGGACAAGTAAGTTTACATTTGTTGTTTTCCACAAAATGTTTAGGATTGAAAATAAGTTTGAACATTCATGTGCAGCACATTGATGTGTATGAAATGATAATTGCCAAAACAGCTGGTATGCTTAAGGAGATGGTTATTTCTTTTATGTTTTTTTTTAAGCTAGATCTAATAAAACTAACATGAGCAGTGTAGGTGATGGTGTTATTCAGCGGGGTCAGCACATACACAGAGTTGTGGGAGGTGGATTAGCAGTCCAGTTTGTTTCTTCATCTGTCATTTCTGTGACTGGTTTGTTGGCTGACATTTTTCATTGAGAGGGAGGTACAGTGTCTGCATTGTTTTTGATCATGGCTTGGGCAAAGAGCATGTGGGAAAGAAGATTGCATCTGTATCATTCTCTTTAAGAGAAAAGAGAGCATTCTGTTCAATGGATTGGGGAAGGCGCCTGAGGGTATGATAACTGTGTGCAGTGTCCATGTTGTGTTTGGCCATGTGCTGAGTGGACAAGATGTAGTGAAGAAGGTTGAGAGTCTTACCACTGATACACGCAGCCGGCCCAGTACTAGCGTGACCATTTCAAACTGTGGTGAGCTGGTCCTTCAGTACAAGAGAAAAGGTAGGTCAGGCTGTGTAGTTGTCCTCCAATCAACAGGTCTCAAACGTACAGTAAAAGCTCCTATATAAGACCTTCCCATAACTTCCTCCAGCATACAACCCAAGACTTTCTGATGGAGACCATTTATAAACAACCTCCCATTTACGACTCCCTCCTTAACCCAACCACCAACCGACAGAAGTGGCCGGTTTTGCACAGGATAGGATTTTCCCTGGTTACGCGGGAAAAGGTTAGCAGACTTTTTCTCATAAAGATTTCATTGAGAAACGCAAAATGTCAACACAAAATTCACTGAGAAGCGCAATAGAATAGTTTTAAATCTAGAAAAGAGATTAGAAGTGTTTCTAACTGAGAAGCAACAAAGGGAAGTTGGGTGTCGATGCTGTACATCTGTAGGTCTTTCTCATGTAGGCTGCCGGCCTGCAGGGGCTGGGTATCGCTTCTTTGTTGTGTGAAATGTCATGCAACATACGCCAGTCTCGCAGATCTGTGATCTACAGCATCAGAGTGAGCTTCACAACTCGTTTGATCTGGGGAAAAAGGGGTTTGTCACCAGTCCGTGCCCAACGTGTTTAATGTAAAGTGTGCGAGTTGCAAGGGGTAGAGACTTGCCTTAAACTAACACCTCCCCTGAGGTCATCACAACCGACTGTCACCCTTGATGCGAAGCTTAAAGCGAAATGCCATGGTGTTGTTATGACAGGTCCTAAAGCCAACGGCAAAGAAATACCCATACAGACTGACAGAAGTGATCTGTTGTGCGCAGTATATGACTTTTGCAGGGGTGGGTTTTTTTGATACTCCATCAGTGAGATGCTGTTCACAACTTCATTACTGTTTTATATTAGGTATAAATTTTACATTTTTTTTTCTTTAATTGGCAACACTAGAAAGAAAGTTTTAACCCAGTGACGGACAGCTTCCAACAACCCATTTCTTGCTAGGTGTGGTGGCCATGGATGTTCCCACACGTCCAACGTTTCTGGACTTCCCGGTTCTGCCATTTACTTGTTAAAGGGAGGGAACTATGCTTAACTTGTAGCTCAGGCAATCTCGTTTTATGAGGTTGTTTCCCTTTGACTATTGAGGTTGGAATGGCATATATACGGGTTTCCGCAAGTACCCTCACCTGACCAGAATGGCGTAAGTGACAATACAGAAGATAGGTTTTGTGCACAGTGGATTTCAGTTATTTCTGCTGGATTTTAGCTAACATTGAGAAGACGGCAAAGATTAAGGTAAGAAAAGATTTTATTCAGCATTTGTTTATATTTAAAAATCAGTTTGATTCTTGTCTTGGCACTTACGGTTATTTCTTGGGATTTTTACACACGGGGCCTAAAACGTATGCCTCAACGACCATGCAAACTTCAAAATGGCTGGCGTCTGTTGAGTTAATGAGGTGTGGTGGTATCATGGGATGAAACTAAACGAAATGAAATTTTATTTCAACGAGGCCAGGGCCCCTTCTGGAAGGGGGAAGTTTACACAACGTGAATAAGTACAGTGACAAAGTGGATAAAATTCTATACACAAACCAATATAACCGCATGGCAAACATTTTTTTTATGAGCTTATATGTTCCAAAAGCTTCTGGGCTTTGTGCAGAAATACGGCAAAATTACAAACGACAGTTTTGTTACTAGCAGATAACAAAAGAGCAAGCTTAAACCTTGATGGGAATCTAGTGAATTTAACAGGAATAAGGTCTTTTCTCAGAGGTTCTACAGGGATGAAACTAGAGATGATGTGATAGAGTAAGTCTGATGTGTGATGAAACTACATTTGCATGTATTAGAGATGTGAAAAAAACTATTTGAACATGTAGTTCAATGGTAGTTATATAACAGTTTCAAAGCACGTTGCAGTTAGCTGCCATGATAACATACATGCAGATGTGATTATTTCTTACCGCATCCATCATGGTACATACACACACACACACATGTATAGATACGTTGTACAACGGTTCAGCACAACAAATCCTCCCTTATAAGGCCCCTCCATTATAAGACCTGATTTGAGCTGCTTTTTCAGTCTTATATGGGAGATTTTACTGTTCTTACCATCCAGGGTTTGTTGGAGCAAAAAAAAAAATTTCCAAAAAAGAATGAAGGGTATTGAATGCAAACTACATATTCCAAGAAAGGATGCAGAGCCAGTTTGGGATAATTTCTAGCATGTTTTTTATTGTTGTTGGAATGATGCTGTAAAAATTCTCAAATTAAGCAGATTGTAGATTACAAGCAGTGGACCAGTTATCCTTTGTTTTTAAAACTTAGTCACAGGTATGCTGCACATAACCTGAGTGCTATTTACTTCCCATTTCAGGAACCAAACCTAAGAGCATAAGCGTCTCAACGTCCTCCTCCAGTTCAGAGTCAGATTCATCTAGCTCTGAATCAGAAGAGAGAGAGGAGAAAAAGAAGAAGAAAAAGAACAAGAAGAAGGAGAAGAAAAGCCGCTCCAAGAACAAGAAGGCGGGCAAGGAAACGCAGGCTGAACAAGTGGCATCCGAAGATGAGGAGATGGAAGAGTGGGTTTGGTTAAAACTGTTCTTGCACTCTGCACACAGATTCCATATCAGCAACGTCCATTCCACTCAACATCCATATGTTCAAGAGGAATGGGCTATTTTTATTGTGTGTGCTTCTCTTTGGACTGTAAGCTTAGGTAGGGCAGTTATTGTGTCAGTTTTACTCTGTCATCATCATTGCGATGTTTCTTGCAATCTCTTATCTTCTTTATGAGGTGTTTCTAGGAGTGGTCAATAACTTTGAAAATATGTGTTTGTTGTGTGTTTGCATGGATGTTGTTCAGATGTCTAACATAGATTCTCTCTGTCTGGATGGTGCTGTCTCTGTGGATGATGAAGTGTCTGTCTCTAAATGGTGCTGTCTCCAGATAATTCGGTTTCTAGGTGGTGCTGTCTGTCATTGGATGGCGCTGTCTGTTGTTCGAGGGTGCTGCCTGTCTGTTGCTGGAGGGTGCTGCCTGCCTGTCGTTGGATGGTTCTGTCATTGGATGGCGCTGTCTGTCGTTGGAGGGTGCTGTCTGTCTGTCTGTCATTGGATGGCGCTGTCTGTCATTGGATGGTGCTGTGTGTCTGTCATTGGATGGTGCTGTCTCTGCATGTGTACACAGTCTTATGCAGTGGAATAGGTTTTGTCCTGCTTCTTCACCAGAGTCAGCACTTGAGTTGGATTATTGCCCAGAGCTTTTGCTCAGCCAGCCATTATCTTGTGGCTTGGCACAGAGTGCCAAGATCAGATCTTAACTGAGAGAGCTCTTAATAGGGAAGACAGGACTTTTATTCTAGAACTGGGACAGTACAAATATGTATAAAGTCTAGTCACTGCTTCCATAAGTTTACTAAATACATTTGTAGACATAGACAGCAGTATTTTCTTGCGGTCCCACTGCCACTTCTAGACATATTCAGAGCAGCCATCTGCTGCTTTTGAGCATGGTTTGAGATGGTGAGGTTACAAGCTGTACCCTTTGTTACAAAATGCTACAATCACTCAAAATGTTCAAGTATGCCCCCATTTCTCGTCTGTTCTCAGCTATAAACCATCATGAACTTTAGTGGAGCATGAGATCCCACTAACTGCGGCAAACATTACTTGGCATTTAGTTGGTCAAATATTCCTGGTCAGTAACACTACTACTGAGTGCAGCAGAAAATACTTGGCATTTTGTTTGTCAAATATTCCTGGTCAATAACATTGCAGTATTCCTGTAAAAAAATAAAACCATGATCACAGGCGATGGTTGAATCCCTAGCTAATGATCGAAAGAAATCCATAGCAGATCTTTTGTAAAAGTATCCGTTGAAAGAAAAACAAGTGACTGCCGCTTAGAGGATAAGCCCAAATTAAATGTAAAACAAGGGAACTGTACCAAGCTAGAAAAGGACACAGAGGAAGACAATCTACATGTTTCGGGGCACTACCCCTTCATCAGGACACAAAAACGACGATAAAACGAAAAAGAAGACTTTTACATTTAAAGTATCAGTTGCTATCTAGATAGATGGGATCTAGGAGGGTATCAGGGCAGGGAAGATGTTCCCAGTAGTCGTCAGGTTTGGAAATATCTCAGTTTCATATTTAACAAATGAGTTGTAAATAGAACATAGAAAAACAAGGGTGCAACTTCTGTTCTGGAACATGAACCTTTTTTTTTTTTAATTTCAGCAGAAATGGTGAATCCATTTTTTAAAAATTCATCAAGAATGTCCTGTGTGTCATTGGCTTATAGCAGATTATTTTGAAGGAAAAGAAACAGGTGACTGCTGCTTGGGGTAATTAAGGTACAACAAAGAGAACTTAGCCAAGCAAGACTTAGACAAGACACAAACAGATAAATAACAAAATGGGTCGCTTAACTGACGGAGACGCTGTAAGACTGTGCAATACTTTAGTGCTGACTTTATCATCAGCTTATTAGGCAGTAAGAACTTACTACAGCATGCAGCAGCTGACCTAACTCGGTGACTGAGATAGGAATTTGCCACTGTGGTGATGTGCCTGGTTAAAGAGATTTTGACAAAATGGGCAGGGCACGATAGTCGTGACAGTCACATACACACTTCACTATTGCTGTCAATGTGAAGGTAGAGTTGAGCCCAAACTAACCTCTGGTCAGTTCAGAAGGCCCGTGTGTCTGCTGGTGGTCTTGTAACGTCAGTCTGACACAAGTTTTATCTTCGAGAAATTTGACAAGAGGATAGACTAGAACTGTGTTCAGTTTGCGCAGTGTTGCCAGAGTGTTCATGTCTACAGGGGAGAAATTGAGCCAGAAAAAGAAAAGCTTGTGACGGTGTTTGCTGACATTCGCCGAGACGAAATCCCTGATGTGCCATTTCAGAAGTTTCTGTATCGTGGCAAACCTGATGAAGATGTTACTGCAGCTGGAGATGCCAGGTACATCAAGCATCAGTTAATCAGTCTTTAGTTAATAATAACAACAGTATTAATATTTATGAGGCATCAAATCTTACCAAGTAATTCAAGGTGCACATGCTTACCTGCGTGCGCACGCACATTGGGCACACCCACACGTGCATGCACCCCTCAGTCCTACACACGCTCGCACCAGCTCCCACACAGACGCTGGGTGCTTAGCTACCCCGTACTAGGCACAGACAGGAAAGGATGAAATGCATGATGGGAATGCGATGAGATGGTTTTTCAGAGAACTTGTAAAAGAAGAGAGTGCAAGTACCTTGTGGAGGGAGAATTGCAGGCCGTTCCAGGTCGGTGAGTTGAAGATGGAAAAAAGATGGTGGTTCAAAGCCACTGAGCTTGGTGTGAGGAATATGGAGACGGAGTTTGAAGAATAGTGGAGACTGCAAGAGTGTGTATAGATAGGAAGCGATGTGTAGGCGGTAGTAGAGGAGACTATTTTTATCCCTCGTCGGTCTTTCAAGATAGTCTGCCGGGGTGCGCTTGCTTCCCTCTGCTTCTGTCATCTCTGTTGTGATGCAGTATTCACACAAAGTCTCTGAAATATCACTGGTAGATGTCGTGCTTGATCTGATAGAAGTAAATGAAAAATAGATTTTCTGAGCCAAGTAAGACAAAAACGGACCAAGTCAACATTTTGGGGCATTATCCCTTCATCAGAACAAGAAGGAAATGACAAACACAGAGAGAATTATGTGTGAATTACATGAAAATGAATTGGTTTCACAGAATCTCCATAAAATACAGCATAAATCATAACACTGAATGGTTGATCTGTACCAAATGTTCATGGTAAAATACAACAGTCATGTGGCCTTTCTCAATAAGTCATGACGTTGATGTGGAGTCTCCCATGATACCACCTCGCTACTGTTTTAGTCAGTTTCCGATGAAATATTTGGCAGGCCAACAAATCGGGACAGGCAGCAGTCACCCCATGGATATGATAGGCGGCGTCAACAGGATCGTCGCACGCCTTATGGACCCAGAGTGAAGTATTCTTCAACTGGTCGTCGCATTAAAGGCCGGGGAAGTATTGTAAGTATCCAGCACCCTATGTCCATCTCTCCTTTCTATGCCTTGCAGCTCTGAAATTTAGGGGCTGTCACCTGACCAGGAAAGCATTGAAAGTGTTCGCCTGACTTCACTTGAGCATTTTCTTGGTGTAGCCAATCTGCTGGACAATTTATGGTAAAACAGGGAGATACCTACTTTATGTAGTGACATTCGCAGTGCATTAAATTTTGGCGAAAACTAACCAGGCTCAATGTTCAAAGATGTTCTAAAATGGCGTATAATGTGCTGTTTACAGGGACATAGCATGCAACATGGCCATTTGATGTGTGTAACATGCTACACAGATCTGTTTTTAGAATTGTCTGGGAAACTCAAGGTCTTTGCGATGTCCAGATGTTTATTGTTGGATTTTTTGTTAAAAAAGACATTGATTGCTCTGAACAGGACTAGAGTTCCTTATTAGCTAGTCATGAATACTTCTGTTTACTCTTTCTCTTTTAAGAATGATGTTTTCCCTGATTTTTTAAACCCATATACAAAACATAGCTGTAAAGAAATTAGTCATGGGATTTAGAATATGCATATCCTTCATAAAATCTAATTTTGTGACTCTTATATGAGAACCTCACTCCTATGTGGAAACCACAATAGCAGCAAAATAAACAGTTTTAAAAGAAATGATGCCTGCTGGCACCAAGGAATATCACTGTTGTCACTTGAAATCTGAGTAACACATGATATAACTAATAAAGAACAAACGAGGACTGAGCGCTTAATTTATCAATACAACAAGAAGTACTCGAAACGCTCAAAGTGACCGTATGCAGACGCATGCAACCAAGGAAGCTTACCGTACCCAAACACGTAGCAAAGAGAGGGCCGAAAGAAAGGAATGTGGCAGATCCTCAAAAAAGATCTGCCATCCCTTTCTTTATAACGACGCTAGTCTTCACACAGCTAGCCCTTGGTGCACAACGTGTGCATACAGAGGATCCTTAGTAAATGTAAATCCGCCCGCTCACTAATTCATATTTAAAGGAAAACAGTAGTCACAGTAACGTTTTATCACCCTCCAGTTTGTACTTGCGTTTCTGGTTGTGAAGGCATGTGACATGCCATGCATTTTGCTCCATCACTGGATACACAGCAAAATCCCTGGGTAAAATGTCACTAGTTGTGACTGTGTGGAGTAGACAAGAAGTGAAATGGCATGGCACTGGCAAAAAATGACTTCTGAGGATGCAGCGTACTTTCAAAAATCGATCACAATTTGTGTTTCAGATGTGACAACGGTAAACAAAATGGTCCACAAACCAAAGACCACACATGATGGGCAGCTTTCTTGCTTATTTATATGAAGTTTTATATTTTTTCAGCGGTTTCGGTCTCGAAGTCGATCGCGCAGTGTTACGCCTCCTCACTGGCGTCGTGAAATGAATCGTATCATTAAGCCCACACAGCAGCCTGGCCCTGAGATGGAAGAACGCTGGGTCAAGGGTGACAGACTGCAGCAGAATGACCGACCAGGAGCTAAATCACGGCTAGGAATTCGCACGGATTCTGAAAATGCTGAGGAAGCTCAGGCCAGGAAGTTTGATCAGATCACATCAGGCAATGATGAACACGACAGGTAAGCCCTTGGAAGTGCTAAAATGTTGCAGGTAATGCACATTTTACGTGGTGGAAGTTTTAATATGTTGCTAGAGAAGCTGGTGGAAATATAACAATTTTGTCACCTTTCACTATTTTCATTTTGGTGGTTTTAAAATGTTGCAGGTTGCTAGCAGCTTACAAACTAGAAAAGCTGGTGAAAGTATTAAAACAAGGTTTAGGCAGTGTTGGGGTTGATTCAAAGTTTGAGTGGATGGGTCTTTTGTAACAATACGCTGTTTCCAGGAAAGTTACACCCTGTTTATGCAATTTGCATGTGTTGTTCTTCAGAGAAGAAGAAGAGACAAGAGGTGGGAGAAAAGAGAAAGCCAAAGAAAAGATTGAGAAAAAAAAGTAAGTAGCTGGTAGTCTATCTGAGATATAATTTGGCAGGATGTGCTTTTTTCTGACACCGGGCCAATCAGTCCTAGTACTAGTATAGTTCGCTTGTGTAGGGAACATTTCATCAGCAAAAGACACAAAAGACTGTCACTTTGCGGTCCTTGTTTCTTCACAAAGAAGAATCGCACCATTATAAAGAAAGGCATGGCAGATCTTTTTTAGGATCTGCCAAGTTCCTTTTTTTCGGCCCTCTCTTTGCTACGTGTTTGGGTACAGTAAGCTCCCTTGGGCACAGGCGTCTGCATAGGGCTATGTTTGAGCGCTGCCAGTACCTATGTTGGAGTTATCTTTCGATAATTTAAGTGGTATTTGTCCTATGTTGTGTTCGTCTTTGAATCCTAGTTGTCAACACACGCTTAGTGAGTGGGCTGACTTCATTAACATGGATTCTTTGTATGCACACGTTGTGTATCGAGGGCTAGCTGTGTGAAGACTAGCGCCGTTATAAAGAAAGGGATATGGCAGATCTTTTTTAGGATCTGCCAAGTTCCTTTCTTTTGGCCCTCTCTTTGCTACGTGTTTAGGTACGGTAAGCTCCCTTGGGCACAGGTGTCTGCATACGGCTATGTGTGAGCGCTGCCAGTACCTTTGTTTGAGTTATCTTTCGATAATTTAAGTGCTCGGTCCTCATTTGTTCTTTATTAATTACACAACAGTCATATTACTGTTTCTTCATGCTGAAACAAGGAGACTGTGTGTTTTTAGTATGGCCTTTTGGTTCTCTTTGTTCATTAGGCATAAGAAGCACAAAAAGGGAGACAAGCACAAGAAGCAAAAGACCAGCAAAGACAAAGTGGATACAGAACACAAGACGAACAAGAAGCAGGGGAGAAGTAGACAAGGACAAGAAGACTCTCATCAGGACATAGGTGAGGAAGACGACATGCAGGGCCAAAGAATTAGGGGCAGAAGCAGGAGTGAAAGTGAAGAAGACAAAGAAAAAAAGAACAAAAAAAATGAGCGACCCAGAGCTGAGAGACGCACCAAGAGAGAAGAAAAGCAGCAAACAAAGTCAGATCAACATGCCAGTAGCCATGACAAAAGAGATCACCCCCAGAATCCAAAGAAAATTGAGATCTCTTCAAGAGACAGAGGAGATAGCCGTAGAGAGTTTGAAAAGAAAAGTCGTTCCAGGTCTCCTGCTGCAGAAAAAAAAGACAAAAAGATGCATGGAAAAGACAGGAAAAATTCAGAATCAAGAGACAGAAGATCACCAGAACAAAGATCAAAGTCTAGAGAAAATAAAAAGACTCAGCAGCGTTCCAGGTCAAAAGAAGGCACACAGCAACGTAGGTCCCTGACAAGACAAAACAGAGAAGCTCGGCAGCGTTCTGGATCAAAAGAAAGCACACAGCATCATAGGTCCCAGTCAAGAGGAAACAGAGAAGCTCGACAGCGCTCAGAATCCAAAGAGGGCATGCATCACAGAAGGTCAAGGTCAGCAGACACACAGCGCCAGCAACTGCAGTGGCAGAAGCGATCACCAGAGAGGAGCAGGCCCCTGCGTGGTCATGACAGAAATAGATCAGCTTCAGTTGATGACAAGAGTTCCAAGTCCCATTCCCCCAACCAAAGACCGCATTCACGATCTGAGGAAAGGGAAAACCGACGCCGGTTGTCACCAGAAAGACGAGGTGGGTATGCAGGCAGATGGCGACGAAGCAGTCCAGCATTCCGGAGAAGTCCAGGACGCAGAAGTGGGCTGCGCAGGGGCAGATCTCCTCCCTCGCGAGGACGGAGAGCAAGGTCATCGTCAAGTTCATCAGACTCAGACTCAGATGCTGACAGCAAGGGAAGACGTGAAATGGAGGCCCGAAAAGCCCGACTCTTAAGGTATTGGAACGATTTCATTTCATCTTTTCTTGATAAGGGGCCATCTTTTACATTAGGATACTCAATTTTATTTATGTTTTGAATATGCTGGAGTTAATGAATATGGTGTTACTGAACCTGGTAGTTGACAGAATAGTAAAGAAGAGATTTGCAGAAGTGTAAAAGGTGATGTAAATTTTGTGAAAAGTGACGATTACTTACTGTGGACTGTGCTTTTGACACAAATGTCATCCTAAATTCACAGGTGGTGGTGGGGGGTGTTCTTGCTAAAATCTAGGTGTTGTGTGCACTAATCTGCCCCTTAGCACTACTATCACATTAAAAGAGGTGTCATCAGCACTTAACACTATCATCGCATTAGAAGACGTGTCATCAGCACTTAACACTGTCATCACATTAGAAGACGTGTCATCAGCACTTAGGAGTACCATCACATTAGAAGATGTGTCGTAAGCACTAAGAGTACCATCACATTAGAAGATGTGTCGTAAGCACTAAGAGTACCATCACATTAGACAGACCTGTTTACACTAC
>SMGT01015209.1:76834-109815 GCA_004794575.1 Lanistes nyassanus | reverse complement strand
AAGGGGTAAACAGGTCTGCATTAGAAGATGTGTCGTAAGCACTAAGAGTACCATCACATTAGAAGATGTGTCGTAAGCACTAAGAGTACCATCACATTAGAAGACGTGTCGTAAGCACTAAAGTACCATCACATTAGAAGATGTGTCGTAAGCACTTAAGAGTACCATCACATTAGAAGACTTCATCAGCACTTAACACTATCATCACATTAGAAGACGTGTCATCAGCACTTAACACTATCATCACATTAGAAGACGTGTCATCAGCACTTAACACTGTCATCACATTAGAAGACGTGTCATCAGCACTTAGGAGTACCATCACATTAGAAGATGTGTCGTAAGCACTTATCACTACCATCACATTAGAAGATGTGTCGTCAGCACTTATCACTACCGTCAGATTAGAAGACATGTCGTCTGCACTTATCACTACCATCACATTAGATGTGTCATCAGCACTGAACACAATCATCACATTTGAAGATGTGTCATGCATGGTTCTTATGAGAAAAACTTGTGTATTATACATAGTTCTTCTAATGAAAGCTTGTGTGACATTCCTGGTCGTTCTGAGGAAAGTCTGTATGTCATTTTTAGTTCTTCTGAGGAAAGTCTGTCATGTATAGTTCTGCTCAGGAAAGTCTGTGTGATGTATAGTCCCTTTGTCATGTATAGTCCTTCTGAGGAAAGTGTATCATACATAGTCCTTCAGAGAAAAGCCTTTGTGATACACATAGTTCTTCAGAGGGAACATTTTGTGTCATCCATGGTCCATCTCGTTTGATCTCCTGAGCTCCTATTTATGTCTTAAATGAAAAACTTGCTATTTACACCGACGGTAGTTGTAATGTCTAGTGCTCATACTGTATTAACATGTTACCTGTTTAAAAGAGGAATATGTATCTGCAGAGTTCACCTTTTGACCAAAATTTATTGTAATACTAAGTGTAAATACGTTCATTGGTATGACAAAAAAGATGGGGCGATTTCAACATTTTGAATAGAGATTTGGGTTTTAAAGAAAGAGCACTGCAGGAAATTAATGAGATGTTTTCGTTACGGAACAGTATAGGTGTGAAAGTTTGAAGCAAGACTGCTGACAAGTCAGATGTTTCAGAGCATAACACTGGAGCTGGGAGTATACAATCCTATAGGTCTAGAATTGGAATCTGTAAAAAAAAAAATTAACGAAACGAAACGAGATAAGAAAAGAGATTTTAAAAAATTAAGAAATGTTGAAGGTTTCAGTAATTGGAGACAAGGATATGAATAACAGTCCTGTTCCTGTAATTGCAGTCGGCCTGTGGTGCGCAAGTCAGAAAGCCCACCACCAACACACTGGAAACCTGGCCAAAAAGCTGCAGCAGGCAGATCTACTTCTAATGGCAAACTAGATGTGTGAGTGGTTTCCGCCTGTATTCTGTGGCCTGGCTACTGTGCTAATTACTAGAGAAGGAAAGCTTGTACTATGCACCTGTTTGTTAATTTCTGTTTTCTGTTCATAGCCCTGTGTCTTGTGAGATTGAAGCCTGTTGGGCAGGTAAATGATGGTGATTCCATGCTGCTGGAAATCTCCGATGTCAGAGTGTGCTAACATTTATAAATAGTTAACACCTCTTCTCATCTCAGCCTTGCCAGATAGTTCTAATTTGAGCAGAGAACTTTGCAGTGCGGGGAGCTGTATATGGAATTGCTTGTTTCAATTATGGAAAATGTTGGAGTGATCATGATACATATGGCAAACCATACTGCATGTAGTACTTGTTTGTATTTCCATTTCTGGTCAGCATCCATGATTGAAACAAGTCCTCAAAAGAAAATGCTGGAAACCCTGCACAGATTTACTTTGTTGTGTTAGTGGTGGCACCACCAACATGAAACAGCCCATAAATAATGTTTTAAATTATGTTTATGTTGATCTGACTGCCACGAAGTGTTGCCTGTTACAGCACAAAGACGAGGGTCATGAATAGATATGCATCTGTTTAGGGTAACATCCATGTCCATGCAGTGCAGTAGCAGTGTCACAAAACTTTCCTTTCTCCAGCACCCCACTTGCACTCTTTAAGCGACCAGGGGTGTGTGGGCATGTTCCTCTTGCATCCGACTCCTCACAAACAATAAAACAAGACAACTTGATGATGCAGTTTTCATAAGAAGGACCCGGCCTTATTTATTTAACTAAGCACACTCGGACTCACTGACATACACAGAAATATTCTCAACTAACCGTAGTGCATGTACGTAATGACAAACTATTCTGCTACAAAAACTACAATATTCTGATAATTAGAGTTTAACAAACGACTATGTTCTTAAATGTAACAAACTGTGTCTTATGTTCACGTAAGGAGAAAGAAAAGAAACTCTTCTGTTCATAAGTAACCCAACTCTCAGTCGCAGACTCTCAGTCCATTGCACGTTTCCACATAGGTAAAAGTCACCTATATGCACGATCTCCCGATGTTCAAACGTTGAACTTTCATTTCGCTGACTACCAGTGCTTTCACAAGTCGTCTGTTGACCTGATGTACTTCTTACATCGCAATATCTCCAATGGATATTGCACTAATGTCATCTGCATCAACACACACAAATCACTACTGTCAACAAGTACTTTAAGGATGCAAACGCTCATGTCTTTCACCAATGTTGTCCACATTCATACACCAAACTGATCTGTTTATGCCAAGCAGTTTAAAGTCTCATAGTCTCCACAGTTCCTTCAAACAGTCTTCATAAGATAATACTTTTTTCCCCACATGCAAGCATAGGACTTTTTCTTGGTGTCACAGAACACAGGCAATCCAACAGTCGAATCCTAAAGTAGAATAGAGCGATCGGACACTTCCCCATACACGTGCACCCACATGCACACAGCACCATCACCCACGCTGCAGGCGCACACACACACACACCAATTCCTTGAGTTTTGCCATGTTGAGGGCAACTAACTTGAAAGGAGGGCTAGAGAGAGAGCTAGGCTAGACAGGCTAGTTGTTAACCAATAAAGAGAGAGCAGCCTGTGGAAAGAAGGAGTTGCGAAGGGAACTGTTCTAGTTTTAAGTGCTCAAAAGTTCTGCCCGATGGAAGGAGTTTTGAACAGGTGGTTGGCTGGCTGGGTGGGTCGGCAGCGATGCTCCGGGATCTGCAAGTGAGGTGAGGAGTACAGCGAGGCAAGCAATGGAAGTTCCTGCCCAGTGATCTCAGACCACACGTTCTGACTGATCCCGTGTCTTCCTGCTGGCGCTGCCGTACCAGATTGTGGCGGAGAAACTAAGAATGCTTTTGATCACCGCATGGTAGAATTTCTCAAGGATACATCTGTACACCTCAAATTTCTTTAGCTGTCATAAGAAGTGCAGTCTCTGCTGACATTTTCTGACGATGGATGTGGTGTTGGCGGTCCATGAAAGATCTTTAGAGATGATTGTACTCAGCCACTTGAAGGTGTCGACCTGCTCAACCATCACACCATTTAGCTCTAGGGGTGTGAGTGGGGCTTTGTATTTGTGGAAATCGATGATCATTTCTTAAGTTTTGGACACACTGAGCTCCAGGTTGTTGGAGGAGCACCAGCCAACCAGTCGTGGCGTCTGCTCACGGTACACAGACTCATCCGCATTAGAAATAAGTCTTTTGACAGTAGCTTCGTCAGAGAATTTTATCATGATTTCAGATGGTTCAGAGGAAACAGTCATTAGTGAACAGAGTGAACAGTAAAGGTGACAGAACACAACCCCGGGGAGCGCCAGTATTCAGCGTAGCTGTCTGTCGAGTAGAAAGTCCAGTATCCAGTGACAAAAGGAAGGATGAACAGGCATCGCAGAGAGCTTGTCGAACAGTTTGTGAGGAATTAGGGTGTTAAAGGCAGAGCTAAAGTGAAATTCCCTGTCCTGGTAACAGCAGGGGTGGGATGACTGTGCCCTGTCTTATTATGGGAAGATGAGGTGGCCTGATTTCTCCTACAAGTTTATGCAGTTGTTCTTAAGGGCCACTGCTTGACATATTGAGCATTAATTTGCTGTTGGCAGTTGAAGATTAATCTTTCAGTAGTCCATTTAGCATACTTTGGGGTTGTGGTTTGTGATGGTTTGCTGGATATATGAATGAGTGTAAAATCTGCTTTTGAAATTTGACAGCAGTTCTTGAACAGCAAATTAAGGGATTGATGTATCTCATGGCATTTTATTTCAGCAGGGACATTGATTTGTAGATTTTATATTACTAATAGCCCAGATTGTAATTTGTAAGCAGGTGCTTAGCAGACACTTTGGTCAGTTGGAAGGCTGCTGGAGTTTTTTGTTGGAGATTGTTGTTGGGACTGCAAAACAGTCAGGGTTGAACAGTCTTTTGACTTTAGCCTATTCCTGTGGCAAAAATATCACTAGAACAGCACCTTCCAATCAGATGACTTGATGCTCCTTTGTCCTTAAACGTCATCAGTTTAGTTTCAAAATGTTTCAGTTTAATTAAATAAAATTAAAGTATTTCTAATTTGTACTAACATTTGTAACTTTGATAAATCACTTTGGATCACTCGATCTTCATAGGTGACTAAACACTGATGATACAGTGCTAATTAAAGATCAGTTTCATGGACTTCATTTATTGTAACTAGCACAGCTTTAAGTGAGTAGAAGCATAGAGCCATACATGTATTACAATGCCTGCAAATGTAAACGTCATGTGAAGGTGCAGACGTAGATTGCTCGTTCTTGTTTAGTTTGCCTAACTGGTATTTCTTTCTACCTTACCTGTTTTGCTCAGACCTAGCAAGCCAGAAACTGAGGCAGTTGGTATGAGCCAACAGTCGTTGCAAGAAATTGCAATGCCAGAAATTTCTGGTCAGCAACTTGCTGCCTCCAGATCATCCAATGAAAAACTGGGGACAACATCTGATAAGCCAAAGATCTTGTATCATCTGGATGCAGAAGAGGCCATTACCACAATTCCTGTCAAACCTCCACAGCCTGCAAAAGAGAAGATGCTGAGGTCCCGGTCATCATCATCCTCATCGACCTCAAGCTCAAGGTCATCCTCTGCAAGCTCAAGGTCCAGAAGTTCAAGGTCACCTCCAAAGAAAGGGGTGTCGTCAGAACGAGACCCTAATGCTGAGAGCAAGAAAGAGAGGAAAGTAGTGGAGGTGAGTAGCACTGGCTGTATTCAAGCCGTTCTGAGAGAGAGAGTAGTGGAGGTGAGTAGCACTGGCTGTATTCAAGCCGTTCTGAGAGAGAAAGTAGTGGAGGTGAGTAGCACTGGCTGTATTCAAGCCGTTCTGAGAGAGAGAGTACTGGAGGTAAGTAGCACTGGCTGTATTCAAGCCGCTCTGAGAGAGAGAGTAGTGGAGGTGAGTAGCACTGGCTGTATTCAAGCCGCTCTGAGAGAGAGAGTAGTGGAGGTGAGTAGCACTGGCTGTATTCAAGCTGTTCTAAGAGAAAGTAGTGACATCTTGACAACATCATGAGGAGAAAGAACATCATCTTGAAAAGTAGCATGGCATCAAATACCTGAGAGGCACCATAACATACTTGCCAAATACCTGAGAGGCACCATAACAAAGGTTAGTGTGGCAAAAATGGCTACCTTCCATGCATCTTTAGAAAGTTGTTGTGACAGATATGGCTCTCTTAAAATCAGACTCTAAATTAATTTATAATCTTTGCTTTTATGTTTGCTGAAATATGAGACCTAAAATTTTGTTTGTTAATCTATCCTTGATCACAACAAGTATTTGCAGGTAGGAGTCCCTGCATGTTTCTGACCAGTGCAAGTCTGTCATTCTGTCATGCTGGCTTCAATGTATGTGTTGGTGTTTGGGTTTGAGACAGAACTGAGTATGTCTGTCATATTGGCATGCATTTTTGCATGTTGCATGTGTGTGTGTGTGTGTGTGGGAAGAGTGCATGTCCACATTGCATGTGTGTGTGTGAGAGAGAGAGAGAATAGACCTGACACGTCTGTTGTGTTAATTGTGTACAGGAACGTCTCAAGTGGCAGCCACCTCCAGAACCAGAGGACTTGGATCATGAGGAGAGAGATGTGTCCCCTGTACAGGTGAGATGTGCTGCTATAAGCAGGGATGGGAAAGTTTTCAACATTTTCGCCACCCTGATGGGCAAGTAACTTCTGACAATAACTAAAATGTCCAGTAGCCGAGGGGTTTTCCCACTTTGTTTGGGGGGGGGGGGAATGACAGTCTTTCTTGATAAAGCATTTTTAAGATTGCAGACAGAATTAAGTACAGTGGAACCTGTCAATTACCACCTGTAAAAGATCATGAAAAAATTGATCTTATTTGGAATGAGTCAATTAGGAAGCGATGGTTCCTTTTAGGATCCATATGCTGTTATATATGGTGTTCTGGTCATCAGGTAGCAGGCTGGGGAATTCTTTGTGGTTTCTCATGCCAAGATTTTTAAGTCTTGTTCTGATGACATTTTTTTCCACGGGGTAAGTTCAGGGGCTTGGGGGTGGGCATTGGTCTTGAGGTAAAATTGCAGTCCGTGCCAGTCCTCGTCTTTGTTTATACCTTTCCTGCCACCTTCCCTAGACCACCATTACTGTAGACCTAGTGCATGGTGAGCATGGTGCATGTAGTTTACCAACACTGTTTTCTCTGCATTTGCTGCCAGCCCAAACAGTGGCCCAAGATTTTTCAGAGATTTTTGAGCTGGGCAATTCCCATACCTGTGTAAATAAACACTGACACCAGCAGAAGTTGACAGGAAAACTGATCGTCCAACGTGCTAATGATATGATTTTTAATGCCTACGCAAGATTTCTAGTGGTAGGGGGCCACTGGTATACCATATTACCCCATCTCTGGTAAGGTAGAGCTTGTCATAGTTTGGACATCGTTTCACCGAGAACACTTTAGAAGCCATATCAGAAATCCCTTGTCCCCGTGTTGCTATTTTGTTTGGCTGATTGGTGAGTTATATTTAGCTGAAGACTGTATGGTGCTGGTATGCAGGGAGGAGCTGATTGTTTTGTTTTACAGATGTCGGCTCCAGTGAAAGAGACTGAGAGCCCTGCTGTTCACATCAAAACACCCCCCATACCTCCTCTAGAAAAGGTAGCTGTGGCTGCTTCCGAGATGGCCAGGTCAGTCACTTCATTTTCTGGCCAGGACTCTGTGAGCATTCACAGACAAAGACATCCACGCCATTCCATATTTTGTTTCTGAAAAATGAGTTTGCTTTTGAAAAAATAACTAGGCGAGTTTTCAAGAGTCTTAATTACTTCCCTTGAATGTGTGAGCATTCTTGCAGGGGGTTTTTTCTCTCTAAAACTTCCAGCAGACAGTAGGGTACTGATATCTTGATAGAATGCCGGGCAGTGATTTCTACATTTTCTGTTGGTGATTAAGGTGATAAGTATAGGATAGTGATAATTTGAAACAATAGCACACCATTGTTTATATTCAGACAAACTGTTGATCTAAAGTGCTTTTGGTTTGAACGAAGGCTTTAAATAAAGCATCAGTACTGGTGTAGAAGTCAAAGGAAACAAAAGTAGGCATAATAATTATTTTTGTAAAGAAAAGAGAGAGTGAAGTGCAGTTGCGGTTTGTTTAGGGGAAAGTGCTTCCACCTGTTGGTGATTTCGCACTATAGGGGTGAGGGGAAGGTGGTGATTGGGAGCTGGGGGCGTGCTCTGACTTCGGCGGCCAAGCTGGTGGTGGTGGAGGCTGTTGTTCTGGTGTCCTGGCTGCTGTGGCTGGCTGTTGTCGCTGTCCCTGCTGGCTGTTTCCTACTGACCTGACTTTGACTTCTACGCCAGTATTGATGCTTTATTTTTCTGATTATTCCTGATTTTTAAAAATGGTGTCCCTGATGCTTAGAGGTAATCCAATGCACGTCTGCATTCATGGAACTGTTGCATGCTGGCTGCACACTTGAATTTTAAAAAAAATTTTAAATGTTAATAGTCACATTAGTGTTACGGTCTGCTGTGTTAATGACGTCTTTATTTTCCAGGTTTCTTCTGTTTTAAACAGGCTGATGATTAACTGATTGACTTGCTTCATAGACCTTTTCTTGTATTCCAGGAAGCGGGAAGAAATGAGTTGCAATAATCCTTCAAACATTCCTCTACCACCAGCAGATTCCTTGAGGCAGATTGCTGCATCTTTAAGACCAGCCACCCCACCATTGCCCCCACCAACCCTGTCAGCAGCAAATCCCAGAGACAGTGGGAGCAGCAATGATTCCTCTCGCTCTCGTTCACATTCACACTCCAGAATGAGCATCGACTCAGAGTCAGAAGCTGATGACAAGTCTCAAGAACAAAAAACAAGTCTGACAAACCAAGCTGCTTCTCCTAGCAAGGCCAGTGAGGAAAGTCCTCCTAAGGACACTGGTACAAAGGGAAGATCACGATCAGCATCATCTTCTTCCTCATCATCAGGGTCCTCCAGGTCACGGTCTCCGAGGAAGAAAATGCAGGTGGAGGGCTCTAATGGAGAAGGGGGCGTGACCAAGGGAGAGGTGCAGGAAAGAGAGCAAGCTGGTCCGGCCGCAGAGCCCAGGTCGCCTGAGAAGGCTGCAGAGCCAGCCAAAGCACGTTCACGTTGGGATGCTAGACCACCAAAACAAGTGCCTGCACAACGCCCAAAAGAGGTTGCAGTCCCGGAGGAACGGACAAGCCACAAGGATGGAGAAAGAAAATCTGCTGCCAGCGCCAGTCCAAAGCGTCGAAGCCGAGGCAGTAGCACCAGCAGTACAAGCAGTAGCAGCAGCAGTAGCCATGGCGACAGCGACAGCAGCTCCAGTGCAGCAAGTCGTTCCAGCAGCGCCAGTAGTCGGTCAAGGTCACCCAGCAAAAGCATCGGGCAGAAGAAGGCCGTGGCTGCAAGACCCAAGACTCCAGAACCAGAGAAGAAAACCAGTTCTCGCAGCAGCAAGGTAGCATCCTCAGCATCCTCTCCTCCACCCAGAAAGAAGAGTCCAGAGGAGGTCAACTCTCGAAACAAGGAGATCAGCAGCTCAAGGTCTGACAGATCACGAGGAAGGGAAGGTAACAGGTCAAGGTCAAGGTCTTATAGAGGTAGAAGTTCAAGATCCCCCAGAAAACCTGTTCGTTCTCCAAGGAGGTCCTCTGGTCGGAGATCGCCACTTCGTTCCCCTATACGACGATCACCAATTCGGTCTGCCAGGAGGTCACCTGTACGACCATACAGGCGGTCCCCTAACAGGCGAGCATCCAGGTCCCCACGCCAGGGCAGGCGAGGATCAAGGTCAGCACAAAGAAAGTCACCATCGCAGTCATCACGTAGAAGATCTCCATCAGTTTCCCCTGCTCGCAAGTCTCCTGCAGGATCTAGACACAGCAGGTGTGTTCGATTTGCTTCCATAAGCTTTATGGCTGGGTCGGTGCCCTTATGACAGGTAGATTCTGCTTAAGGTTTACAGCAAATTGCAATTGTAGATCAAGGATGTTTCATGCAAGCCTTGGGGATGCTGGCTTGGGGGGAGGGTGCTGTTTCCAGGGCATCAGTTTTGATTCTAACTGTTTTGATGGGTTTTTTAAAACGTTTCACCAGGAGTCAGAGGTCACCCAGACATCGTAGAGCATTACCTCGTCGTTCTCGCAGCACCAGCCATGGTATAGGTAGCAGGCATCGACACAGGCGGTCAGTCTCGGGCAGCAGCGACAGCAGCAGCAATGCCAGCCCCAGTAGAAAGCGTTCCAAACGAGCATCATCATCTTCATCTTCATCGTCATCATCTTCAGACTGAGGGTTTTCTTATTGCTGCTATCTGTGAAATGTTGCCAGAGACCATAGTAATATTTGGCTGAGATGGGCATTTCTTTTGGAGTGCGTCATGTAGGGTGTGGCATTTCTTAAGGAGTGCATTGCTAGTGTTGCATCTTTGTAGGGAACACCGGAGAAAGGATGTGTCCATTGTTTTCTGATGCTTTATGGCAGCCATTTTAAAGTGTGTGCATGTGTAGGTCATATACAGGAAAGTTATATGATTTTAGAGGCTTTTTTTTCCCTGTCCAGTAAATGTGCATTTTTTCAGTGATTAAATCTGTTGATATTAGAAAAAGTGTTTGCCACTGGATGTCGTTTATGTGCTGTGTAAAAATGGGAATTTCTGTGTTGTGTTTGTGATCTTTGGGTCAGACACTAAAATCTTTTGAACAGGAGGAGCTCAATATGAAGATGAAACAAAAGAGAGGGATGATGGAAACGGCAGCTGAAAACAGAGCAGGCTGGCACTCATGTACGAAGTCTTGTAAGACACTTATATGTGCACTGTCTTCACCCGACATTCTGCAGTACCATTACAAATCTCACCACAAGCACACACTGGTTTTTAAAAAGTTCTAATCTATTAATGTCCACATGCTGTGAGAAAACAGCTTGATACAACAATATCAAAAATAGTTTCAAGCACTAACGATTGATTTCTGTTAAATGGATATTTAAGCAGCTATTTTATAAAAAGCCAACATCAAAACATGATGAAAAACTTTTAAAACCCACAGCGCAGTGCACACAGTCACCCCTCAACAATCCAATAAAGGCTCCCCAGTTCATTGATTAAAGCAGACAAACAAACATGATGATGACTCCACTTTGTTCATAACAAAATGTCCGTCTGCAGTCCCTTGAAAGGATGCTCTTTACACATGGTGTTTGTGTTGTCTAGCAGAAGCTAATGTACTTTTATCACAACAAATCTCGTACTAGTGCAGGCAAACCAAACTCGCATTGGAATGTTTACAGACAATAATCTAAAGATTTATAACATGTGAACACATATTAACATGGACCAGACAAAAAGTAAATTTAGAGATGATGCCAACAGGCAATCACAGCATCCATCAAAGTGCTTGCAGAAAAGACGTGTTTTTAGGACTCATTTGAAAACTCGCGGTGATGGGGAGTGCCAAATGTGGTAGGGAAGTGAATTTCATTGGATGGATGCTGAGAAGGTGAACATGCAGTGTCTGTATGTCTTTGTTCTGATGTGAAGTATTGAAAGAATGCGATCATCAGAGGAGGAGCAGAGCTGTCTTGATGGAGTTTAAATTGTAAGAAGTTCAGAGAGGCATAAGGGGCACACATCCATGAAAAAATTAAAACAGTAGACAACTTGTAATCGGCGTGAGACTATGGGAAGCCAATGCAACGGGTGGAGGAGAGGTGCTGTGTGCTTTCAGGACAAGGCATGCGGCAGATTGCAGCAATTGAGTTTAGAAAGTAAAGGTGTTCAAACAAGAACAAATGAGGACAGAGCGCTATAAAATCGTCAAATAACAACCCCAACAAAGTACTGGCAGCGCTAGACACAACCGTATGCTGACGTATGCAATCAAGGGAGCCTACCGTACCCAAACACGTAGCAAAGAGAGAGTCGAAAGTAAGGAAGTGTTCGTTACCTAGTCATGCAGTAGGTGGCGAAAGCTGATTTTTCCAAGTTCGAAATAAGCAGATCTGCAGATGTTGGATATGTGTTTATGTTAAAGGTGACAGTAAAACTAAGGTTTCCTACAGACTTGGCAAAACGGATGTCGGCATCGCCAACTCAAACTGATGTTGGACCATCTGTCACTCCTGCGGGGATTTTTTTTTTTTTACTGAAAAGACAGCCGTTTTTTCATTGTTCGGCTTGTGGACCATCCATGCTTTGACATCGGAAATCCAAGTCTGCATAGTCGTGATGCTGGCAAGAATATCAGTTGGAGGACAACAACTGTACAGCAGGGTGTCATCCGCATAGGGCTGGCTCAAGACAGAGAGTGAATAGGATATGAAAGTGGTTTGATGTATAAGACGAAAGAATAGGGCTCAAATTCAAATTGTGATTGAACTGTATGTTAACCTTTTGGCTGCTGGATTTTCCCTAGGCTTCTATCTCCTACAAGACAAGTTTTTCTGGAGAGCACCTCATTGACACAAGTGGTTATCTCTACATCACATCTGTAAACTCTGCACAAAAAGTTAAGCAACACGTTGGACATCATGTCTATGTCCTACCGATGAAAATTCATCATGATGGCTTTGTTGCATAAGGAAATGCATTATCACATGCAAACAAGATGCTCATCATCTTCAGGCAGCAGAAGCATCACGCCCATTAAGTGGACCACCGTCAAATTCTGCCCTAGTCTATATCAGGGCTGCATCCAAATGGTGCCCTGTGTGGGTGGTACAACCCCAGTCAAAGCGACACAACTTCTTGTCCAGCACAGCCATAACTTCAAACAATGGTTAGGCGCCGTTTGCCACGGCCGCGAGTCCCCCATGCCATGCAGCCAGGCGTCTCATGAAGTGCTTCTACCAAACGTTAGAGTTCACAAAAGTGTCCACAGAACATTTCGTTACTTCCTAGCCACCGGACAGTACTTGGAGTTGCCTCAGGTGCAGTCACTGGAAGGCGCGTTTCCCCATGCACCATCAGGAACCAACAGTATCATGCTAAATTTCAGTCTGGAAGACAATCACAACGCATCCCTCTCAACCAGCTGCAGTGGGCCAGACGACACCTCCACTGGGGCCCAACCAATGGCACCATGATGTCTTCAATGACAAGTACAGATTTTGTCTGGATATTAGTAATGGGCGTCAGCATGTCTGGAGACGTGGAGAGCAATATGCACCCTGTGCTAGCGACCATCTTCAGAAGACTGCACAATATTTGAATGGCATCATCAGACCCTTGGTAATGACCTGGCAAGGCCACATGGTTCTGGATTCATTTTCATGGATACGATGCACCAAGTCACAAGGCTGTTTTCCAGAATAAGCTCAACCGCAAGCTCGTGTCTCCCCTGGCCATTGTGTTCTATGGATCTTAGTCCTATAGAACCGGCATGTGACATGCTGGAGAGAACTGTTTACGACTGCCCGTCCCCAAACCCTGGCAGCTATAGAAGAACCCTGGCAGCTCATCAGAAGACCATACCTCCGGCACAGCAGGACAGGCTGATTATGTTGGTGGCGAGACGTATCCAGCCATGCATTCAGGGTGGGGGTAGGTCAAATCTGCATCCAGGTCATTTTTACAGGGCTTCATTTTCTATGCATAGAGAATACACAACTTGATTTTGGGGGAAATTTTTTTTAATGTTTGAAGACACTCAAGAGTATGAGATTCTTCTGCTTACTTTTCCAGTTTAAAATTGTTACCATGGACATCTGGAGATGACCAATAGTTTAAAGATGTCCATTTGCATTTATTTCACAGAGACCTAGTAACTTTCACAGGCAATGTCAGGATTTGGTCCTCAAGTATAACAGATTTTTTAATTTAACAAAAACATAGCTGAGCCAAGCTAAATTAAACAATCGACAACACAGACAATCGACAGTTTCAGGGCATTAACCCTTCGTCAGGCCAACACAAACACAATTAGAGATGAAGGAAAAGACCAAAAAACAGGCACTTAGCTGGGTGACGTGGAGAGAAGTGAAGTGAAAAGTTCCAAAACTGTCATTGTCTATTGTTTAATTTAGCTTGCCTCTGTTCTGTTTTTAACTTAGATTTATCTCCAAGCACCAGTCACTTGTTTCTTTTTAACAGGTTTTTTTCCTCGCCATCTGTCAAGGGTTGAAAATCCTTGGTTTAAGCTTGGAAAGGTAACTGCGCATTCCTGATTCAGTTACCTAATCAGGATTGTTTTTGCATCCCTTCTTTTCTCAAAGTTTAATGTCCACTTGGTACCATAATTCAAAAGAACAAAAATTTCAACCTTTTCCTCAGAATTCTTTTTCAAATTCATGGTCCAATTTCATGATCCTCTGGTTTTTACTGTTTCTCTGCTGACTATTGTGCTTCACCGAAGCTATAAAACAGTTTGATGGAATCTCTTGTCCAAAAAATGTCCAAGAAAGCTAACACTTAAAGGCTACAGGAAAAATGGCTACATGAAGTGGAGCAGAAATGATCTCTTTACAGGAAGCATGATCAAAACCAAGGTTCTGACCCATATGCATCTCTTTTTCAGCTGATAATATAAACAACCTTAGCAAAGTCCACTGAGGCTGACAAAAGGATTAAGGCCACAAAGTGATTTGGGACTAAAGTCAATGATACCAGACTAAATGTTAAACAAGTCTAGTTCCTGATCCAATCATAGAATATTCATAGTCATCACAGGAAGTCAGCCACTTCCTAAAATCATTTTGAATTTGTTTTTGGGAAGCAGACTAAGTTAAACCTTAATGTACAATCACAGAATTATGGTGATATCACTTCAAATGCAATATTCTCAATGTCTCCGGTGTGTTGATGACAATTCTGGGTTTTAAACAAAATGAATAACTGCTGGCTATATCATGCCAAGCATCCAGTTCTGCAAACACTGTTGGTGACAAGGCATAATTTATTTAATGGCCATGTCAAATAGACACAATATCTGAATGGCATTTGAATTACACAACAGACTTCTCTTGCCCCAGGAAAGGCCCAGATTTCAACAGATCAGCACAGATATTATGATGAGTGAAGTTTGTTTCATGACGGGCCTCGAGTCCATGGGACAGAATGTGTAAAAGCTAAAAAGCATGTCACATTAACAGACATCTCTGCAGAATCCCTCTTCCTGCAGACATCAGCAGCTAACCAAAAAAAAACAAAAAAACAGTTATGCAAAAATCCCACTTTCTGCATACACCCCTGACTAATGAAAAGGAACATCTTTGCAAAAAATTCCACTTCCTGCAGGAATCTATTCATTTTGGAACAGTCTGAGTGAAAAACCATCATACCCACTCATCTGAAAATATACAAAGTTATATTTAAAAAAAAGGATTATCATTGTTATTCCCTACACACAAGTATGTCAGCAGTTGTTTGCAGACATGCAAGATTTGCCTCTCGACATAAAAGCTGTCTACTGTGCTAGCAAATGCTGTCATCCAGTCTCTAGTCTTGGTAGGGTGAAGGTTGTCAGATCCTCTGCACAGATAACTCTATCAGCCCCAAAAGCTTCTTGAGCTTCCATCAGAAGCATCTGCACACTGCTCTCCCCTGGCTGTATTTAAAAAAAATCAGTCACAAGAAGGAAATTAAATGTTAGCTTGGTTCAGAAGCTCAACAGGTCTAAGCATTTATTAAGTCAAAAGCAAAATTTGGGAGAGTATAATGCCTGTGCAGAGGTGTCAATGACCATCTGTAATTCCACTGGGTAGTGGTAGCATAAAACTGTACCGATGACAAGACCTCTACTCCAAAGGAACTTTCTGGTTTGAGTGAAGAATTTGCGCAATCTCGGCTTCCCTATGGGGTTCATATCACATGACTAACTCATTGGGAGCATAAAATTAATGTCAAACATGTAATCAAATAACTTTTACAAGAAAAAAAGACTACGAGTAAACAAGAATTTGTCATTTGCTAGCAGTGAGAAGTAAGTGGGGATTGCATGTTGCCCAAATTAAGCAGGCGCATTGAGAGAACCATAAGATATTGGGAACAAGAGAAAATATAAAAATATCTGCTGCAGGTCAGATGGGTTCATCAGATGCACAATCTTGATATCTATCAAAAGTACGGAGTGCAGGATTCGAGAGACTAAGGTTATCTGAGGTAGGCAGAATGTGGTGTTAGGCACAAAATACTCGTTTTGTGACATGCAGGATTGTCAGCTAAAGTTAGTGATGTCAGGACGAGACAGCTAGTGAACCCTATACCTGAGTGTTGCATGAAAGGGGTTTGTAGCGCTGACTGAAGTGTGTCAGAATCAACTGCTTCACTCCCATCTGTCTTGCCAGCAAGCCTGCCATTCCTGTCGTTAACACCAACTCATTAAAAACCACCAGTAATGTTTGTTCCTATTTCCTATCTCTCATGATTACTGCATGATTATGATTCTACATAAGGTATTTTATGAAGATGACAAGCCTTTTTCCTTTTAGTTTTTCCCTTGCTATCATGCACATATCCATAAAAACAAGACCATGAATGCGGGCACACAGAAGACACAACTCAGCAGTGAGCCCAATGACTGGTTTACAGTACACCGAATTAGATCCTTGTACATTTAGACTTGCAGACAAGCACATAACTTACTGGGAGTCGAATGTCCTTTCTGTACACACAGTTCCTCCATTGCATTTTCCAGTGTTGCTTCATGTACCAGCACATCAGCATTGCAAGCTACTTTCAAAAGTTCTGAAGAATTGCTGGAGTCACCACCTATAGCAACAACATACCCAGGCTGCGATGGACCCACCACATCTTCTGGCTTTATCTAAAAACAACAGATGTAGGAAAGACTTGAACACAATGTTCTGTCTGTTTAAACTTATATCAACATTCTTCTCGCATGGCATATTGTTTGGAATGAAGCATGCAGAATTGGGTCACAGACAGAAGAGCTCTTGCCAAGTTGTGTAGCCAGCAATGCTAACAGTAACATAGGCCTGTCCCTACAAATTCTTTCATCCTTGCAACATCCACACATCTGACCCAGAATATTTAGATGCCAAAAGTCAGTTCAAACATGACGATGCACCAGTCTGCTGTGACATCATACCTGGCTGCCATCTGCCATGGATACAGTCTCACCCTCCTTAAGCTTGCCATAAAGAGGTCCAGGAGGTATTCCCATAGATGTCAGCTTTGCCGCATCTAGTCTGAAATAACCAGATGACGGCAGTAAGAAGGGAAGTCCTTCCTCTCTCTCTTGCTCAGTTTAAGTTACAGCTTTGCTGTGCAAACTGAGTAAAGGGTAATTATAAAATTCTTTGGTGACCTTAAACATCATAATTCTGGCACTACATCCAGAAATACACAGTGAACAACACTCTGCCTGCCACAAACACTTCGGACAGCACATAGTGCTGTATCACGGCCACATATACAAATAAGGCTTACAAGCCCTTGGTTGTTCCTGCCTTTTTCTGCCCTTACTCCTGTCCTCATGTGTCCAGCTTTGATGCTGACAACTTAAGTGAACAGTTTTCATTCTTTCATTCGATGAATTATTTTTTTGGTGGGGAGGGGGGGGTGAGAGGGTCTTTTTACTGACTGCTGAATTGAATATATTTTCACTTTTTATTCTTAGCAGAACATTTTCCAGCAAACAGAAGACCACAACAAAATGCCATCAAGCAGAAAAAAATCCCAACATAAATAAAAAGGTTGGCAATTCTGCCATATTGCCTGTAGTCATCACCAAAATAAACAAATTAAACGTACTTCCCTGGACGATCACATTCCTTGATGACGTAAGCAAAAGTTGGGACACGGTGTTTAACCCACACTGCCTTCACCACAAAACTTTTGTCTGAGAAACTGTGGGGTGAGAATAAGTTTGGTCAACTTTACAGACAACACATAATATACCATGATAATGGTGGCTACACAACTCCTGATGACCACAGAAAGAAGGTTAAATGCCACTGCATTTCTCTATGACATCAGTACCTGGCAGTTTCAACAAAAGCACTGCCCTAAAACCAAAAGAAGCCAGGCCAAAAAGGTCCTTCACTGAACTTTTGACGTTTTATAAAGTATTGGCATCAGATTACTATCAGCACTGGTTTGTCAGTCAGAAACCTAAACCTAAGACCTTCTACACCTAAACCTAAGGCCTTCTAAACTGAATGTGAACGTCTATCGACACAAGAGGACTGTGCAACTTTACATGTTGATAAAGCAAGACAAGCTATACTGACACATTCCAGACAAGATCTTCGTCACACTCAATTCTCCTTCCAGGCACTTCATTTGGATGTGGTAAGGACCTGGCACTCTTCTCTATTTCCCACATCTAGAAAAACCCACAGAAGGCATAAATTCTCTATTTAGATGTATAATGATACCTGCTCCAGTCATGTGCTGTCAGAAAGGACACACGAGCACTGGTAAAGTATCCTGCATGCCTGGCCTTCAAAATCATGTGTCCATGACCACAGGCGACAGCAGTCCTTTGGGAATCTGTATTAGCTCATTAAAGATCATCTTCCATTGAAACAACTGATCCCTGACCTCAGGCTGTAGCTGCTGTGTGATGGGAACCAGTTCGTGGACGGTGAATGTAAACCCCATCTCTGAGTGTGACACTCCAAGACTTGTCTGAAGATATGCCTGCAGTCCCAGCGGGCCATAAATCTCCACAGGCTCTGAGCGCTGGTTATTCTGGCTGACAGTGCACAAGAGTCCTGGCAAGCCAAACAACTGAAACATGAAGCACAGTGAACAGGTTAGGATGAGCTTGGTGCACCTACATCTTTATGAAACAGAGCTATCAACCATTTATGTTCCCAGAAATTTATATTAAAAAAAAACAGGCTTACAAAACAGAGGAGGATGGCTAATACAGATGCTGGACTGCTGCACCCGCAAAGGGATGGAGGGATGGGCAGCTCTTTGACACTACACCCACAGAGTAGCACAATGCTAGGGACTCCACCAGCAGTTTTGTGTAATGCAACAGCGCTCCACCCTACCACACCCCTGCCCCGGTTACTTACATGGTCCCCGTGCAGGTGTGTGATGAAGATCTTGCTAATTTTGCCAGGCTTCAGGTTGCTCTTCATCAGCTGTATCTGTGTTCCCTCACCACAGTCAAATAGCCACACCCAGTCCTCTGCGCAAAGTGATGTTTGTGTGTATGAATGGGGGGGGGAGAGGTGGGGTACTTTATATATTTTTTTTCCCTTCGCTTAGCGAGTTACGTTTTGCTCCTGATAACAGAGAACTGTTTCGTACACCGTCACCAGTCTTCGGGTAGGTTTTTAAGCCAAGCTCGTTCCCTAGTGATTTTCACTCCTACAAACAGATGGACTGTGTTTCAATGAGTGTATCAAACAACTTAACCATCAATTCATTCCAAATGATGATTTGATCTACACACGTGACTTACTGTAACGGACAGCCGTACTAGACACGCAGCGCGTAGGCGTTGGATACGCAGACGCCGTGCCCAAAAAAGTTAATTCCATACTTTCAAATGCAATTCTGCCAAATGTGGTTTCACTTATAAACTACACTAGCATACTAATGAAGAAGTTTTCATTCAGTGCAGTCTGCTGCCATCGTCCGTACGGTAAACAAGAAACTATCAAGGGAAGTCAACCTTTTTCAGAAGCAGAATTGCCCCCCCCCCAACCCAACTTCCGTCTGGTCTATCCTCAGTACACCAGCCTAACTGCATAATGTGGCTGAAAGTTATTTAATATTATCACCAAGTTTTCTGCACAAGACACTCCAGGTGCACTGCCATGATATAGATCCGGAATGTCATTGAACTAAAGACTGCCCTGAATATGGGCTGATCGAGTTGTATAACAGCGTCTTAAAGCATATAGCTTCTGGATGCGAAACTTTCATTAACAAATTCAAATATTTAAATAACATTTATGGTGTAAACACTCTACTTTTCTATCACAGAGTTCTGATCTGTCACTAATTAGATTTATTAATAAGTAGATTTTGCGTTTACAAGTAAAGTTCGAAACTATCGCCAAAAAAAATAAAATCTTGGGGGGGGGGACCCGACTGTGACGTCGACTCCAGAACTAGAAGACCCTACATGGGTTTGTTGTAGAGGAGCTGCAGTAACAGCGAAAATGTAGCAGTTCATTTGTATCCATCTGTTCAACAAACTATTAAAGGTTGTTGCGCTTGTGTTTCAGTACTATAGTCTGTACTGTTTTATTGTGCTTATAACATTTCTAAACAAGTTTCACTATTTTTAAATTTTGTTTTATTGTCTCATTAATAGTTCATGGTTGTACTTACATGTTTTTCATCGTTGTAATATGTGTTTAGTAAAGATTTTGTTTGTGTAGTTTTTTATACTTTAGTTGTTTTGTTTATCCATACAGGTTAAATCCATATGCCAGGATATCATGCTATGTAAGTTTCCTTGTTATTTTGAGTTCCACATTTCTCACATCGAAACAGTGATGTGATTGCTGTGATCACATACTCCCAGTGCAATTTTTGAAAACTTAAAATTCTTTGCGTCTGCATGCATAGATGTCTGTACTCCGCTTACCTGTTTGGTGCAAAATCTTCCAGGAACGGAATGACCCACGAATGATATCCACCTGTCATTTCAAATCTCCAGTTCCGAACACAGACCAAGAGGAAAGATGGTTGAGAAAACAAGTGTTTGACCTCTTGTTACCCATGGATGGGGTGGGGGTGGGTGGATGGTGGAAGACATTCACTTTTTCCTTTTGACTTTTATCTTGGCTAGCATGGAACTTGTTTTTGCAAACTATGAGAAAAAAGATTTCAACAAAGGGCACGCGAGAGTGATATAAGTATGTTCAGAGCGTTTTAATGAGGAGGTTAAATTTAGGTCACAGTATTTCCATATCTCACTTATGCATATTTTTAAATATTCTGCTATTTAGAACCTGGTGTCGTTTGCATGTTTATTTTTAATCTATATTACCACTACCAGTACTATTTAAATATTTTCACACTTGCACATTTATTGAATTACCCTGCAACAATGTAAACCCAAGATTTGTTCACCGATTTATCCTGAGTTGATTCCCAAACACGAGTTGGAATTCCTATAAATACTTCCTTTTTATTCTTCGCACAGTTGCAAGTGATTGACATGATATGCCAATAGTCTACTATCCACTGATTGATGATTTTTTATTCCACCGATTCTAATCGACAGTTTGTTAAGGCATCATAAAGATAGACCATAAGGAGTGCAAACAATAATGACAATTACTATTAATAAAATCGGAACATTTTAACAACAAAAACAAAATCTATCATATCAGTGCGTTGTGTTTTCATTGCATTCTTTATCATGATTGGTGTCTTGAGGTAGCACATGCATTTCTTCTTGCCATTCCAGGATGCTAATGTCTCAAACACATAATGGATGTAAATTTTTTCCTCCATCTTCTGTTTCCTTATAAAATGAACAACCCAATAATGAGTTGCGCAGTGATTCTCATGAACTCACTGTTAAAAGCTACACTCTGGTCTAAACAACAGTACCCCTGGCTTGTCCTTCTGGAGATGACGTCACTTTGGCTGCTGTGCTCCCTGGTAAGTTTTCGGCAATCTCCGGCGTGGGGGCTGTCCGAAAGCTACACTTTAAGAAAACCTGCTTACTTGGGTCTCCACCACTCGACCACACCTTGAAGCTGTCGACTATGGTGGGTGAAGCCACGCAGAGCAGAACTCTGGATCTGTAGATTCGCTGTCTGGGCTGTCACCTGGATGGATGCTCCCGTACGAATGAGATGAAGCAATAGAATGTATTCTTTTTATACTATAAGCATTATACCCATTCCCCTCTTGGTGCCTCATATCAGATAGGTACATTGATCATCTGGCAAAACCGCAGTTGTGCTTAATTGCCATTGTACTGATCGTTGTTTGTCCGAGGGCCTTAAACTGGAGCATGGGGCAGAGCTAACTCGGTCGCAGCGTTGGTCTGTACAAGGGAACAAAGGACAGCAGGTCATTCTTTGAGAGCAAGTCAAAACAATAGTGTAGCTATGGACCCCTGAAGAAGGGGGCTCTTAAGTTGTTTCCCTTAGTTGCCATCATTTCCGCTTAGTACGCTGCGCATAAGCTTGATTTACCATATCAGTGCAATTTATCTCTCTCAAATGCACCTGCGCGCAAGCACGCACACAACATGCATACACAAGATTTAAAAACAGGACTGTACTAAAAAGAGAAAAGAAGTATACCAGAAATCCATCCTGTGACCTTCAGAAATGATCAACGGTTTTACCATCTGGCCATGCAGGCTCTGCGTGTGTGTGTGTGTCATTATATATGTATACAAATATTCTGACATAAGGATGACTGGACATTAAAATGCATTCTTATACTTGAGTCTTTAAACCCTAATTTGCAAATACAAGTAAAGCAGATAAAGCACCAAGCATACTTATGCTGATACGTATAGCATCTACACTGTACGAGTTAAGCACCCAGTCGGATTGAGGGTACTGATGCTAGACATTTTGAACTGCAGGTCTCTTGCTAGCACTACCATAAATAACATACATAGCACGTTTAGTAGAAAAGTAAACTATGTCAGAATCTATATTTCCTGAAAAAACATTTGCTTTTAAGGCTATGCTTCATGGTGTTTGACAAACATGTTTTTGAGCAAAACAGACTGTGTTGTTTGCATACTTATGGCATGTCTGATGGCATGTTAGGTAAACAGGTTTGGCAAAGTGCTTTCCTCCTGTTTTCTGTTTTAGATGCTGAATACAGCACCTAGTACCATTCATACCTGTGCTTCCTCTTACAAACACAACATGAACAAATAAATATGCGCACATGCCTGCTCTTTCTCACACACACACACAGCAAAATATGGTAAGACCAAGAGAAAACAATTTAATTGTCCATCTCAAGCCTTCATGAGCATAGAAAGTAAGACAAGCCACGAACAATAGACAAACTAGTTACACTACACGTGTACTTGATGAGCAAACAAGGGGTTCCAGTTCTGTTAACAAGGCTACAGTAGACCACTGCAGCTCCACCGATAGATTGTAGCATGGTGGTAATGCAAGTTTGTAACTGATACAGAGGTTTGTAAACTGGGTTCTTACATCTGGCACACATACTTTCTGTGGATGTGCCAGCTGTTTACAGGGCTAGCCATCATGGGCTGTAGCTTGGTGTTCTAGCTTCCTTTACTTTCTTCCGCAAACACCTTTCCACTTCTTCCCCACAATCCGACAGCCGTCCTTGGTGACTTGGTGGTATTAGCCAATGAACACAAGGTCTCGACCATCAGCCCACATCCCGCACCATCTTCGCCTATGGCATGCCACGCAAATCTCTGACCTAACACAGTAACCTCCTTTTTTTTCTCCAATCATTTCCAGTCAACAATGATTCCCTAACCTCAAGTTGTAGGTTCCTCTGGTAAGCATTTTCTATCATCACTGTCAGAATCTAGCATGATGAATGTGCCAGTGCCAAACAATGTACATGTAGCTATTTCAGACAATCCAAGATTATTTCTACGGGGATGCAAAAATAGCAGATTCTCCTCACCTCTTACGGCCAAAACTTGACAAAACGACTGCCGGAGATGTAGCTATTGATCTCTACATCTAACGAAAAAATCTGAAGTACCTGAACCTCCAGCCTACATCCAGATGAGACAGCACCCACCCAAAACCCACTAAAAATTCTTCTGTAACAAAATTTATAAAATCACTTACATTAAAAAAATATTTTCCTCTCAAGTGTTAACAATGGACATCACAGAGTTTTCCAATAATGTTACATACTCCTACATAGGTCTGCTGATATTGTTAAGTCTTACATGGGTCTGCCAATATTGTAAGTACTCCTAGATAGGTCTGCCGATATTGTTAAGAAGTCCTACATGGGTCTGCCAATATTGTTAAGTACTCCTAGATAGGTCTGCCAAAAATATTTGCACTACACAGGTCTGGAAATGAGTCTGCGTCATAACGATGCCTGACATATCCTCATAGCATATGTGGGAGCTGGTGGGCGCACAATAGGGGTAGTTCTTGCAAGTCTGTTGGTAATAAATTCTGAACAAATCTGAACTGTTAAGCAACAAACTGCCACAATTTTTATGACTTGTCAAATCAAGCATATTCAGGAAGTTTCAGTGATAATATTGGTCTGTGCCTACACTCAGCCATACACTCCAATTGTGATTTTCATAGAAAAAGGTGCGCTGTTGCTCCACAACAAAACAGCCTCAAAACTGCTGAAATGTGATGCCAGTAGACTGTCATACCAGTTTGTCTCATTGTGTACAGAGCCTCAGCGCAAAGTGTTTCTGAGATATCTCACCTCAGCAGTATGGGTCTTGGCATCTAGCATGGAAACTGTAATAGACATCTACTAAGTGTGGGAGGGGGGGAAGAGGGAGGGAGTTATGGTTCAATGATATATTGATTCAAGCAAATCGAAAAGCAAGTGAATGTCATACAGAAATGAGACATTTTACAGTCCCACAAAGGCTAAACAATAACAATAACAAGTATTTGTGTGTATGCACAAGCCCTCGTACAGAGTTAATGAGAAAAAATATCGCAGCAAAATACTTTTAAAATAAGTTAACAAAAATTCTAACAAAGAATGTGTCTGAAAACATGTTTGTGGTGTATTTCCTCACAATGTCAAAGATACGCACAATGACAGAAATAGATTTCGCTCTCCTCCAGCCTCTCTCTCATTTACACATATGCAAATGCACACATGAACATGCACATGCATGCATGCCCATGTGCACACTTATATCCACTCTCTTCTGGTAGATAAATTCAACTGTATTTGAACAATTTTACATGCTTGATAATTTGTTGCCTGATAATGGGCTTAAATCCTTTTTGTTGCATGATACAGTAACATAACGATCATTTATAGCTACTGGCTCCATCACACTGTTTAATGTGGATACGGGAGCGGTTAGCGATGGAGTGGGGTGAAGGAATTCTGCTCCCTTCAGGAATATTAACCACCAACACAAACTCAGCATGCTGCTTCCACAGCCCCCTTTCTAAAAACCAAACATGCCCAGGGACCTGAGCCAAGATGTTGAGCTCACAGGCTCTGAAAATTCACTGCATGCAGGTACATGTGTGTGCATGAATGTATGCAATATACATGTGTGTACATGTGTGTGCATGAATGTATGCAATATACATGTGTGTGCATGAATGTATGCAATATACATGTGTGTGCATGAATGTATGCAATATACATGTGTGTGCATGTGAAACCGAATGTGTGCCAGCAGGCATGTCAAATGAGGTTTAACAAGAGCTTCCGTGTCACAAGCTAGGACCAGCTTTGTTCAGCACACCATCCAGTGGTGTACATGATTATCCAAACAGAACTGTGCAACAGAGAATCTCTCTCTCTCTCTCTGGCTGTTTTTACAATGCGTTCTGAAGAGATCAGGATATCCCAAAATAATAGCAAGTCTAAGAGATTTTTTCACAGACGTAAAATTTTAGAAGGTATGGTAGCTCCCCATAGTACAATTTACAGCATTCCACTGGAAGCAATAACTGGAGAAACCTGTAAAATTTTTCTAAATAAGTCGACTCCTCTGAATAATGGGCATCTCCTTTTGTTTTCATAGACACCCTGAAAATGTGCAAAGTGTTATGACCAAGATATATACCCACATGCACATACAAGTGACGACATACCAAAATTGAAGCTTGCTCCACAAAATGAGCAGTAGAAGAAATTAATGATAAAAGCTGTCAAATTCCAATTTCATTGATCAGCTCAAACTGTTAACATATAAGCCAAATTATGATGCATCTTATATGCATAGACTATTACACATCTCTCAAAATTGTCAATGAACAGTCTTTTCAAAATGCCTTTTACAAACACTAAATAAGTATCATACATCATATTCTTGATTTTGAAGATCGTCCAAATGAATTTACTATCTTCTCAACAACCACTACATTCTGAACTCAATCAGTTCAGGGTGTGCAGATACAACATCGAGCTGTCACCTGCATGTGATGCATGCCACTCCAACAGAAATTTCTCACTGACCATTAGGATTTGTCAAGATGTTAAAAAGAAAAGTTATGAAAACTTGATTTCATGGCGCATTGGTAGCCAGCCCACAGGTATAAACAAATCCCACCTACACATCAAGGAGACAGATTCACTTTTGCCATCCATTCAGCCAAAAATGACATTTGGAGACATTTGGTAATACATGTAACCCTGTTATTCCGGAATAAGTTTACATCCACCAGTCAGCTTTGTTAGCCATCTGGTTCTCCTGCCTCTATGAAAAAGGCTGTATCTTCTGAAGTCATTCAAAACATATCTCAATTCATACAGGTTTAGTATATGTAGATAGAAATCATCTACACGGACTCCAGAACAGATGGAGACTGTGTCATGTCCACCTCAGTGTATTCTGTGCACACAAACTGCCCCACAAGGTTTCAGTCTGTTCCATGTGGATCCTGGTACAGCAGGAAAGTTGTACATTTGTTTGCCTACAACTGAGAAATCAACACTATAGTGTATAGCACATTTATTCTCTCTCTCTAGGGTATGAATAAACTTTGCCTTCGTTTGGCAGATGATCTCCCCTTGCCCCAGGAGACAGCACTTTAACAAGCTCTCTCTAGGTATGGTGGGGGTGGGGGTGGGGACTGTAGCCTGCTGACCACTTCCATGAGAACTGTACTGTTGCTTAGTTACAATATTGGCACATAATGAAAACAAATTCTGCCAGCCCATCAAGAAAACTTAGGACAGAAATCACAGTCAACTGTCACTCTGGCATCTCTGTGACTATGCAATGATTTATTAACAACGGATCTGCATTTTTAAAAAAAACAACACTTTTCCGTATCAGCAAACAAAACAGTGCTACCACGAGGCATACACACACAGTCACACAATTGCATAGCATAATGCTTACATGCACACAATTGCAGAAGATAATGCATGCATGTACCAAAGCAGGTCACAATTCAAAGCAAGCGCATAATAAAACAGCACTCCTCTGTCGCTGGCACTATTCAAAGTACAACCAACAGGCATGCCACATGCCACACTGCACACAGGAACCAAACATTCTGTATACAAATAACTGTTAAAAATGCAGCAAGTCTGCTTATACAAGACTGAACTAGTTTGCTTTGGGAAAGCAGGTCTGTGGTTCTCAGGCAAGCACAATTGCTCCCTGCTGCCTGCACAGCAGACTGCTGCTAGATCGTTTATCTCCCCGCCAGTGAGACTCAATTCAGGCCCCAAGTGGCCATGAGCCACTGAAATCTGGCTTTACAACAAATCTGCAACTCACATTGATCAGTGTACTGATGCATCTGCAGTGCCTTGAATTTGATGTCCACGAATCTCCTCTTTCCATCTGGCTGATAACCAACAGGTATGGGTATCTAAACTTGCCCTATACACTTACCACATACCTGTGTAATATCGTCTACAGGGATGAGGAAGTCACTATAATTCACCATCCCGCTGAAATGTTCAAAGGCCCAGCTTGTTGCCCTGTTTACTTTTGACCTGTTTATTTAGTATCCGTCTCCCATTTTAATATTTTAAGGCTACAGAAAGAACCTAAAGTACAGTGAAATCACAAGTATGGCCTTGATAAACAAAAAATTTTTTAGTCAATGAACGATGCAGTGTTGGAGGATGGGAGTGATTACAGCAGTATTTAACATAAAAATAAAACCTGAGCACCAACATGCCAGTAGTTCACGATCTTCAATGCCCCATCAAGACATCCCCATCCCTGGATACCTGGATATACCTTGCACTATCTGATATTGCCCCACATGCACATCATGCATCACAGTTTTCCAGCGACAGCTACAGCACTAAGACACAATTATCATGAAGGTCATATTTATTATATATTTACATCATCTGTACTTCACAGGATAAGGTGGTGTGCAACTAGCAGTCAGCATCAACAACAAAAGTCAATTTGCATGTCATTAAATTAATAGCCAGATACCAAAACTACCAGGAACCACCAAAATACCCAAATACCTCGATCTATCAAGGCCAATGTGGTGTTCACCATGTTTACCTCAATCTGCCAAGGTTAATGTGGTGTTCACCATGTTTACCTCAATCTGCCAAGGTTAATGTGGTGTTCACCATGTTTACCTCAATCTGCCAAGGCTAATGTGGTGTTCACCATGTTTACCTCAATCTGCCAAGGTTAATGTGGTGTTCACCATGTTTACCTTGATCTATAAAGGCCAATCCAGTGTTCCCCATGTTTGCCTTGATCTACCAAGGCTAATGCGATGTCACCAGCATGCAGCAAGGCTAATATGTTTATCTCCATGTAGCAAAGCTAATATGTTGCCACCATGTAGCAAGACTACAACAATGTTTATCACCACATGGCAAGGCTAAGGTGATGTTTATCATCATATAGATAATCTTCGCCACCATATAGTGAGACTAAGATGATGTCTACCACCATCACCATGGCAATGGAGGCAGGTTGCTTGTCTAGAGTTGACGACACGGCCTGTGTCAGTGTAAGGCATTGAGAAGCTGCTGAGAACAAACACAACAGTCTGGTTCAACATGCTCTTCCCATCGACCACTGCTACATTGTGTGGCTACTACTGTCTTCTCATTTGCCACATCTATTTTGGCTTTAGCGTATTTTCACGAGAATAATATGTCCATATAATACCTGATGGATGTTGGGTAAGGGGTCAAAGGAGGGGCAAATTTTTCTGCAGGCTTCTGTGAAAATGTTGATTTTCTGCTTCCAGCACAACATACCTGTGGAATTACACTATTTTGCACACAGCATCAGTCGGAAAGTTTCTGTCTATAGTTTCATCGTTCTGTGATAAAATTATAGACGAGGCAACCAAGAAGAAGAGAACAAAGATGATGCAGGGAAAACCTAGGGGAGCTTATCAGACACTTGCACCTGTCCTTTGCACACAAGGTGGAAGGTATCACTCATGCCTTCACTAAACAACTGCAGCATCTCTGATGCTGTGGCAGGCTTCTTTCCTCAGCTGTTCAGACTGGTGTGACAGTGGTTCGCCAGCCTGCACGCATGTTTTCACAATAAAATTGTTGTTGTTGGTAAATCTGCACACTGTTGAGCTTTTCTTCACAGACGTGTCCGCCAAGTCCTTGTCCAGCATGCAGTCCACACAGCTGGACATGAGCCTGTCATCATACAGCGAAAAACGAGCCTGCTTCCTGGATGGCATGATTGGGGTTTTGACACGGCGGCGGATCTTCTCACTAGGGTCTGACATGTCTCCCTGCTGCAGCTTTAGGTGATGGTTGGTGGTGGACTTGTCTTTTTCTTGAGTGGAGGACTTCGTGACACCAACACCACCACATCCTCTTGCCTCCTCACAAGGAACGGAGATGACATCAGGTTTAGAAGATGACTTTTTCGAAGGAGACTGCCTGAAAGCAACATTGTAGTTATGACCTTTCAAAGACAAGGAGTTGGGCCTGCGTCGCTTCACCTGGTCGCTGTTCACCGAACATAGCTCTGTCTCCTGCCAGCAGGATTCTGAGCTGTTGTGTCTCCGCAAATGCAGAAGTTCGGAGGTGCTTTTAGAGTGGCCTGCCCCTTGCACATGATGCACGGGATGCTGGCCAACCTGTGGGATGTACAGTTTAGCGACACCTACTTCAGCCAGTCGCAGCTTGTTTTCAGGACGAGCTGCTGACCTATTTGAGCTCTCCGCGGAGACAGTGTCTCTGTCACCATCAGCAATGGGGTTTTGAAGGTGTGAAGACAGACTCGCTCGTTTCTCTGACCCACTAGTCACAGCAGGCAGGTCAGCAGCAGGACGCGTTTCCAACTGAAGGCTGGCAGGCCGTGTCACCGTTGTTCCATTGTGCATGCAAACCTCTGTGTTGATCAGCTGGATGCCGGCATGCGAGGAGCTTAGTGGTGCTGCTGATGGCTGCTGTATTTCGGTGCCATCGCCAGTTGTCTGCCCCTGCTGCACATCGTCCACCTCCATGTCCTCAGCTCGAGAATACACATGACGTCTGCTGCTGCCAAAGAAATTCAGGCTGCTCAGCCGTAGTCCTAACTCTTTAGGGCGAATCAACCTTGTGAGTTTTTCCCGGAGTGACTTCTCACTTTTTCCCAGACCCCGCAGGCTTGGGGTGTTGGCCACCTTTGGCCTCCCAGCGGGAGCTTCTCCGTGCACTTGGTTTTGCAGGTAAGGGATAGGGGGGTTTCTGTGGCTCAGGGCATCATTCTGCACCAGGGAGGTATCCATGCCGTCACTAACATAATCCGGTGGGCTGTCTGCCACGGGTTGGTCGGCAGGTGCACTTTGAGTACTGAGAGAATCCCGGCGAGCCGAGGAAATAAGAGTATTTCCAGACACTCTGAGTTCTTCATCACTACGCTTGTGAGTGTTTCTTTCTACTGTTGGGTTACGTCCCTGGTGTGGTCTCAAAGCCAGATTGTTTCGTTCCTGCGTTAGGTTGCTGGCTTTCACTGATGGACCTTGGCTATCAAGAGGAGTTATAGGCAAGATAGTATCTGTGGTGGAGGTGGAGACACTGTGGTCCTGCAACCAACTTCTCTGCAACTGCCGTACAGACACAGATGGAGACATAGATGCATGTCCGTTGGGCATAGGAGTACCGACCAGCCCCACCCCCGCAGCAAGCAGAGGGGTGGGAGAGGAGTCAGCAACAGACTCGAGGTGGGGTTCAAAGGTCGTTGAGAAAGCCACGCAGTGAGATGGTGGGCTCACTCCCAAAGGTACCCCATCATTACTGTCCCCACCAGCAGGCCTGTCAAGGCCACCCAGCACCGTCTGATCAACATTGACCATGGCGTTCAGTGTTGGTGTCATTCCTGAAACAAACAAGTCCACTCACATCACACTACTTCATGTCTGACAGTAAAAACATGTGAGTGAAACAAACAACTCGACTCGCATCACACCATGAGAACACAGACCTGCGCTGTCCAGTCTCTCACCTCTGTGTTTGCATTCCTGAGCCCACAGGTTCGGTAGATCCGTCAGTCGTTCCTCTACACACAGTGCAGTGAGTCTGGCTTCAGCATCAGCATCCCAGCACTCTTCTATTGTTTCCCGCAGTGAGCGCACCGCCTTCATCAACATGAACACAACAGGCAAATAGCATGAACCGCCTTTTTGTCTGACATAAGCTGCCTCTATCGTCTGGAAATTTACTGTTATGTGTACTTGTATGACACAATTCTATCATTTGGAAATGTACTGTGTTGTGGGGTTATATGACATGATGATAACTGGCAAATACAGTCGAATCCGGTTAATGGGACCACCGGATAATCGGACCAGCCGCTTATTCGGACTGAATCTTAAAGAACCGAAACAAATCCTGTGTACATAAGCCTAATATTATTCGCTTATTTGGACCAAAATTCCGCTTAAACGGACCAAAGAACGTGACAGCGAATAAGAAAAAGAAGACGCAAGTCGCCTGCGTACAGCGGATGTAAAGCGTACAGCACGTCCCGTCTTAATTGTAACACAGGGCGTGTTCGTGTAATCGGACCAGCCGGTGATTAGGACCAAAATCATCGCGTCCCGATGTGGTCCGATTAACCGGATTCGACTGTAGTATCAACAGTATTAAGGTCATTATGTTAGAGTCATACAAGCCCTATTTACAATCAACAGTTACTGCCTCCAGAACACAATTATCATTGCAAAGCTGTTCTCAAACAATAACCTCACTTAAATGTAAGCTCTGCAAGGACAAAACAAACAGGTTATTTGCAAAGTACAAATATATAAGAAAGATCAGAATCGAAAAAGGCCTCACTTTCAAAAAAAAAAGTTTAACTTATTTAAACAAAAACCTTATTTCGATACTTACAGCAGGCAAATGCATTCAACCTTACGTGTACTCCTATGTAAGAAAGAAGTGAGACTGACGATACTATCAAAGGTGTGTGTGTGTGCTAGCAGGACGGGTGTTCATGTGTCAGTTACAGCATTACTATTATCATCCATCAGTAAGAGGATGGCAGTTACACCCAATGTTGGCGTGTTTGTGGTTTTCATAGAGTCAGCCACTAGTGCTGTCACTGTGGTGTCACACTGGGTCTTGCATAGAGAGGGGAGGTAGGGGGACATAACTGACTGACAAGTGGATTGACATACCTGATTTGTATCTTTCCACACCTCTGGAAATTTAGGTCGTCGTTTTGCCCTCACAACCACCATCTGCATTTCTTCAAAAGTTGGATTTGAACCCACTTCTGCCTGATAGGGGGCTGCATATTCTGGCACAGGTGCACCTGTGCCAATAACATTGCATATTCTGTAAACTTTGACATGTATTGGTGTGTCATCACTAGGTTTGCAAATTTTGTTCTAACCAGCATTTCAAGTTTCACTACCAAAAACTGATCTCTGTACCAAAGCGTCATATGAAGCGTCACAGCAAATCTCGTAAGCCTTTGTCAAAAATCCACCTCGAGGAAGATGCAGGCACTAAAATTGATGTCATCTAATTGCTACATTACCTTGGTACAGGTCCACACAGCGTGTGGAAATCTCCCACAACACAAGTCCAAGAGCATAGATGTCAATCTGTTTGAGGGAAGCTTCACAGTCCCGCAGGTTGACTGCTCCATCAAGAAGCTCAGGTGCCATGTAGCGCAAGGTTCCCACCTTTTAACACACAGAAACTTCTGATAGGCTGGACATAAACTAGTCTTTGTGGTACACATATACTCAGAAAACTATATGGGTGTAGCCATCACAGCAATCGTTTGCCACCATACGCTATAAGTTTCACTAAAGATCTATGGTCGCTAGAGGTTATCAGAGAATGCACCGATTGCTGGCAGGCTAGATGTTAAGTTTGTGCGGCGAACACACTTTCAAGATTTATTTCTTCTACCAGCACATTCAGTACACTCAGAACCCAGAGAGACACAGATGCTTAGATTCTGCAAAGTTGCTACTTTCTTCTGATACTAACCTTTACTAACTTTACTAACTTTAATAAAGATTAATGTTGTAGGCAAATTCATGACAATAGCACATTAATTCAGCCCTTAGCAATATACTTCAGGTGAAATTAAAACGTCCTCCCTTACATCTTACTAACTCTATCATATATCCATGGGAAGAGCAGAGCACGTCCCCTCTGGCAGTTATTTCCTTTTGTTTGGGGATGCTTTCTTTGATTTCTTATGAATTTTATTTTGTCCATAAACACAGATTTGCTCCTTTCTGCTAACGCCTGACATTGTTCTCACAGCAGCATGCCCTTGGCCTGTATGGCTTTGTCACAGAGTGGCTAGCTGTGTGGGGCATAGAAGAGGGGTATGAAAGTTAGCTCAAAATCACAAAAACCATCTTTTGTTGTGATTATCACTGATGATCTGGGAGTGACCGCCACACCCTCACAATTGTCACGGCGGGCGGGTACCTTATCTTATTGGACTTCGACTTTTGAGAATTATTGAACAAACGGTTTATGGCGATCTTGTAAATGTAGATTTAATTTAGCAATCGTCACCAA
>SMGT01015209.1:50649-73979 GCA_004794575.1 Lanistes nyassanus | reverse complement strand
GGACCAAATAGCAAGTAGTATTTAATACTTTAAACTTAAAGTATTGTTTCCGTTGTGATGCAGAAGAATAGATCTTTCTAAATATGTTAAATATATTACTGGGAGTGTGGTAGTTTTTAATTGGCAGCTTTTTCAAGACATGTAAATCTATACGGCCTCAACGGTTTCTTTTTTTTGCGGGTCCCTATGGGACTATATTTGGGACCAAATAGCAAGTAGTATTTAATACTTTAAACTTAAAGTATTGTTTCCGTTGTGATGCAGAAGAATAGATCTTTCTAAATATGTTAAATACATTACTGGGAGTGTGGTAGTTTTTAATTGGCAGCTTTTTCAAGACGTGTAAATCTATACGGCCTCAACGGTTTCTTTTTTTGCGGGTCCCTGTGGGCTCAAAGAGTTAAAGGTTTTCTCTACTAAATTTTCCTTCTTCCCTGTTCGTCCTTCCCGAACAATCTTATCTCTCATCCTGCTTAACCCCCATCATATGACAGCTTTTGCAACTGCAGGGTCATTCAGCAATAAACTCATCATCATCATGACTGTTAGGGCAGCACTGACGACTTGGCAACTGGCTTCCTCCATTTCTCTCTGTCGTCTGTCAGTCTCTGGGTGTCTACAAACACCAGGTCAACCCACTCTTGGATGTTGTTTTCCCATCGCTCCCTCTCTCTGGTTCTCCTTTTTTCTCCCTTTGCAGAATTTATTTTTCAAATGCTGATGCTCTTGAGATGTGCCTGTAGCATTCCAGTTTAGGGGTTTTAAAAAAAAAAAACAGTGGTCCACAGATCTTCATATGCTCCAATGGCTTGCTTTATCTTTTTTCATATTGCCTCAGCAGTGATGTGGTCTCTGTGTGAGACATGAAGGACCTTTCTGAAGCATCTCATCTCCATGGCTTGAATCTTTCTCTGCAGATCAGCAGTCGGTGTCCATGTCTCACCACCACAGTCTGATCAGTCTGATCTTAGAACAAAGGGTGACGTTGCCATTCCAGAGACGTTTTAGTTTGGAATTCCTGCTGCTGTATGTGCTAGTCTGGCAAGTACTTCCAGCTTTGAGCCTTCATCAGTAACAATGGACCCAAGGAACTTGAAGCTTTGGACTGATTCTAGCTTGTCTGCCTTGATTCTGATTTTACTGCCAAGGCCATCAGGGTTCTTGGTCATCAGTCTGACCTGTTCTGCAACGATCTCCATGCCATAGGCTGTTGATGACTTGTCGAGATGTTCAATGATGTCAGCAAGCTCTTCTTCATTGCCAGCTAAGCCACCAATGTCATTGGCAAAGCTCAAGTTGGTTATTGTTCTGCCACTGATGCTGACTGTTCCTTTATGACCTTCCAGGGAATCTGTCATGATTCTTTCTAGGAAGATGTTGAACGGTGTGGGAGAAAAAAGACAGCTACCCATGTCATACTCAGCACAGCCGCAAGTTGCCTTTTTGGGGGAAGTGTGACAACGAGAGACTGAGTCCAAGGTGTGAGTCCTTCTCCCGTCCACAAGAGTTTGTTGCAGATTGCTGTGAAGGTGTCAACCATTGCTTCGCCTCCTGCTTGGACCAGTTCTGCTGGGATGCTGTCTACTCCAGCTGACTTCCCCTTTTTCTATCCTGGGTCGTCGAGACTCGCTGCTATCTTGTGACTGTCAGGGTTATCTGCTCCGTCAGGGTTATCTGCTCTCCAGCCGCTTCTTCCTTTGCTCTTCTCAGAGCTCTTCTGACCACCTGTTGGCTACTTCGTATTTTGTTGCACCTTCTGTGTCCTTGTTTTTCACTTCTCTTCATTTGTCACACATCAGCTGTGACCCAGGGCTTCTTGTCTGGGTGACGTTTGTCTCGGATCTCCACTGCTGTTTCAGTCACTGCCGTGTTGAAGGTGGTAATCCCCATGTTCACATCCATGTTGTCATCAGCCCCACTGATGGTCACAGGTGCCAATCTTCCCCAGCATTCCTTGAAATTCTAGCACTATGTGTGGGTCCTTCACTTGCTTGAGGTCAAACTTTAACCTGGTAGCTTTCAGTTTGTTGGCCTTTTTCAGGTGGAGATGAAAGGCCATCTTCACCAGTCCACAGTCATATTCAGTTTCATCTGCTGCAAAACCTCTTGTTCTGGTAGTTTTTACATCTGACCAGAAGTGTCTCTGTACCATGATACAGTCAATCTGACTTTTATGGTCCCCACTAGGAGAGTGCAGGTCTATCTTCTGGATGCTTTCTGGTGGCCATGTTTGACAACATTAAGTCCATTGTTGGTGGAAAATTCCAGAAGTCTCCATCGGTCTCTTTTAGCAAGATCGACCACAGATTCCCTGCCAGTTTTTGCAGGCTTCCTCTCCCACTTTAAAATTCCAGTCATCATGGTCTGATGTTGGGGCATGGGCTTGCATGATGGTCATGTTAAAAGGGACTGCCATTAAGTGAATCGAGATGGGCTGACTGGAGACTGGCCAACAACCCGTAACACAGTCTGTGACGTCTGTGTGAACCAGGGACACAACACCTTGTTCACGCTTGTCCTCCTTCCCACTCAAATAGTTGGCGTACATCATCTGTTGGTATTTCCCTGAAGCTTATCGAGCCGACCTCACAGCGCCTGAGGATGATCTAGGGGTACCTTTATATTCCATGGGCAAGTATTTCCAGCTTCTCGTCCTTTAGTGTCTTAACATTGCACATGCCAATCGGGATGCCATTTTAGGCATGGATTCCTTTGGATGTTCTGCCAGTAGTTTACATCACACCTCTTGCTTGGTGGGCGACATAAGGCATGGTCTTTTTGACCCAGGGTGACGATCGATCCAGTATGGCTTTGGTTGCTGTTGTCATCATGGTGAAGCTTGGTAGTTAAGACCTGGCGGGCCCATCCCTCTCTGAGTCTCTTAAACACAACCAAGACCCTCCAGCTAGGTGGATCATCTTCATCACATGCCGGTGGCACTGAGCTTGCTAGGAGCTCATTAGCCTGACTGGTGACTTATCATGGACGACTTTCATCCTGAGCCGCTGCACCAGCACCACGATTTTCTGTCAGGGTTTTCTCCATTAGCATTTATCTTTGCCAAGATAGTGCGCAAGACAGTGGGAGACTCTTGGAGAGCTGGAACAACTATTTTCCTGGACCACTGCCCATGATAAACAATCGATACAAAATCTCTCCCTCAGATTTTTGTTCTAGGTGGAAACTATGGTGCGTGCATAAATACAAGCAAAAGTAAAGTGTGAACATTTTTCGCCCAGATTATACCTCTGTGCATTGCACAGGAGCAAATTTCAACATGTAAGGGATGAGACTAACTTTCTGACATCAGAAGCATAAATGATAGGAAAAATATGGAAAATTCAGGAAAACAAAACTTATTTAGGGATCTCTGGCCAGGGGAAGTCATCAGCATGCCTTACCTCCCTTTTGGATGTCGGTGTGGAGATGGGACAAGCCCCTTGACACAGACTGCAGCATCTTGACCATGGTTGACCAGTCAAGCGTTCTATTCTTCAGACAACTGGACAGCGACCCCAGGGGGACGTAGGTCATGACTATCATGAGCTGTGCTGTGCCATCCTGTGATATCCGCTCGTCTGCTCCAAAGAACTTTACCAGACCCTCATGATCCATGAACGGAAGGCGATAAAGTGTCCGTTCATTATTGTAATATTCACGGTAATGTGATGAATAGATTTTGACAGCTACATCTTGTTCTTCTAACTTGCCTTTCCAAACCTTGACATATGCATAGAAAAAAAAAAACACACACAGTCATGCGCACACAGTCACACACACACATACACACAGTCACACACACAAAACCATCAGAGTTATGAGTGCAGCAATTTGTGCAAACATAAAAAAAAGTTTCAGGCCATAAACCAGATTCAGTATCTGAACATCTACCAGAACACCGAATGCCTCTCTTTACAGAAAGGAATCTTTTGGTTTATATATTTGTAAACAATTCACTTTACACCCACCAAAGCCTTTCTGTAGCCAACACCCTTGGGACCAACCAAAGTTTGAGACAGGCTGCCCTTCCTCATAAGGAGGGTCTATATGACCAAAATGTGTTTAAATGATCGGAATCATTAATCAACACAAAACACTAGACAACAATATGTAGCTACAAAAACAAGAAGCAAAGTAAAGAAAATGGAATGTAAATTAAAAGTACTTTTAATGGAAAATTTTGTAAATGTAGATTTTGCACAACAAAAGTATGTTTGTACCGAATGGACACAAACATCAGACCACAACAGCCATACCATCATACTGTGGTAACAACTCCCTTGAGCAGAATAGCTTCCCTTTCCCAGACACGTTTAACATTTTTCAAAAACAAAAAGGGGGGGTGGCGGTAGATCAAATTGTTTTCCCAGTTCAACACCATCAGCATCAAGTGCTATTTTCAAAGACCTCCAATATGTTCCTTTCACATTTTTTAATCAATAACAATCACAAAGGTAACAATCATGGAGAGAAGGGGAAGCTATACGTGTATTTATCCCCAGTATAACTACGTCTCTTGTGCCACAATAGTTCAGATGTGAACGGACTGCAGGCACATCAAGGGGTTTTTTAAATATGACCAAAAAATGTTGGCAAGAAAACAAAAACCAGGGTAACAGAGTAGAATGGGTAATAAACCATAAGCTTCACTTTTTGGAGGGGAGGGGTTTTAGCCTTAAAATGCTGTTTGCAAACAGCATTTTAAGGCTAAAACCCCTCCCCTCCAAAAAGTAACAAACTGTTTGATCAAACATTCTGCCTGCATGGATCATGCAATCACTGACAGATTCTTGGCTCTGGTTGCAGGAAAAAACTCAAACATCACGTTCAGGGCTTCATATGTGGTCTTCATTCTTTTGACGACCTTCTGTGTTGATCTGCTGCCACTTTCCCACTCTCGCATTATGCCTTCGCATTTCCACCACCATCAAATTTTTTTCAATGCATTCAATCGTTCTTCAAGAGTTAAATGCTTTCTTTTCTGTGATGTCATGATTGAAGATGACTACAAACATACAGAAGAAAAGTCTTTTTCTCTTCCTGTTGCAGGCCTGATGGAAACTCATTCTGCATGCTCATGACACGGCCATAGAAATATACAAGAAATAAAATAGCTGTGCAGCAGACAATGTCAACTGACAATAAAAATTGTTTTCAGATCAACCATGTCTGGTATGGAATTGCAATCAGGACTCCAAAATAACTGTATGTTGCTTATATTAGACAGTGTGGCCGCCTATTTAAGGTGGGGTTTGTCAAGCTCTGCTAACATGTCTCTGTGGTGTCTGCTACTTTATGGGTATGCTACAGACAGCTTCTGCTGTATTTGTAATAAAACACGATAACTGGGAGCGGCCACTTAACTATACCACAATGTTCGAGTCCAGGGGATCCTGACATTAAGTAACTGGAATCTACTGGATTTGAAATAAACAAATATACTGGGAGAAATAAATAAAACCAATAAACTGCTACATTTTGGTTTATGAAACTGCACTTCAGGCTCTACTCTCTAGTTGCATTACAATTAATCAAGCAGGACTAGGCATTCAGAAATGAAATTTCAGATGATGACACCAACCTCTGCGTACCGTCCTCTGCTGATCATGTGACTGAGCTTAAGGTCACCCATGTCAAACTCTGCAGGTGGCGGGGTTGTCTCCACATGGTGAAGAGATTCAACAGATGGCTGCTTGGGGTGAAGGCACACGCGATAGCCAAAGTACACTGCAGTGATGACTAGGGCCACGGAGAACACCGACACAAGGGAGATGATAATGGTTTTCACCTTATAGCTGTGGTCTTGCAGTGGCTGCCCTGCAGGAAAAATTAGTAAGTGTTAGTACCTATGTAGGTTACAATTCCTATGCAGGTAACTGGTCCTATGAAGGACAACCTCCTTAATGAAAAATACAGGTATGTGGGTGAAACTCCCAAAAAACCACGAAGAAACTCAGTTGGGGGTGGGGGAGTGAAGGCACACACAGACTTTGTACTTTGCCATTGAGTGCCCTATCCGTCCAGTAACAACATCACAAACCAAAGGAAAAAAGTGTGGGGGGGGGGGGAATTTTCGTTGCTCACCAGTGCATAATTTATCGACCAATTCACTGACTAAAAAAAAAAAGCAGATAAAAACACTTGAAGGACAAATGTTCCATCTGACAACTTCTCCAAAAGACAAATTTCTGCCCCCAGATAAAAGTTGTGCTAATCAAGTAAATGATGCACAAAATATCTCTCTGCCCCCTCCCCTCCCCCAACAGAATGCTTGTGGACTGTTTTGCCATCAACAGAATTGTAATTATAGAATGCTACTTCATATCCCTAAGCCACTCCAATGATTCATAAAATCCATGATGGTGACAGAAAGGAGACTATGGTGCGATTCACTCAAGGGGAGCTCACCCACACCGGGACCTTGGATAAGAAGTTTTTGTCATGTCCTGGTCAAATGCCTTCTTGGTGTCTGTCATCAATCAAAGACTAATTAATTAAAGAGGTCAGCTCTGATCATTTATTGTAGATATTCTTACCTGCTTAACACAATCTTTTGTCATACTGGTCAGATGCACACAATCAACAGGTAGACTTTATTTCACTTTCCTCCTCAAACCATCTTTCATTACATACACAGGGTGGCATTTTCTGTGGCCACACACCTGACACAAACTGAATGCACGAGCCTGACAGGCCCCTGAGATGCTATGGTGCAAATATGCATGAGCAGGCACCTTTACAAGTTTTCAACTGGTTGAGATGTTATGAACGAATGGTCAACAAAGTGATGAAAATGGCAATTTCTATTGAAAAACACAAAACAATGCCATTATCAGTGATTTTGATCAAGGTGTTAAAACAGGCAAAGTCAGTAAAATTGTCTTTTCTTTTGTCATAAAGGACCAAGACACCAGAATTTATCAAATGTCAATTGTTAGTCCACGCAAGAACAGCTGAATCTTTCTTAAGAAATTGTTCTTCTGCTTTGGTCTTCATTGCTGCAGATCCAAAATGCCTATACAGGAATTTTAGTGAATATTGTTGTTATGAGAAGAAGCACACAAAAACACCTTCAAATGCACATCAAGCAGTCATTTAGCTTTTGACTAACTCGCACTCATATTAATATCAACTACAGACCTATAGATGACTTTCTTGGGTACAACAACAACTGGTTAAAATGACTTTTTTTTTCATTTCCCAAGGATGTCATCTTAAACAGACTGCACTGCAAACCATTAACAGCTTAGTCTTCACAATTATTTTCTGGGACCAGAGGGGCATTCTTTATAAAGCGACATCCTCCTAGCAGTGTTTCTACTACATGCACCAACAGCAACATCGTCTACGCCATCACATGCACCCTCTGTCCCACTTTATTCTACATCGGGGAGACAGAACGCACTCTCAACACCCGCTTCACAGAACATCTAGCTGACACTAAACACCACAGAAACACACCAGTTGCACGTCACTTCAGCACACCCCCACACACAGCCGACAACATGAGGGTCTGTGGTATCTGGAGAATGAAGGGCGACTCCATTGACCGTAAGAATATGGAATCCTACTTCATTACCCATTTCGGTACCATGGCACCCACAGGTCTCAACCTCAAACACTGACCCTCCCCCTCCTTCCCCTTTACCCCCCTCCCCCTCCGTCTCTTACTTTTTCTCTCACCTCCTTCCCTCTCTCTCTCTCCCTTTACCCGCGCTGCTTTCTCTAATTCTCTCTCCCCCGCCCACTCTCCACACCCCCCCTTTTTGTACCCACCTTGCGATTGGCTGCCCCTCTTTTTAACCCTTCTTACTCAATGTCCCTTGGTCATTCTCCTGCTTTGCAGCCAACTGCAGATAAGTCCTTTTCGTTTTTTTGTCGTTTTGTTGTGTCTGTCGTCCTGATGAAGGGGTAGTGCCCCGAAACATGTAGATTGTCTTCGTCTGTGTCCCTTTCTAGCTTGGTACAGTTCCCTTGTTTTACATTTAATTTGGGCTTATCCTCAAAGCGGCAGTCACTTGTTTTTCTTTTATCTTTATATTGGCCTCCACACCTTGCTTCTAACAAATTTAGAGGCCTGCCTCTAACAGCACACCTTTACAGATATCTTTATATTGGCCTCCACATCTCGTTTCCAATACCTCTAATAGCACACCTGTACAGATATCTTTATACTGGCCTCCACATCTTGTTTCCAACACACACAGGGCACTACCTCTAACAGCACACCTGCATCACAAAACCTGGTACAATGTTTGTTTTGTTTATAGTCTGCATTTATGTCATCTAGATTAGTACACCTTATTATATTGTTACATTGTTGTTTGCATTGTTATGGTTGTCAGAAGAAACTGCAGAAGAATGGTTCAGTTCTGGAATAGTCTAGTAGACATAAAGATCTTGTGAGCCGTAAAAAGTAATACATCGTAACTTACTCTCTTTACTGTCACCATCTCCAAGGATATGGCCGCGCCCAACCTTGTATTTCTGACACCAACTGGGTGAGTACAGATGACTACAGACAACCACCAATTACTTGAGGGAAACGGGCCTCAGTGAACATCAGTTTTCTATTTTCTAAATTGCTTTTTGTGGGTAGAGGGTGGGGCTTCTGGCCTATGGATTTGTCTAGATCAGTTCATGCATTGTCCTGGTCAGGTGTTCATGTTTGTCGCTGCCTTCATTGCAGGTGGTCATGGTACTCTTTGGCTCCTCTATGTTGTTAGTTTCCAATTTTTCTGATATTTTTAACACCCATTTACACAAACACACACAGAGAGCACATCTATCTGCACATGCAAAAGAACACTTTGGTGTATGAGAGCACACAAACACACAAACCATCCATGTGTTCACACACATTAGCAAACAACATGTACACACCTCGCCCTTCCCCTGATGGACCAGCGGTAGTGGTGTGGGCGGCAGGATCGTACCCATCGCTGAAGTTCTGGTTGCACATGTCGCCAGAGCAACAGCAGAAATGTGAGTTGTTCTTGGGAGCCATGTTGGACACGCATGAGACTTGCATGCAGACATTTGCATCACCAATCCAGCATCCTGAAAAAAACAGAAGGCATAGTTTAGAGAGGCGATTGGTTCATTTTTCTCTAAAATGTGGACTTGCAAGCACAGCTAAGGGACAATGAACAGGACTGCAGCCTACGCAATGAGATACAGAGAAAAGGTACGGGGGCAAAGGTCTGAACATGCAATAAGCAGGGGACAGTACTATAATTTTTTTTCAAAGTCCTCATCAATAATGATTTTAATGATGCCACCATTAATGGTTCCCCAACTTACTAAAATTGACTGACTGGCAATATACTCTTATAACTAAGGTTACTGGTTATAAGAAGCCATCACAAATCCACAAATAACCAAACGAGAAACCTTAATAGCCTCACAGTACTAGTCCCCCGGTCTCCCAGACCCTGTTAGACAGGAGCTCAAACAGATGTTCACCAACAATACAGAGTCCAAACAGTCTCACAGTCCACTACAAGACTACACAACCAGGGACAGGTAATAGCCCACACAGACATGTGAGACATGTAAAAGCCCACACAGACATGTGAGACAGGTAAAAGCCCACACAGACACGAGACAGGTAGAAGCCCACACAGACATGTGAGACAGGTAAAAGCCCGCACAGGCATGTGAGACAGGTAAAAGCCCACACAGACAAGTGAGACCGGTAAATGCCCACACACACAAGTGAGACAGGTAAAAGCCCAAACACACTAAAAGTCCAGTGGAGATACCTACACAGCCCCATAGAGCAGTTACACAAGTACAAACCCAAAGTTATGCCAACCAGGCCACATCCTACGCACCCACACAATCACTCCAATGTTGTCGTTTTTCAATTTACTTCACAAGTACAGGCACAGAGCTACGGCAGCCCAACTGTATCCTACCAAGTGCCACACAATGGCTCCAATGTAGTCTTTTTCCAGCTTCCTTTACCGTCACCAGTGACACCCTCACTGCGACCACCACTTGACCTTGTCTTGCTCCAGCTGGCTGACACAAGACTTTCTATAATGTCTTCATCATTCCTATCATCAGCAGCATCCATCTCTGTTAATCTCATCACTGACATCCACATCAATTGCCATACCCTATGTGCACACCACAGCAGCATTTCTTAACATGTCAGGCACTGTGTCAGACATCCACAGTGGCATGGCTGAACGTGACAGTGTGTCAGACACACATGGTGGCACTCCTCAACATGACAGGCTGTGTCAGACACACATGGTGGCACTGCTCAACATTACTGTGTTGGACACACCATGGCACTGCTCAATGTGACAATGTGTCAGGCATGTGCAGTGGCACTACTCAATGTGGCAGGCAGTGTCAGACACACACACTGACATTGCTCAACATGATGGGCGGTGTGTCAGACACATGCACTGGCACTACTATGATCGGCAAGAGTGTCAGACAGCGACAACCAGCTGAGTAGTCTCCCATAACAATCGCAAATTCCAGAACTGTCACCACAAGGACTATTTCGCTATTAGCAATCAAGCAGTCAAGTTAACGAAAGGACCCACTCAGCCAGACAAAAATGCATTTTCAACTTTACCTGTGCATGGACATGCTTGCACACGAATGTGCATATACAAATATGAGTGCCTGCAGGCAAAAAGTGCAGATGTCTGAATGCAGTAACGGGCAAAATAAAAATCCATGTCTCCATTTTTGGGCGGGGGAATCTTTCTCTCATGCACGCGCACACACACAGAGCATGGTGGCACCAGCCTATAATATATTGCTGTGTACGCACATCAAAGTCGTGGCCACTGCGTCAGTGACGTCGATAATGCCCACAACAACACTTTTGTGCTTATGCCGGAAAATGTGTCTGGATGCACACCTGTGCGTGGGCGAGATCTCCAGCAGTGTGACCTCTGTGTATATACCTGGCTGCATAATACTGAGGGCGTACTTGAGGAAAGGAGGGAGAACACCCCACATTTCTCGGTATAAAAGGTAGAATATACGATTTGCTATTGCTGTTATAATCATACAAGAAAAGGCAGAAGCTATCTCTTCCCCTGTCCCCCAAAACGAAAAAAAAAATCCTGGATCTGGTCTGTAAGGTGTTCACACAGCTGTTTATGTCTTACAGCGGCTTCACAACACACCGCCAGTCTCCCTCCACAATCGCGACTCTGTAGTCACCCTCCTGCTGCAGCGAGAACTCTCTCCTCCATAAACACAACAGCAGCAATATCACGCCATCTCTCAGAGACGGAAGGGCTGAAGGAAAGGAACACGGACCCCCAGCTCCCACCCTCCTCCTTTCCCGATGTGAAAATTCCGATTAAATGACCGGCGCTCCTTTACCTCTCGGCAGCCACGGACACTGAAGGTCCATTGTGTGGCAGCACGGTTAAAGGGCGATAAGCTAGTATGCAAAGCGAGATAACTCCTGAATGCAACACGTCTTTCGCCAGGCCTGTCACCCGAGCCGTATCAACATGTCTGCTTGGAGCCAGCAGGAAAAAAAGAGCCAGGACCCAGATGCACAAGCCAGATTTGACTAATATTTTGCCTGTACCGTGGATGCGGCACTATCGGCCTGCATCAGGGGCCGGTGTTTTTGTAGGCCGCAACAAAGGCCAGCATTCAAGACTCCCTCCGTTTATCGCCACAGACTAAGCGCAAGGAATGGTCCCTGCTCCCCGCGCACCGCCATGATGGCTGCGAGCAGACGAACATTCCCGTTTGCGCGATGCGACTTGCTCGACGTCTTTTTCGCGACCTGCAGAGTGGAAAGCAAACTCCATCAACAACCGTTATCGCCAGCAACATCGGCTATTTGCTTGGCTGAATTTCAGACGCAAACTCTGACGTATTTGTAACGAAGCTATGAAAAACGTGAACTGAACTCGGCAATCGGCCCAGAAGGGGAGGTAATGAGCGTGTGAGAACAGAACGTGGAGTGTAGAGTGTAGCAAGTGAAACTGTAGTAAAACTAAAACAGATGCTACGCAGAGACAAGTGTGCAAGCGATAAGGAAAGCTCAAATAACATTTGACACTGAGACAAGTGTAAAGGTAACAAATGACGAGACAAGACGTGATAAATGATGTGACAAATTATACTTTATAGTGACAAATGACACGTACAGTAAGCGTGAGAAAACAGGACTTGTTATACATATGCTAACTTGCATGTTTACAAGTGATATAGACTATACCCAATCATTGTACAAATGACGTGTACCTAGATCACTCAATACAAGTGTAAGTGCACGACCGACACCCAGATCAAACTACAAGCGTGTGTCGGCGTATGAGACAATCACACCTACATCTACGCTCGATCTCTGCACAACCTACAAAAGGTATGATACAGGGTGCTAATTATGTATGCTTATTATTGGCGTAGAAGATGGATGAAATCGCATGGGATGAAAGACAGACCAAAAATCTCTTCAGACATAATAATATTATTTATGCAGTACATTAATTACTGCCAGGGAGAAAAGCATTATTCGCGGCTCGTTAGAGATAGTCCCTGCATTTTGGCAGACATCCTCAGCCAACTGCTGTCGGCACGTACGGCAGACTGTTGGTGCGCCACGTGCGTCGGTCGTCGGGACGGGGTGATCCTGCAGCATGCAGTCCGCAGCTGCACAACACGGCGCTGCTGCAGGCAGGCATCGTGTGGTACGTCCTCCTTACGTCCGGACGTTGCTACTCGTGGTGGCAACCTTGCCACGTGCTGACGTCCCCGATGTCTGCTGCCACGTGCTGACGTCCCCGATGTCTGGCTGCCACGTGCTGACGTCCCCGATGTCTGCTGCCACGTGCTGACGTCCCCGATGTCTGCTGCCACGTGCTGACGTCCCCGATGTCTGGCTGCCATGCACGTGCTGACGTCCCTGATGTCTGCTGCTCTCATTTCAACCAACACACCGGGCCTCGGTCTGGTTTTGTCAGCAGGGTCTGAGCAGCGAAGTTTGCAGCATAATCAGACGTTGAGAAGTTATTTTCATCACTAAAGCGACAAATGACGCGGTCGGCGGTCTTCTGATGATGTTATACTCTTCCCATCTTGGCGTCTTTCACAGCTCACACCTGGACGACTGGGCATCGCGGGAATGCACAGCTTAACAAATAGACATCACTAGAATTCAAACCCGGACAACTGACACTGGAATTCACACCTGAACAACTGGGCATCGCTGGAATTTACTTTACTCGACACTCTCAGATCGTCTTCTGGCACCGCAGCTGACAGCTCTTATGCTGCGCTCTAACCATTGGCTACAAAAACTCTAATATTCTATCAAACTATAGCGCTTTGTCTACATTATTGCATTCTAAGACAAAAATCACATCCAGCATCTGACGGACAACTGTTGGCGGATGGGAGGTAATTAGTTCAGGTGGCTTGAAAAACTGGCATTTGGACATGCATGGGGCAGGGACTCGCAGCTGAGGGCGAGGGCGAGGCTGACACGAGCAGCGGCAGGAAAAGAACGTGCAGGTGCGTTTTACGCACGAAATGCGTCAGGGTTACCAACTGTCACTACCGCTATGCGCGCGCTATCCCGATATCACGCGGGACCTTCCGTCCTCCAACGCCGGCCTGATCGTTGACGATAAACCTCTAAGAGAGAGTGATCTGCTTTCAGCCGTAGTCGCAATAACACGCTATTGATGCGCAGGGTCGTCGGCGGAGAGGGCATACTGGGGTCAAAAATACGACGGAAAGTTAATTTTATGAATGCTCACAGCCAGCTCAAAGATCGCCAAATTCTTCTCCTCGGATCACCTACTAAAATGAGGCGCTTTCTCACGACTGAGGATAAATAATGTATGCGCTTTGTGCTTCGCCTTCAAATTACATGTCAGCCAGTTTGGTTCACCATTACGCACTCACACGTTGGGATGCACATGCGCGTAAGTGCTGTTTCAAGCACAAAGGCTTCCATTCACTGTTACTGGAAGATCAAGAGTGTGCCATCATACATCAGACTGGCGAATGGTTTCCTCGCCATCTGACCAATGATCTACCCCTCCCAGAGCCCCACTCCCTCCCCTCCCAGAACACTTACCAGTTACCAGGCAATGAAATCAAACGCATCTGAAGTGCCCATCGGAAAGTGTCGCTTTCCCATAAGACAGAAATTAATTCTGGCTTCAAGACGTCCCTTCAGGATAAGGTAATGAAATGAAAGGAAATGTGGGCCGCACTTCAAACCTCAGGCACTCACCTCGCCCGCCTCCCACCCCACGCCGTTGCACACGTATCCAATAACACTGTTGCTATCTCGCAGTTTGACTGCTTCAATAACAACCAGATTGCTTCAGAGGCTGGTATGATGCTCAGGGCCAAAACTTACGCTTGGACTCGGGCACCTTCTTGGTCAAACCTGTGCACGATGAGATCTTTAACAAGCAACTGATGTGTACTATTTTAAAATTCAATATTCAGTTTTAAAAGCACTACAATAAAGCTGAATAACTGCATAAATGAACAAATGTTCCTTTTAGCTATGGGTCTATACGTAACCCCACCCACCTCATTTTACACAGTATACGCAATACGGCCGCTCGGTGTAACTGTCAGTTTTACACACACAAGCAATTTCTCCATCGGCTTCACCTTTGACCCAGTCCTTCTTCTGCCTACAGGATCACCACCACGTAAAAGCGCAGAACAACTGGAGCCAATCAATGACGAGCTCTCTTTAGGATGTGTAAAAAGCGGAGCCAATCGGCCACATGACGTCAGACTGAAGCAGTCCTATCGACAGGGGAATCAGTTGCAGTTTGTTTAGGGGAAAGTGCTTTCACCTGTCGGTGATTTTGCACTATAGGGGGTGAGGGCAAGGTGGTGATGGAGGCTGTTGTTCTGGTGTCCTGGCTGCTGTGGTTGGCTGTTGTCGCTGCTGGCTGTTTCCTACTGACCTATCCCTGAGTCTAGACGTTGTATCTTCCTTATAGTCTACTTTTTGGTTAGGGTTATATTTCCCTCCCTTTTTAAATGATGCTTTGATTTTTAATTTTTTAAAAATTATTTTTAGACGTGTCTTGCTTCAGGATGGCTATTTACTACCTGGACTGTAAGCTCAAGTATGTGCTGCCAAAGATCTTTGGGTGGGTTAAGGGCTGATTTCAAATCTAGTGCTAGTTTATGTTTTAGTTCTTTAAGGTTTCCCCTTTCTTTGCTATTTGGCTGCACTCCAACAGCACGTGCGATCACCACAGCTACAACTTAGTGGATTTTTGTACATCACGTGGTATTCGCCATTTAATCTCATTCTGGTTACTGTTGCCTGGTTTGTTCTAGTGGATTTCAATAATATTAGACTGTTACTCGGTAGTTCTTCTATTTCCTTCCTTGTTCCTTGAGCTTCTTTTCTGTAGGTCTCTTCTAGCTGTTTTCCTTTCTTCTGCTGAAACAGGCGTGTTTATTTGGATAGGCTTTATGTTAGGGTTTGGCTTTATCGCTTGTCTGCTAGTCTGTCTGGTTCTTCGTTACCTTTTATGCCAATATGAGAAGGGCCCAAGAGAAATTTTACATTATGCCTTTATTGTGTAGTGTATTTACTTGAGATAATATTTTGTACAGTAGATCTAATCTTTCTGATGACTGGTTTTGAGTCGCCTGCAGTGCCGACAGCGAGTCAGAAACAACTACAAATAGTTTTTCTCTGTCTGATTTTGGGTTTGGTGTGTTTATGACTACCATATGAAGAGCAGCAGGTATTGCTGTGAGTTCTGCTGTAAATATTGATGCGTGATTTGGAAGTTCACCTGAGATGCCTGCTTCTTTGGACACATAAACTCCTATACCTGTAGCATGAACGGTTGGGTCATGCGAGCCATCAGCATAGATCTGGGGAGTGATCTTTGTATGTAGTTTTCAGCTTCTGTTTGAAATCTGCTATAATTTTGTCAGTGTCTGTTTCTTATATTCGGTGAGTTCTGTACAACTGCTTCCTGTATAGTCCAGGGTGGAGCCCATGTGGATAAGTGGCTTGACGGGGGAACCCCCACCCCACAACCTCTTAAATAGAACACATCGATCACGGGAGGGGGGAGGCGGGGGGAGTAGAGAGAGAGAGAGGCGAAGGGAAATGGAGAAACGGTGAGCGGAAAGGAATGTGAGACGTGCTACCCGTTCTAATTTCTGTGCGCCGTGAGCACGTCTCACTATCGATTTCTCAAATCCCTGGCTGTGCAACTCGACGGGCGATGTAGCAAGTGGCATGCCCGGCAGTAGCGCGTGCTTGTGACCGACACGAAGGGTTGCGAGTTCGCCTCCCGTGTCCGGCAGACGTATTTCTCTCGATATGGCACGTAGTTACGGGCTGGCCTTGGACTGGTTTCTCCGGATACCTCAGTTTCCTCCCCATTCCTCTTCACCAACACCCCTCCCCACCCTCTCCCACTCCTTCCCCCAACACCCTTTAGGACCCTCCCCGCTCCTTCCCCAACACCCTTCCCCAACCTCTCCCCTCCCGCTCCTGTCACGATACAACCAGCCAGCAAGGCGGTGTGGTTACTACGCACTTTAATATGTCGACAGCGAAACAAAGTGCACGCCGACATACTGCGCTCACTTCCTTTGCTTTTATTTCCATGAGCGGCAACACACACGCACACACGGTCTCAAGAAAGACTCGCGTATCGGAAGCAGCGTCGACCGGCGGACAGACAACACATCAGTCAAGTATAACCTTCTGTCTAGCGTCTCCTAGTGAGGGTACCAAGGTTTTAGGTTTTTTAATACCTAGTGAGGGTTGCTGCTAACCCCGCAGGAAAACATTTACTGCCTGGAATTTCTGCTTGGAAGTGACTATTCGCACGACACCTGGAGTCGTGCGCTAGTGGCGCTCATTTGTTTTATTCGAACGAGTTGTGCGCTGGTGGCACCCATTCTCTTATCCGCACGACAGATTTTGTTCGCTGTAATTGTGCGATCTCGATCTGACCGATGATTATAAATACTGTCAATTTTGTTTCAATTTTAAAATTTGTAAAGTGAAATCCTAATTAGTTTTACCAACAAGTACATATCTACTAAAAAAAAACCTTTAGTTTTACGACAGTTATAGAGGCTGTTTCTTAATTATGGTCAGAGTGAGCAACGTTTTTCAAGGCAGTCCTTAGCTGGGTGGTTAAAGCATCTGACTCAAAAAACTGAAAGTCTGGTAGTTCGAAACTTATGGTCTTGTATGTGTCAAGGGTAGCCATTGGCTATAAAATTTTACTGTGTAAATATAATGCTCCAATCATTTAAATTTTATCTGGCAACGAGGCACGCACATGTCACGTGCTTTCGTAATCATCGATTGCAACTTTCAGCTACACGAGTCGTTCGGATAGAAGAACACACGCCGAAAGCGCACGTCGTGCGGATAAGGTCGGCCTTTCTACTCGCCGCTCACGCCACGTTTGCTGTCAGCCACTGGCGCTATGTTTAGTCTAGACCCGGCGACACCCGCTGGTGCCACATGGTGAAGCTGCCACCAGCACCTACCCCCCAGCCCCACCAACGATCCAAGCTTTACAGACGCCACGCTAGGTACAGTGACCGTCCCAACTCGTGCACTAAGGTCAATTCTCAAAAATTCCCCACCTCTCTGTCCCCTCTCTGAGAGAAACCCCTGCATAAAATGCCCGAGCTTTTCTGACGTCAGGGATGCAAGGTAATGACGTCATTATCTACAGACGACAAGAACTCGCGTGTGGCCGAAACCTTTGGCTCCATTGTTAGCCAAAATAGTCGCACAAGACGAACTAATATACCTAGGAGAAATTGATTTCACCTATCTGAAATTGCTGCCAATCGCATATCGCGGTTGTGGTCATGTGAACGACTTCACCTCAACAGGATCACACCTTTCACTGTGCCGATATCAGTATCCATCCGCCTGAAGCTGTACTCAGTGCAGAACGACTTCAGACACTCCAACCCCACAAAGCGCGCACGGACGTCTGCAAGTGGAAGCGCGCTGACAGAAGCATATTTAATTATTTAAAACGTTTGTCTAAACCTCGGGTCAGCCCCCGAACAGTACACGTTAAAGGAATTGTCCAAAGGAATGGTACCGCTATCGTAGAGTGAAAGCCATGATCGGTCGGTGTGGCCTCAATTTTCGCCTAAGAATAATAAATACTTTGTATGCTGTAATACTCGATTGCCTCGATTGCTGTTTATTTCCCCTTGGTATAAAAAAAGGTCACATAAACACAGTCGCGATCTGTGATTCCATCTTGGCAAAAATAATTTATCCGAAGAGTAAGCCGCCTTAGTTGACTGTTTTGGCCAACACTACCGCTCTCCACACTGGCCTTTTGCATGCTAGGTACGCTGTCCCGCGATCACCCATAGCAACCTTGCCGTCCCAATGGACTTTCTCTCACGCGCGACCCAGCTCCTTCGACAGTGGCTAGCGCGGTCGGCGAGGTCTTTGTGAGCTTAACAGTAGCGGGAAGGCGCCAGTCTGTCACGTGAACAGTTACGATTGATTTTCAACTGAATGTTAAGGGATTTGTGAGCATAACATTAGCGGGAAGGCGCCAGTCTGTCACGTGAACTGTTGCGGTCAACACGTTGTCCGACCTAGAGGCAGAACATCAAACTTTTTTTTTTATACTAAAAGCTAATTGCGGTGATTTCAAGTGGTAAGAAGACTTCCAGACAACATCATCGAGGTTGATGGCAGTCAAGCTGACCCTGAAATAGCCTAAATTGTATTAGGATCAACAGCCATACTGTTTTCTTCTTTCAACTGCATAAAGAAAAAGGTCAGCATCTGCAGCATGTTAATATAAAAGATTTTTAATATAAAAGATTTGGGGAACGTGCCCCAAGTGGCAAACTAAAAGACGTGTCGGGTGCAGTTAGTCCTAGAAGGGGAGGAAACTCGTTCCTTTCTCGTTTCGGTGATTTTTAACAAGGAAGATATAATAGCGGACGATTGGGATTTGGAAACAGAGGGAAACAAGCGAGGAAAGTCTGGTGTACGGATTCATTTTGGGTTGGAAAAAAGCAAGTTGACTTGAAGATAGGAGAAACTACTGCTGTCTGCAGTGTGTCATTAAATCAGCAGGTGCTACAACCAACATGACCACGCAGATCAGACACCATCCGATGGCGTTTGGTTCTACCTGTCAAGGCTTGCACAAAATAATCTTTTTTTTTTATTCGGTGTCAAATTTGGTTTCCGTTCTGTTCCCCCACCCCATATGCACCTACACACAAGCTCGCAAAGTCAACGAAGTTTTGCTTCGAAGAAACCCTGCTTTCCTGCACGGCTCCCTTACTTCCGGGCCCTTTACATGTCGCGAAACTTACGGACACTCGTGTGCATGAGGAAAATCGATGACAAACGTTCGTGAGGCTTGCCCTGGAGTCTACTAACGTCGCGCTCACAGTAAGACTACATCCAGCGAAAACACTGGCAGACCTCGGGCAATGATGTCTGCAACAATTTTTTTAAAGGCATTAAAAGCTGTTCGAATCTGTGTAGTCACTGACTCTTGGTGCAGCCTGGCTGTGAAGCAGTTGCGTGTGGGAGTGGGTGGGTTAGGTGGGAGGAGTGGAGCATCGAAACTAGATGAAACCTGATTGGTTGGGCACCTTGCATAAGTTCTGTACATTTGTGTTCATTCGTGGGCCGTGCCGTATGGCTGCAGCATAATTCCAGACGTGGAGCAGATATCGTGTCATCCAGTCAGCTTTGTGGTTCACTGCCTGGCGCAGGTAGCGTGGCGAGGGGAGGTCCAGCAGGTGGAACGACCACTGCCATGAGGCCCAAGGGCTCGGTCAGTCAATGTCCACTCCGGTACAATAGGCTGCATCCCAACATCACTACTCGAAGGCCCGTCAAGGCGGATCTGATGTGCTCCCAAGACTATGTGGTGGTTTTCAAAGTCACTGGCCAAGCCGCCAATACACCTACAGACTGCTTTCACGTGCACACACGTCACGACTCTCTCTGCACCCCGCCTTCCAACGCATCCCTCACAAAGGCGGCTTTGTGAGCGCGTGAGAGGCTGGTAGATGGGAAGCTTTCATCAGATTAAAAGAAAACACGTGACTCGAGTTGGCGAACTACAAGCCCAATCCTTTTCCGTCTGAAGTCCGCAACGCCACAGTTTCACAACGTGAGAAAGTAAAAGTTGGCAGCATCAACGGAAGTGGAAATAATTTACAAAACTCACGGGGGTTCCGCAAAAGAGAGAAATGGAAAGGGCTGGGGGTGAGGGACTCAACCCCCAGGGAAGTCGAGCTGTGTGATACTTGCGCGAGGCATGGCGTCAGGGCGGCGGGGAATGGCCGGGGACGGGGTGCAGCTTTGACAATGAGCGCTTCTGTGATGTGTCGAGGGTGCAAACAGCTTACAACTGCTCCCCTGCCACACACATGCAGACCCATGCTAGTGCAAATCGACAACCCCGTTTCCCCAATTCTCTTCCCTCCACCCTGTTTAACCCGCCCACTGTAGGCACCGACTTCGCTAAGAACATCGGACTGTCTACAACGCTGTGTTTATCCAAATTCTCTACACGAAGATCGTCACAGTTTTATGCAAGTATTTTAAGACAGATCTAAATGCACTCCATCAAATGTGCGGACGAAGAAACTGTCCCAAAAGTGCTCAGATTCCACATCATTCTGAACAGCGACTCACGAGTACACAGAGTGGTGACGTCACACGACAGCGCGAAGCCAGCGTGCAGTGAACATTCACTGATCTGCAGTCTGCAGTCAGAAGTCCTTGATCTGCATCATGTGGTGAAACTTCTTTGATCTTGAGCGCTAAACAACAACAAAACTGCGACGTAGAAAGCCAGCCCTTTAATACAAACAAATTTCTACGATGTGCTGAAAACTGATGTGATTCGGTCATCAATGGATCAATTCTTTCCAAATCTTTCACAACGGTCGTATTGAGGTAAACAGATCAGGTGTCTAGCACAGTCATTAAAACATTAAAGGGCAGTTTGCTATAGTCAGATCTCCGCATCCCACCACATTGACTCGAGGCATGGTCTTTGCTCGCCTATCGGTCACTCGGAACAGACCAGTGTCATAAGACCAAACTAGAAGCTGTCATATACATTTCAGACTAGGACACCAGTACCCCACTCAGAGTCCAGGACCTATCACAAACAAGGACTAGAATAATGGCTGAGGTAAAACCAGTATTAACCTCTCGGATTAAATTTGCACCAGTCTCTAAAATGAGACAAACAGAAAGTCAAACCAGCACCAGTCTATCCAGACAGATGAGCAATGATTACGACAATCACTACAATGAGAAAGGTCCTGTTACTAATCTCTCTCCGCACCTCTGAGGCCCCTGGATGCGAGACCACCTCGGTGGTCTAGAAGTGAAGATCCTCAGTTTGGGGTAACTTTTGGAATGTTGTTGCACTGGAGTCCGTAACTGAAGCTGCGCAGATTAATTGAAAACATTCTGCCACGAAAGTTATTTATATATATATATAACAGAGAGAATGCTCTTCGAGCAGACGACGGAATCACAAAGAGGCGCGGTGCACAGTGGGACAGCTACGTCACACCCTGTCAGGGCGACCTGCAGTGCCTTCGCTAATCTTGACAAAAGTCGCTCACCCGTGTGTGTCTGGACTGCGGAGTGAGACATTTCGGTCAAAACTAATGAGTAAACGTTAACAAGGAAACTTTGAAGAAAATTCATGGAAGTCGAGTGGTTTAACCATTATTATAACTAACGTAGGTTACAGTGTCTTGTTAGTGTTCTTACCACAGTAATTGCTACTACAGAATAGTGAAAATGGTCACTTCGAGACATTCAGTCTCACAAAAATCACTCAGACAGAAATAACCCTATGTTTCTTCATTTTGTAATACAAAATAAGTCGCTGTAGCCTACAGTGAGAAATAACGCATTAGAAGAATTGTACCACGGGGACACAAGCCCCTGCAAGCCAGTAATGATCTGTAATGTCACGAAGAAAGTCTTTCATGCTCGTGCAAACACACACTCTCTCTGTCTCTCTCTCTCTCTTGTTCTGATATTATTACGGCACTGGGTGTTTTAGTTCTTTATAAACCCCTACTGAGTGACTGTACTGTTGAATAAATTAATGTATGAGTTTTACACATATTGTTTAGCAGCATTCCAATCCAGATGCGTGTAATTATAAAGTGTGTGCTTACGTCCTAGACCTGTTGCAGGTAGCGAGGGGTGGGTAAGCTGGGGCCGGATGTGTGAACAGCACGCCCTCACATGACACAAAGCAAAGGCCTTGCAGGGCAGGAAAGGTATTACAAAAACATTGGAAACGTCATGATACCGAAACGAAAAGGTCACCTGACACCAACCCTCAACGTATTTCGTTTTGTGGCAGATATTTTGTCCAGCGCTGATCAGTTCAGCCTGTTACATGGCGTCCCGACTTGCTGTTGGATTTACATGGGATTATTTTTTGTAACTCGCACAGCACATTTATTCAACAGCAACTTGCAACCCCCATTTCATATTCGGGCCGGTTTTGAAAATCAGATTCCTCAAAATGTACGTCCATACATAATGAGGAGTAAATGGTGGGTGTCGCGACATCAGCTTGCCTTTGCTGCACAAATCAAACCCCATTTTCTGACAAATTCCGGCGGATTGTGCGGAAAAGAAAAAGGTTTACTGGAAGAACAAATGACTGCAGCACAGACACCAGGATCTTTTTGTACTTATAGGCTGTGGGAACATTTTGACAGATGCTTTTAATGGCTGAGAAGGGTCCTACGTAAGTACGCGCAGTTACGATCAGAGCTCACGCGCAGCCATGGGGAGTTACAGGTCTATATGTGACAGTTTTTTTTAAGGATATAAGGTTGAATGTCATACCAAAATGCACCTTTAGAGGTATCTGAGGCATAATATACCCGTACTTTGGTACGGAAATTTTAAAGATATGTCTGAAATGTTATCGTCTTCTCGTTTGCTGTGATCAAATCACCTCCGTTTGGAACCACCCAAGAAAAGTCCGACGCATATATGACAGTTTTAAAGGAAATATGTACAACAACATCCACTTTTATGAATATGTGATGCTTAATACATCCGAAATTTACACTTTGTTACGAAAATTTTGAAGATGTGCCTGACATGCCATCGTCTGCTCGGACTCGATATTTGTAGGCAAAGGAGAAAAGGAGCAGAGGATCCCGTCAAACATCGTGGAAATTTCAACAACAACGTGCACGTTTCGGGTATGTTAGGCGTCAATACTTTTAAAAGTGCATTTTGTATTTAATCTACCCTCATATGCACCTAGTCTGCGGCAGGACCCCCCCCCCCC